>CM023099.1:27655003-28227770 GCA_013103745.1 Gardenia jasminoides | reverse complement strand
TTAATTGTTTTTCCATTCATGATATACGTATTGACAATACAAGTTGTCAAACAAGATGGGGAGTTATTCCACAATTGTTGGTAATCTTCAAATTTATCATCTTCTCAGCGCACAAAAAAAACTTTGGATCCACTGGAAATCACTTCAGCTACAAGAGACCGATTTGGTTCTAGTTTATCCATAATTGAGGTCTCTCATAGCAAATTCAAAATAATGAAAATCAGGCAGGAGAAAACAACAATGAAGGTTTTGCATTCATATTGGGATAGCAATTACTTCTGTGAAAAAAAGGTATCAGGTTGATCAAAACCAAGCTAGAGTAGAATTTATGAGCATGTTAATGTTAACAAGAGATAAACCCTCAAGAGTAAAATAACATAACATTTATGAGCTTCTTAATGATAACAAAGAGATAATATACTACAGTGCGGCAGAAATAATCCTGGACACATGACTTGGTTTAAGGTGCTTCTCTCCTCTTTCCCTGAAAACCATATCAGAGCGGACTCATCCTGCAAAACATCCACGAAAACTTTTACTTGTTGAAACTGCTTGTAACTGGCTACACAGTTGCATGGGAATAAAACAAAAAACTCTCACATATTCCACCAAAGGGAAAAAAAGCAATTTTTATTGAAACAAAATATATTGAGATAATACCTGAGTTCCAGAATACAAATATTGACATGCATATCAAATCAATAGACCTTTTGGGATAAAACAATTATTGAAACTGCAAAACCTGCACATTAAATGTGCTTCCATAATTGGTCCTAAGCAACAATATTTTTTTTCTATAAAGACATGGAAGCAATGCCACCCTTTCTGCACATTGAATGGACAAATAAAAACAAAGGTCAAGAAAAAGGGATAGTACTTGAAACAAATATACCTAAATTTCTACAAAATATACAATGAGCCACTTTAACCTGGGAGAAATTTTGTAATAAAATGGCCACAAGAACAGGAATACCAAGTAGGTTACCCAGTAGCTTGATATAGACTTTCCTTCTATTCCATTATGTGTTTGCTTGTTCTACATGTAGACATGAACATGTTAGATGCTTTGACGATCTTAAAGGTGACCTATTTTTAATAATTGCCTTACTGACATTATATTCTACCTGAATAAATTCTAGCTATACTGAATAGTGGCATTGCTATAGTGACCAAGAAACCCAAACATAGAAGTAAACAAATTTAGCCAAAATTTATTTAACTAAATTAAATGAAAGAAGCCCTCACAAAATGCAACCTGAGCACATAGCTAAGAGTTTCTAGGCTTTACTAAGATCAAACAGATACTTTAGAAACCAACATCATTTAAAGAAGAATAAGCAGTCGACCCCTGCAAAGTGTGTTAATCTTGTTAACTCGAACTGAACTTCTGATTATAGATCCCTAACACTATTAACTACTGGAATAATACTTCATTACTTATGTTTAACTAACACAAACAATGATTTAAAAGTTTCTGGACAAGAAAACCTTCTTCACGAGAAAAGGTTAACAGAAAGAGAGGAAAAATATCATCTACAGGTACAATTCTAGAAAAGCATGCTAAGGCATATAACCTGCAATAAAAAGAAAATAGAGCAGCAAAACACAAGGTCTGAATATCACATCTGGAAGTTAAAAGTACTGCTTACATTTGTCAGCCGGAAAGGACAAAATTTAGGTTTTCCTCTTCTTCCATACTTCAGCAAATATGCACCTTTCTTAAGAGCAGTGATTGCCTGCTCAAGATCAATTAACAACTTTATTAGGAAATTCTAACATGTTTTTGAGAAGAAATAACAATGTAAGCAGATTATTTAAGAAATAGACAACTAGATAAGAACTAGAAATGGCATTTTCCCCCTAGGAGACAAATGCTGGTAAAAATGATGCAGCACCACATATAAGTGCCAAGTGGAGATTAACAGGTTATATTTCAGATAAAGCATGAAAAGGTCAAAGTGCACACTATAATGGCAAACAATTGGCTCCAAGCAACGATGCAAGGACCAGAAGCACCCTCAATCACTAATGCATTAAAGATCAACACCAATTGGTCCGACTAGTAATTTTGCAAATTTGTAACTATAGTTCTTCCTAATGCACATCCATGACAATGTTATCTGTCTTTAACATCAGAAT
This sequence comes from Gardenia jasminoides, assembly GCA_013103745.1. Taxonomy (NCBI): domain Eukaryota; kingdom Viridiplantae; phylum Streptophyta; class Magnoliopsida; order Gentianales; family Rubiaceae; genus Gardenia; species Gardenia jasminoides. The sequence continues at coordinate 28,225,631 of CM023099.1, read as the reverse complement.
CTGCATCTACAACTACAAACCACAAGAGCAACATATTTAAGATAAATAAATCTTCTCATTTCAAGTAACCCACGGGTCTTTGTAACTGAAATAACTGCCCAATCAGTTACAGACATCCCCAACAGAGACAAGAATTAAAGTACTGCCAAAATATGGCAAACACCAGAATTAACAGACATTTGTTAATCTAAAGCAAACAGCATCATATTTATTACTACACTTAGCTTAAAATAAAACAATGACAAATAAATTTAATGAATAATCAGCAAAATAAATTTCCGAAATGGAAAAAAAATACCTGCTCAATGTCTCTTTCAACCGGTCCCCCCAGTTCTGCTAACATCTGAATTCATCCTATCCGCACGCGGCATCAAAAGAGCAGCTCTTACAATAAAGCCCTAAATCTCCTCTTCCTCCTAAGCCCCAATCTCCAAATCCTCCCATTCATACACCATATCCTTTTTCTATTCACAAATTCACTTCAATTAATAAACCCCCAACCGCGATTCTCCGTGTTCAATATTCCCCTTCACACCGAATATAATATCTAATCACCCAAAAGAAACAAAAAATTTTAAAAAAAGTTGAGCTAATTCGACTAACGATCTTCTTCACCTACAGTAACTCCATCAACTGCAGTAGCTCTTTACAGCTGTAAAAATGCAGCAACTTTTACACCACAGTTCACGCTCAATCAGTCTTTAAAAAAAAAATTCACTTCAACTAAACTGAAAAAATTCAAAAATTTGACAAAAGAAGAAGAAGAAGTTCTAGCAATTACTAATTTCTTTCTTATTTTACTTTCGTAATTTTAAGGGAAAAAAATAGAGAGGAAAAATGAGAAGGCGCAAAACTTTACTGATTTCGAGGATTATGGCTCTGCGGCTGCAGGTGTGTCTGTCCGACTTACTGACGGAGGACAGACGGACGCAGTGACACTGTTAGTGTGTGGAAAAGAATGTGGAGCTGAGAATATGAATCTAAGCAAAGGGGGAAAAAGGGGAATGGAGTGATTATTGATCTGTGGAGAATGAATGAGCTGTATTGTTAAGTAGCCAAAAAAAAGCAGAAAAGGGGACTTGGGCATGGGTGGGATTTGGGGGCGGGGGGGGTCCGGTATAAGTGGATGATCTACTGAGGAGAGAGAGAGAGAGAGAGGACAGAGGTGGACTTGAGAGAAGTATATCGTAAAGGAGGAGTAGAAAATTTGGTGTTGTTGTTTGGGTAATATAGCATTTCAATTAAGGGCAAAAAGAAAAAGGCAAAAGGGAGAGAGAGAGGGCGGTGCGAGGGGGAGAGAGAAGGGAAAGTTTGTTAATCCTAATTGTTATTACTGGTATGGTAGTTGAAAACGGTAGGGTGTTTTTTCTTTTTCTTCTTTTTTTTTTTTTCCCGGGAACTGGGGGGGTGTTTGGTTTTATCAAACAATAAAGAGAAAAAAGGATTAAAAAGGTTGAGGGAGAACGGTGTAAACTTCGTTTACCGGTGCATTTGAAATGCTTGAAGTGATTGGGGTGATTTATATTTTTTTTATAGAGTAAAAGTTTTTCCATTTTGCGCTCTTAAGGCATATAATAAAATGTAAGTTCAATTGTTCATTGTTTAGAAAAGTTTAAAATTTATTAGCTAAAGTCTCTGAATTCAGGGAGGATGGTGAATTAAATTTAGAGTGGACCTACCCCTCCTATTTTATATGCTTACTCTATGCTTTAAAGGTTCATTTGGTTCACTAATTGGATGAGATAGGATAACTCATTATTGGATAATTAATCTTGGAATTAATCATCATGGGAGTATTTGGTTTATTAATATAGTTGTAGGTTTTGTCTTTCTTGATAAGGATAAAAGAATCTAATAAGCCATTATCTCCCTTCGCAATTATCCAATCCAATTATAAAAATGCAACCAAATATTGGATGAGGAAGCATAAGTCATCCAATTCCAAATATTGGATGAGACAGTATAAGTCATCCAATCATGTCTAATCCTGTAAACCAAATGAACCCCTAAGGTTCGTTTGGTTCATTGATTGGATGAGATGGAATGACTCAATAATTAATCTTGGGATTAATCATCATGGGATTAGTCATCCTTGTTATCCAATATTTGGTTTATTAATGTTTGATTGGGATATAGTAGCGGACATCTCATCCGTTTGGTTGGAGTGTGGCGAGGCGGGATTATTGATTTACTTATCGAAATACCCCTATCACTAAAATATTATATTTATTTTTAAAATTTAATCAGTATTGAAGCAAATACTAGAATTAAATATATTACCTTGACAAATTAAATTTAGAATTTGCAACAAATAAGTATAAAAAAGTTTTATTTAAAATTGGCTTTTCATACCTTCATAAGTATACCATAATCAAAGTTGGCGTCCAAAATAAAAAAAAATTATATTAAAAAAAACATACTTACTAATTGTGATTTTTATTCCACAATACATCACTAATGACAAAAATAAATATCGAAGGACAATCCAAACATTACTTAATAAAATGATAATAAAAATCTAATCAAACCACAATATTCCTATGGAAATATAGGTATATTTCCGCGTCTTAGCATGAAATTAATTATTGATATCCAAATAACTAAAATAAAAAAAATAACAAGTGTCCTTAATTAAATTAAAATGATTAGATGCTTCCATCAAGTATCATTTGCACCACATCAGGCTTCTCATCGTCAGGAACGCTAAAGTATAAATCAAGAGTCTGGTCATTTTTTGTTATACGTGGAGCAACTTTCAGTTTCTCTTGTCTAGTTAACCAAGTCATTGGAGTCAAAGTATCATAAACTTTCATCCTAGCCAATGACACATCACGTTCGTATCCAAGTCTTTCAGCAATATCCCTAACCTAATCTCCGTTTGTTCTGTAAACTTTCCCAATGCATTAGCTAGTGTAGCCAAGCCATTATTTTGTTCTTCAGATCTTAATTTTCTTCTTTTACCTTTATTGTTCTTCCCTTCCTTAACTTGGTTGTCAAAATCTTTCACTTGATTACTCGAACTTGCGTAATTAACATTTTGTGTCTCCGGAATAACATAACTCTCTTCTAATCCTTCAATATAATTATCTTCATCAACTTCTTGTTCTTTCTCAAGTGCATTAATTGCATCATTCATACCTTCTGCATGCTCTTCTGTAGCCCTTTCCCTACCAAAAATCTCAATCCAATCTTCATAATAAGGCCAGGATTTGAATCTCATAGATTTTGCATCTGGATCAACCTATTTTTATAAAAAAAAAATTTCATTAATTAGTACAATGTATAATAGATTAAGTAAAATTATTAAATACATACACTATAAGTAAAATATTAATAAATAACAGTGAAAAAGTAAATACTACCTTAATATAATTCTCCCAAACATCATTAGAGTTGACTGCGATCATTTGATCAGTATGATTCCAGCCAAAACCACTTTTGGCTAGCATAGATGCTAGAGAACCATAGTTCTTTTTCCATATTTTCAGTTTTGATTCAATTTGTGGAACTGCCCTTATGTCAGTTGAAGGAAATGCACTAACCATTCCTTTCTCAAGCAACGAAGTATAACCTGGTTGGAATGTGCCATTATCACACTTCTAGCCTGTTGAGTAGAGGTATTTCGGAGTAGTTATTAGTACATTTTCTTCGCTAGCTGTCCATATTCACCTACTTTTTTCAGTTTTCTTCCTTTTGCCTTTGTTTTGACGGATTATAATGGACTCCATATCTATTAAAAAAAACGTAACTAAATATAATATTCACATCACAAAAAATAAATAGCATTCAAAATTAAAAAATAGAAACTGGCAATACATATGACGTGAATGATTCTCAAGAAAATGCCACATATACAATACAAGATATAAAACGACTATCATTTAACAGATAAGAGAGTACAATACAACTTTGTCTAATTATCCAGAAATTAAAGACACTAAATAATGTCATATAATGTTCATGGAATCACTACAAGTGTCATTAAATTGACAATGACAATATTAAAATAAATTTACTCTAAATGCCAAAAACTATAACACTTAATAACTCTAAAAAAAATTATAAAATGTGACTCGCCATTCATTATACATAGAGTTGGCTAAATTTTCTCTTCAGTCATTCCACTCATTCGATGTCTCAATTGTATCAATTATATCTTCATTATTTCCTTCAATTTCATCTCCTTGAATTTCATCTTGTTCACAACCTGCATCATCATTCACTTGACCTTCCATAAGATCAACTGGCATCTCCATACGAATAAAATTATGGAGAAGACAACAAGCCATTATAATTCGATTTTGTGTTCTGATTGGATAAAATGTTGGGCCATGTTTCAGGACATTCCACCATTGTTTCAATAAACCAAAGCATCTTTCTATAACATTACGTGCAGCAGCATGCTTCATATTAAAATATTCATGATGATTTTGGGGAGCTAGAGAGCCATCCCTCCACTCTTTTAAGTGGTATCTTTGTCTTCTATAATGTGCTAAAAATCCTGATGCATTTGCATAACCAGCGTTACACAAATAGTAATTTCCTGAAAATATGACATCCTAATTAAATTAAATATATACGTAACTTTAAAATTGTATAAGTATATGCTAAATTTTTATGTGAAACATACCAGTAGTAGAAACTTTTAAACCGTTTGGTCTACTAATTGCATCTCTAAGAACTCTTCCATCTGCTGCAGATCCTTCCCAACCGGGTAACACATATATAAATCTCATATTTCTATCACAAACTCCAAGAACATTCGTTGCTACATCCCCTTTTCTTGTTCTATATCTTGGCTTATCAGTTTCACTCACCCTTACTTTAATATATGTTGTAAAGCTCCTAAACTTCCCTAATTTCAATAAAAATACTTTATTTAGTTAGAGTTTAGACATTAAATTACGTAGATAATATGAATAAATATATAAAATGAGTTACCTTAAACCATTTTCATCTTGAATCATTGGAATCTTGAGGAACAGGTTGTGGATCAACAAGGAATAGAGGATGTAATTTAAGAACTGCCGCTACCACTGAGTGGAAATGTCTACTAACTGTCTCTCCAGATCTTAAAAAATTTAATTTGATTGTACAATTTTTGTGATGATGTGCCAAAATATTCAGAAATATTGCAACTTTTTCTTCAACCCTAACATGTCTAGAATCAACTAACCCTCCACTAACCTGCAACAAATAACACAGTCTAGCAAATGCATGCCTATTCATTCTCAAGCTATCTACACACCATGCATCATTCAAATTGGTAAGCCTACCAAGACATTTAATTTGATCTTGTATTTTGTCACTTATGCTATAATTTAATATTCTTCTAGCTGTGGAATTACGTTGCATCTGTAAATGATGATGACAAGCAATTATAATCATAGTGACGATATATATAGACTCCATAATAGTTTCCTCCAACTCAACAAGCAATTGTCCATTCTTCTTGAAGAATCCATGGAGCAACACAAACCACTGAAATAAAATTTAAAAAATTTAAAACACCAATTTTTTTTTGCAATATCTAAATAATAAGAAAGCAAACAACATTGATTAAGGTAAAATATAAACACAAAAGAAATTTCAAGCAACAGTCTTAGTATCCATGGAATATAAAAGTAACCTTTACATATACATAATTGTCAAAAATAATCATCCAAGATTTTAAAATAACTAACCAGGATAAAGAATAGTACCTCAAATTTCAATTGTTAATTTCCCTAGAAGTGCTGTGTGAATGTTGTCAACTACCGTGGGAGTGCCGTAGGAGTGCTTTGGTAGTGATTAGGGGGTTGTTGTGGAGGAGATGATTGCTTTGGAGTAGAGTGATAGTACAGGAAATAGTTATCGTCACCTTGTAGGGATGACGGGAGTTGGAAAGGTGACGAAAGTTGGAGAGAGACAACGAGAACTAGAGTTAAAGAGAGGAGAGAGATCGATGAAGTAGTCAAAAATATTAATATGGTTGTAGGTTTTGTCTTTCTTGATAAGGGTAGAAGAGTCTGATAAATCATTATCCCTTTTCACAATTATCCCGAGATAAATAATACCAAGAACCCCCATGGGATGACTTTATCCCCTCTAAAGAGGATTAATTCAGTTAATACGGATATCTAATCCAATTATAAAAATGCAACCAAACACTGGATGAGATAGGATAAATCATCCAATTCTGTCTCATCCTATGAACCAAATGGACACTAAGGGATTGAAAAATCCTTTTCTATATTATAAGACGGGATATGAAATGGAAGGATTGGAGATTTAACTTACCTCGACTTAGGTTGTTTGGAATATTAGTTAGGTGATATATAATAATGAAATGAAAAAAAATAGTGTGTATTGTATAGAATACTATAAAAGGATTGTGTAATTCTTAATATCCGTTACATGATCTAACGATTCGAGATCTACGAGTGAAGTTAAATATAAAGTTCACATGAGTTCTTCTCTAAAGATGGGAATAAGGTAGAGAGTGAAAGATTAAAAGTGAAGAATTTATGTTAGATTATATTTTGTAGCAACATGGAAAAGAAAAGAAATCTAGGATGGATCATGAAAGTTCAACATTTAATGCAAGATGTATTACAAATTGTATAATTTTCATTAGGCATGACAAGTGGTGTTCATTTGCTGAAAATTGATAATTCGATTATTCAAAATTGTGTTTCTTTGTTTTTTTTGCGAACATATAATTACCACCCAAACTTTTTTTTTGATAATTTGAAAACAACAATTAGATTTTGGCTGGAGAACTATTAATTTGGTTAATAACTAAAATATTTGAAATTTTCTGAAGAATATTTAGTATGTAGTAATGTCATACTAAACCCTAGGATTAGATTAGTAAATTAGATTTATAGATCAAATTAGTAGACTAGTCAGTGATCAATACATTAATTGTTTAATAGTGCTTAGTGATCATTGGTTAGTGCTTAGTTATCACTTATTAGTAATTTAGCTTATATATTAATATCTGCCAAATACGTAACACTGTTTATAAGTAATTGGAAAATTTGATCGGGGGTAGGAAAATTGGAAATCTAGCTAGTAATAGAAAATTTGAAAATCTAACTTCCATATCCATCTCGAGCTATTTTATGAAATACTAGAGATTAGATTTATATTGGTTTTACAGAATTTTAATTTATCAAAATCAAAATCCAAACTAAATTATTTTGGCCCCATTTCTTTTTATTTTTTGTGAATTACAAACACACCTATGTATGACTACTTGTAGTTCTCTAGTTGGAATTTTTAATATTGATTCTTTGACATTTTTTAAGATGCATTTTTTTCTTCATATTTATATACATATTTGTGTCAAATAGATTTTTTCAAGATAAGGTAGTATAATGAGACATGGACATGATTTTTTAAAAATAAATGGAATAGTACATTCATTTCATGCTACGTGATAAATGAAGCATAAAAGTAAAGGAGATAAAGTTATAAGGGAAAAAAGTTTTTAAAATCTTGGTGAAGTATAATACTAGAAAAGTTAATTACATGTTTTATTGATTTACTTGAAGAAAATATGAGTTTTTTTCTTATTGTTTATAAAATGTACATAAGATGAAACATTTTTTTCTTTTAAATATACATACAGATATATATTTTGCAGACATAATATGTTTATTGACTTTATTATAATACCTAGTGTCATGTTTAATTTTGTTGAATTTTTATTTTTTCAATATATATAAAAGCTTTTATTTTCTTAGTAGATAAACTCACAATTTCTAAAATTTCCTTGAATTTGATTTTTTTATTAGTTTTATAACAACAAAAATAATGAATTGATGATCTAAATGAATTGGTTGAATGAATAAACTGAAAAGTAGTCACTCAAGTTTGAAAATATCGGATGAAAATAGTAGTCCACTCAAGTTTTCATTGGGGTTTGTGACCCACTTCCCTAAGGTTAACCAAAGGGTTGGTTCCTAACTCTAGTTAGGACTCAAGCATTCAAAAATACTAACTCTAAAGGATAATTCTAAAATTCATATCAAAAGAGAAAGTGGAAGCGTAAGTAATATTGAAGCTTAAAGTACAATCATAAACTCAAAAGCACTTAAAGTCTCGAGCCATAGTCTAATACATTCCCATGAGTTAAAATATACAAAAAACCAAAAGAATATACAATCCATTCTTCCACACTCGGGACAAAAGACCAAAATTAAGTTCTAAACCTAACTAGGTCTCTAGATTCTCGTCACCTGTTAAGGAAAAACAAATGGGAACGGGGGTGAGCTAAAAGTTCGTAAATTTCCAAAAGATCATGCACAAGCATAAAGCGAGATAAATAACATATTTAAAACAAGTAAAGGAAACACAAAAACACACAAGTAGGATACGGGAGCTCTCAGGAGCTCAGGTCCATTTCGCACGTTCAATTCACGTAATCGACACTCCGTCGACTTTCCAATCCATGTAGACGACTCTTTACAACATTTTCCTTCTACCAAACATCCCCTTTACCGGGCCCGTAATCCTAACACTTAACACTTACTACTCAAGGGATGCGGCCAAGAGTAGTTTTATAAACACTTTATACACACTTTCTCTACTAGTGTGTATATATTCATGCAAAATAATTAGGTCACCTACTCTACTTAAAAGAGGGCAATAAAGTATACCCTCCTTAAGTGAGTGGTTTAACACTTCCAAAGTTCACGTATTTAACACATTCACGCAAAGACATTCAATTAAAGCAATTAACATGCATTGGAAACTCATCAACAAAGTAGGTCTCGGAGTTCAAGTTTTGATCGGTTTGCAAAACAGCACCATTTCCTAAAACAATTAAAGAACAACGGAATTAAGTTTTCTAGTTCACTGATTAAATCTCGTTCAAGAAAAATTAAGTACGATAACTTTCAATTTAAACAGAAATCTTTGAAAAATTGTAACTTGAGTTGTATAAGTCCAAATTTTGCAAACTTGGTACCGTTGGAAACCTCATTTAATGTTCTAAAACTTTGTAGAAGGCACCATGATAAAATTGTGGACAAAAACTGCCCAGATTTTCGTGTTAAGTTCAGCTACAGTACAAAACAGAACGGCTTAGGCTGGTTTTCCAGCTCACTTTGGAAATTCACCAAAAATTGTAGAAAATGAATTGGCCTCTGAAATTTACACAGTTTTAATTCATATGTATCAAGTTTCAAATGCCACTGACGGTACTCGATTTTGACTCTCGAGCAAGAAATTATAACTGTCCAAACAAGGCTGGTTTGAAATCCTGGGTTTTCTGAAATCCAGACTTACAAGGCAGTATTTGGAGCCTCAAATGAGTGACGAATTCTTACTCAAAAATCACCAAATTTGGTACACTAACTCCTTCATATATAGATTATGTCCACACCAAAATTTAGTCAAAAAATCTCACGGGAGGATAGCTTTTTTAATGCTCAAAGAGTACTCAGCAATCTTGCTTCAAATCTGTAAAGTTTTGATCTTCTTCTTTTACACACCTCTAACGTATCTAAAACACCATCAATTGCCCTAATATTTGGAACCAAGATAGTATTAACCTTTCTAAGCCTAATGGTGGTCAAAAATGATGAAAGATTTTATCAATTTTTAGCACTAAACAACCCCAAAATTTCGGACAGCAAACTTCTTCCAAATTCCAGATTTTGGTTCCAATTCAACAACCATTATTACTACAACTTTTAGAGGGCTTTTTGTGGGAAACATTAACAACTTAAACCTCAACATTTAAGCATTAAAATTCAGCCCCTAAACCTACAAAAATGTAGCCACAAAATTAAGGGAAAATCAGCAAATTTCACTCTCCATTTCTTCTTCCCCTTTCTCGGTTTTCCCCTTGAGGTTTCTCCTCCAATTTCCAACCAATAATTCAAACATATGCACACACATTTCATCATTTAGCAATTCTAGTAAGCAAATTCACACATTTTGTGGGAATTCCAAGAGCCCACATATCAACCATAATCATCAAATGCAAATTAAAGAAGCTTAACAACTTGAAATTCCAAAAACCAACTCTAGTCAAGGTTCTAGGAACCCATCAACATCCTAATCCTAATTTCATGCTTGGAATTTAAAGAATGAACAAAGATGAAGCTTTTAGGGTTTTACCTCTTCCAAGTTGTTAGCAAGAAAACACCCAAGAATCTAGCTTTAACCACCCAAAAGCTTCCTCCTCAAAGTTCTTCACCAAAACTTCAAGCTTGAGCTAAAATTATTGCTAGATTGTGGTTGATTTTGGGTGGAAAATGGAGGAAGAAAATGATGAAATTTCAAGGGAAAAGGGAGAGAAGAGAGTCGGCCAAAGAGAGAGAGGTGTGATGATTTTTGAGGTAATTTTAGTGAATAAATGAAAGGAATGGAAGACAAGACTTAAAGCCCAATTTTAAGGGTCAAAAAGTCCAAATTGAAATAGTAGTTTTGCTAGCAATTTTGGAGGAAAAAATATTTAGCTCTCTTGGCTGCAAATTAAGGGATAAACTCAGCTAAGAGGAGAGAAGAAAGGAATAATTAAAGTGAATTGGAGGAAATTAAATGGATAAACAATCAGTTAACATCCTACTAGGTTTTAAGGTTCCAAAACCCTACTTAATCTCAGCTTTAATAATTCACTTCTAGTCCCTTGTTTGTATTCTTAACCTACGAGTGATCATCCTCACACTCCATCGCTACTTCACTTACGCCCAATTTTACCTCAAAAGCGTGTTTTCTTATTTTCTGTCTAATTGATACAAAAAGGCGAATTTTAAAATAAAATGAATGGAATATTGAAAATCTACAAGGAAAAATAAGTGTAAAATTAATTTAAGGTTTTCTCAAAATAAAATAAATTTCCATTTAAATTTTCTCAAAAAATATGTTTGAGAACGGCATTAAAATAATCGAACAAATTAATGATAATAATAATAACCATATTTAAAATTAATAAATATTAACAATATAAAATAAATTTTTTTGAGGCCTCACAGGTTTAGTAGCCATAGTGGTCCTTTACCATTAAGTTAGAAGGCAATTACATCCTAACCGCTCATTTATTGATGTTTTCGGAGACACTTTTTCCATGTCATATCAAAAACCAATTTCCCAATTCAAAGGTGAACCAGCTATTGTCTTTTACTAAGAATGAGTTCTGAAACTAGCTACTCCATTCAAGTTATCATTGGTATGAAATATTCTCCCATGGGAGGTAAAATCTTAGAAGCTTTTTGGACATCTTTCAGGCTATTAGATTTAAATCAGTCCTTACAATCAATTTTAGGTTAGAAATGCATTGATTAGATTCATATTGAGGAGAATTGCTTATGGTGCTAGCTCAAGGCACTATAAATAATTAATAACTTTTCCATGAGAATTTTCAAATGGTCCTCTGATTTTAAATTTAATTTCAAATCCTCTAATGCATCCGTTTGAATTTTTTTTCTTTTTGAAAATTTTGCCTTTCAACTTCTTTGAGAATTTGGTTTTCCTTCCAATTGCCACTGCAGTAGGACCACTACTAAAGGTTGATTTAGCTACTGCTAATCTCCCCTACCCCAATATTATTAGATTCTCGCCTTGATTTAAATATTTTTCAAGAACTTGCTAATTTGTACTAAGGTCTGATGAGGAGGAAAGGTTCTAGCTAATCTCTCCTACCCTAGTGTTATTAGAGGCTATTTTAATTTAGACATTTCCAAGAACTTGCTAACTTTTATTGGAGCAAGGTTTGACGAGGAATGGTTCGAGCTAAAATAAAGAATTCAATTTCACTGCAGAGGTAGATTCTTATAAGGAAAGCTTCTAAAGCAAATATTAACTCCCCTTTTCAATAGTTCATGAATAATATCCTACCTTGGAACCCTCGGGGAGTGATGGACAAACTTTCTATCTATTATTTGAAGCAACTTATTCAATTGCATAGTGCATCATCTAAGTTTTTTTAGTAAATGACTGATGCTACACATATTGAGAATTCTCAAAAGTCCAAGAACTTTTCCCCCAATATATAATATTCAAAGTATTTTTCTTCTATCCAAACATTACTCTTGAAATCTTGTATCTCACATAGGAAAAAGTCTCACTTCTTCCCAGATTTGAGGGTATTTATAGGTAGTAAAATTTTGTCCCAATAGTCTCTCCAATAGTCAAAAATTTTAGCTATTAAAAACTAGCTGTTGGAGTTTCCGGACGTCTGATCCAAATGCTCTACATCCGAACCAAAGTACAATCCTACTTTGGAGTCTTTTTGCTAAAATGTTTGGACATCCGAACTAGTATTTGGTGGAGCATCTAATAGGAACAAAGAGTTTACTAATGTTTAGCCATCTTGTCGAACGTCCAATAGGTGGGTTGTGTCTCTGAGAGAGTATCTGACACTTAGTAACAACAATTGCTTCAATCCTTCGGATATCTGATCATATACCATGCGTCTAAGGTTTTAGTCCCAAAGTTCTATTGAGTTTTTTTCTTGGAGGTGCTTTGAGCATTTGATCCTCCTATTGTGCACCTAAAGTTTCATCTGATGTAGAATGAAAAACTTGATTCCTTCTTATTGTTCATCATTTCTTTTCCCAAATATATGAGCATCTGTTCTAACAAAATTCTCACTAAAAACATTAGTCCAAGTTATCATTTTAGTTTGTTATTCATCAAAATCAAGGATTGATCAACCTAAGTCTTTAGCTGCCATTATAGATTACCTTTTATTTCTGCACTTTTAGTGTCACTAATAACATTTAAAATCCTTAGAAATTGGGATTTCATCTCCTTGTTGGTTCTCAACTTGGATTGGTTGCTTCATAATATGATTTCTCGTGATGTTTGGGTGCATGTTGTTGAGCCTTTTTTTGTCTACCTATATAATAAAAATGGAAATAGAGTTGCCAAAATGCATGGTTGTTTGCTGACGTGGTGAAACCCAATTGGTTGGAGGATAGTCATCACTCAGGGGGTAAGCACGTGATAAAGTTGGAAGGAGAAAACACCTCTTTGTTCATTATTAAGATAGTTGTCCGAAAGGAGTATTTTTTTTTTTTAATGTCATTTCATTCCTGTAGACACCAAATTTTGACTATTTCTTTTGTTTTCCTATGTTTTTATCTATTAATGTTTAGTTATTTATTTTTGATTTTTCTAACGCATTTTTCTTATTTTTGTAGGTTTTTCTTAAAAAAAAAAGAGAGAAAAGTCAAAAGCTGGACAAGTGCGGATAAGTCAGTAACTTGATCAATGCGAAAAAAATGACGCGCGGATTCTTCCAGAAATCATTTCATCCTTTTCCAGCTGTAATTTCCGATGCTTGAACGATAAGAAACCTATTTAAACATTCCCCAACTCACCCCTAATCCCTAACAACTCATCTAACGTTCAAAATTAGCTCACCTCATCCCAAGAACATCAAAACCCTTAGTTCTAGGTTTGGTGGCTATAAATAACCTAGATTAGGGTTTAACAAGGAGGTGGGAAATCTGAGAGAGAAAAGAGGCAATTAGGAGAGCTTTGAGAGAGAAAAAAGCAGAGAAAAACGGCTGGGAATTAGAGAGGAAAAAGGAGAAGAAAGAAGAAAAGAAAAGCTAGGGTTTCACACTTGAGGAGATTATTCTTGGAATTTCTGTCCTCTTCTCTTGTTTAGACTCAAAGCTTAGATTCGGTAATATCCTTATACTCTATTCTTGTTTTTTGATCGTAAAATTATCGAGATTTGGACCTTTGGTGGAACCAAGGTCTTGAATAGTTTTTCTTTTAGTTTGGGATATTTGATGATGATTATCAGTTGTTATATGAGCATGTTGTGTTTATAAAGCCTTGGTAAGGCTAGTAGATCTGTTTTACGCTTTAAAATGAGACGCGTTTGATGCTTACGTGATGATCTTTGTTGTGATTCCCGAGAAATTTCTGGAAAAATGTTCTTCCCGTTTTGAAGATGTGAAGAAACGCGGACTACTTGCGCGGATTACTTCGCGTAACGGTCCGCGTTTCCTCTTGAATGTTTGAAGTTGTGAAGAAACGCGGACCTCTTGACTACTTCAGCAGCGCCCGCTTTGAATACTTGAAGATGTGAAGAAACGCGGCTTGTTACGCAGCCGCCGCGTAACAATCCTCGTTTCTAGCCTGACAGTTTTTTTCCTTCCCCCTTGTTGTCCATTTGATGATGCTAATGCTTATGATTTGATCTTTGTGGGTTTAACTTGTTTTGACATGATCTGAATGATGATGTTTGATGCTTTAAATGGATCCCCTTACCTCTGAATATTTCGTTTGTGTTATTGTCTGAAAAAACTGGAAGCAATCTTCCTGATGTTTTGAAGATGGGAAGAGACGCTGACCGTTCTGGTGAGTCAGCGTTCGGTCCGCGTTTCCTCTCGGACTTTGATTTTTCGCTGTATTGCTTGCTCCATCCGCGTTTCCACTCCGCGTAACCTCTCTGTTTTTGTATTCTGTTGATACTTCCTGTTCTTTTGTTCCAGAATCTTATTCTATTTCCTAGTATTATCTGTTTGCTTGCAGAATCTGTTTAGATACCCTTTCTTTAAATTTTTGATTGGTTTTCCTTTAAATTGGTACCTTGATCCCTTTTGTTGACATTGAATCTTAGATAACCATTCCCATCATCTAAGGATTCAATTAAGGCATCACATCAAGGGATGGTAACTTCTTTCTCCTATTATGTGCTCTTATGTGTCTTTTCATGATCTTGCATGTTTTAAATTAAGTTTTCCTTTGCTTTTTTATTCATGCCTAGTCTTCATTTATGTTATTTAATTTTTGAGTAAATCATTCGGAGGCCTTGGATGCCAAGTTGTAATAGATAGGTTTAATTTGGCAAAAAGTGTATTTATTCTAGAAGATGTAATAGTTAGATTATTATTCCAAATTTTTCCCCTTTAGAATGTATTTAGGTTCCCCTCAATGTAATAATTAGCTTTTATATGTTTATTTTGCATGCTTGCATGATTATGTGTTTACTTGCTTTCCTAGGGTCTTGCATTTAGATATTATGCCTATGTGCTATGTGTTTACGTGTTTTATGTGTTTACTCGCTTTATTATCATGTCTACATATTTATTGTGTAAATATATTGACGTCACCACACTAGTCCAACGCTAGTTGCGGCTTTCCCCTTCGATTTCTCACTAATCCAATGTTAGTGAGAACCTTTTGACGAGGGTTAGTCCAATGCTAGACCCTTAAACGTCGTTCATGCATTAGATACAAATTTCACACACTTTCCACTTTTAGAGTTTCTTTTCCATTTTGCATGTTACTATTCCCCCATCCCGTATGCGAAACATCTCATTTAGTTTTTCTTTTTTAGATTAGTGCATTTAAGGCATTACCCTTTGAATTAGGGAAAAGAGCGAGTATGGCTTCCTAGCCTTAGCACGCTTTCATTTCCTTCTATGAAAAGGAAGAATTAAAGTCACGAATCTAGTCCCCCGCACCCATTATGTTGCATTATCCCTCTTTAGGACATACATGTGCATTATTTTAAATGCTATCAAAATCATTCTTTAAAAAGCAAGTTTCTTTCTTCATGTTTAGCAATTCAAAGTCAAAAAACTGTTTTCTTGAAATTGCACATTTTTGAAAATTCAAGTTCCTCTTTGCACTTAAAATTGATCTTTTTAAAAAAATCCGATTCTCTTGATATTTTATAAAGATTGCATTTTGAAAACCCTACTTTCCGTTTGTTTGAGTCTCATCATTTGCATTTTTCGTGACCTCCTCGAGGGATCAAAATTGGATGACACAACTAATGTGATCAATTCCAATCACACCTCAACGAGACATTTTCCCCCTCTCGATCCAACATTAGGTTTAGGTTTTGCATCCATATAGACAACATCCAAATGTGATAAATTTTAAAGTTAGAATTAGGAAATTTTCAACTAAATCTTGCAACTAGCTTTGGCTAGGTTAGAAGGGTGCCTTAGAGACGAGTAACATCAAATCTTTGCCTTCCCTTCTTTCAACCGTGACCCCCGAACCTTTTTCTCTAGTGTTCAAAGACCTGGAGTCGTCTAGAAAGGGTTTTTCTTTGTTTATTTCATTAAATCAAAACTTTTTGGGTGACTTGGTACACCTAAACTCCATACCAAGTGGCGACTCCAAACTTTTCTAAAAAATCCTTTTCTAGACTTTTTGTTTTGGGTCCAAACCGTCGCATTTTATAGTCCCATGACCCCTTTCCCTTTCTTTTTCAAAAAAATCAAATCTTTTCCTTTTCCATAACGTTTTGTTGACAAAAAATGGGGCGCGACAGCTTGGCGACTCCACTGGGGATTTTCCTAAGACGGTCCGGGTACTTGATTTAGTTGATTATTTCGTTTGTCTAACTTTCTTATATATCACATTTGGATGTTTTAGGTTGCATTTCCTTTTTCTTTTCCTTTTTCTTTTAGGAGTTTTTCCGTGCAATCGCTCCTTACACATCGCGTACATGATGAATGAATTATTTGTTTATTTATTTATATTGATATTTACTTGTATCGCGCTTTGCATTTGGGGTGGGGGGAAGTGATCACCCTAGAAGCCTTCATTCTTTCATATTGGTATTCATTCCTCCTCTCAAAGGAAGCACTTCATACGTGCATGCATAATCTTTACCCGTTTTTGTTTTTTCGTGGGCGCTATCCCACCTCCCTTGTAGGATTAGGATCGATTGCCTTGGGTATGCGGATGGTGTGCTTTGCGCCCATAGCGGTACCTAAGGGATCATTCGAGCCACCGACTTAAGACATTGGAATTGATGACCCTTTGTCTTTGGTCTGAAGGCTTGGAGACCTGTATCCTTTATCGAGTCTAGATGCATTAGTGAGCTCAACCTCATGCATCCATGTTAGAATTGCCTAGGGGAGAGTCTACCTTACCCTATTAAGGATCACTAGACACGAGAGGAGGGATTCCACCCCTCTTTATTTTTTGTGCAATTTGTTGCTCCAACGTGTTATGTGATATCTGTTGATTAAACTAACCTTTTGTTGTCTTCCCTTTTCTTGCATTTTCACAAACTCTAGAAAAATAAGAGTCTTGACACTCTTTTAAGACAAGCCATCCTTCTAGATAGGCTATTACATGTTTGAATTTATGTTGTAATTGCATATCACTTTTAGGCTTACCCCGGCGTTCAAATGGGGCTCCTATAGGCCATGTTTCATTTTGCACCTTTACTTGCTTTAATAAACTGGCATCATGCATAAGCCATAGAGGGAATGCCGTATAGGGAATCCCGTGTTAGGAATAAACCACCTTTGTGTCTCGGATATATAATCCAATGAGACTTGCATGTTTATGTTTTCAGTAACATCCAAAGGGGTAGTGCACAAGGTAAGGTAGGGTCCGATCCCTCTGATAGCATCAAAGATATGGGTGACCTTATGCTAGAATGTAAGCCCTAATAATCACTTTTGGCCATTTTATCAAAGTTGGTAAAATCCATGCATAAGGACACTAAATCAAAAAAATTCACAAATAATTTCTCATTGTTGAGTTAATGATTTTATCAAGGCCAAATCTTGATTTTAGGAGGCTTATGAGCTAGTGTGTTGCAAATAACATTGAGATGTGGAGTTACAAGTAAGCAATAAACCCAGCTGATTTTTTTGAGTAAACCATCAATCCCGTCCGATCCATATTTCCCTCAAAGACAAGTCAAGGCACTACAATTCCTTCGAGAATAATCCTTTTCATGCCAAATTAAACTTTAACCTCTCTTCACATATCAATTAAAGTAATAAATCCATTCGGACTTTGTCCTCGTGATACATCAAAGATCACATATTCTTTTGGTCGATCCTCTAGATTGTTTTACTAATCACATATCAGTGAAGTGATCGGACCCATCAGGTATTGTATGGTGCATACCCAGAGGATTGCATTTTTCATGCTAGGCTACCCTTGGCATAAGGGCCCCTCTAGGACATGCATCAATTATATAAGCAATCACTAACCGTTCTTTTTCTTTTTCTTTCAAATAAATCTCCAGCAGTTCCCCTTTGGAATAAGCTCCAAAGTATGTTTCCTTTCCCACTCTGGTACTTTTAAAAATAGCTTCACACAGAAGCCCCATCGTTACAAGATCTAAAATCAAAAGCTCAAAGCAACCCGTAAGCATGAGTTACGCGTAAGGCTCGGATAGGAATGCTTTGGTCATTTCCCGATTTTGCTGCCTTGGGAGCTTCAGTTAAGTGAAGTCTCGGAAGGTTCAACGAGATGGCGTCGAGATGGCAGCGCAAAGGCGTGTAATTGATCGGTTGGTAGCCATGATGAGTGGAGGTGGTACCTTGAATGATCATGAACACTTTGTTAGCATTCCCCCGCTGACAAGTAATCCACCCCTTTTCTCGACCAATATTCAAACCACTCTTGTTCTATCTATTCCTAACCTTCATGAGATTGCTTTCTCTCACCATAACACTGGTTTTCCATACACTCACCCTGATTATATCTTGCAGAGCCCAACCAAAAAGGCAAACCCTCATACTCAACCCCAGATCACCTTAAACATACCTCCCAGTCATACCAAGCCTCATCTTCATACCACAGAACCCTTTGTACGGGATATTGCCTCCCAAGGAAGCCAAAGATGGATGAGCCTGCCATGCCAGTCGACAAAGATCTGATGAAGAGATTGGACAGGTTCGAGGAGTTTATAAGAAAGAACCAAGGTCTGAACCGACATGGTGGATTGGATTACGATGATGCATTGCCTATTTCACGGCGTCCAGCTACCTATGGGTTTCAAGACCCCAAGTTCAGCAAGTATGATGGTGCAGGGAATCCTAAGACGCCTTAAAATGTTTGCCAACAAGTTTGGTAAACCAGTGGATGATGAGAACTTGCCTATGCGTCTGTTCCCCGAGAGCCTAGAAGGAGATGCTTTGGATTGGTACTCGAACCTGAAATCTCAAGAGATCAAAACTTGGTTGGATTTGTCAACGACTTTTGTGAAGCAAGAATACAATTGTGAGTTGGCACCGACACGAACAACATTGGAAGGAATCAAAAGGAGACCCTCGAAGATCACAAGTCATATGCCGATGGAGAAAGTTGGGCTGCTAAAGTTGAGCCTCCCATGACGAAGAAGAGATTGTTCAGACTTTCATCAAGGCACATGACCCGACTTATTTTGAAGAGATTTTTCGAATGACTGGGAGTTCTTTTGCTACAATTGTCAACAAGTTGGAGGAATATGATGAGTTTGTTAAAGTTGGAAAAATTGTCAATGTGACCTCCCTGAAACAGCAATTGGAAACATTGCAAGGGCAAAATGGCAGTGGGAGGAAGCTCCCGTTTAGAAAGAATAAAGGAGAAGCTGCTTTTGTGTGGGATCAGAACCCACCTTTTAGGCCCGAACTTCGAGTCACCCCACCAATCCAAACTCATACTTACCATATCCCTACCATCAGTCTGTTTATCCTGCTTGCCTTGAGCCGCCCAGCCTATTCATTTGGACCCCGACCTTTGTTTTCAACTTCCCAACCTATCTCTACCCCAGTCAAAACTATGCTCCTAGACCTGCTCCACGCCACCTTTTTTTTTTTTTTTTAATCATAAAGTGTAAAAACTCTTGTGATCACAAGCTGGCTAGCCATCAAAATAACTAAAACATATGAGAATCATGCAATAAAACACATTCATCAGATATTCGTGCTCACGAAACATTGTTTGTTCTCAAGTAGGTAGGAAATATTCATCAAAACAATTTAGATTGAAATAAACCATGCGATTTTGTAAATCAAATCCTCATAAACCGAGGCAAAACATTATTATGCAATTATTCAATTTGCATCAAATACTCATAATATCAAGCAAAAGAGACAATTATACCTCAATTTTAACAATTCAAACTTGATTTCTCACTTTCACCAAATTTTGCAATCAAGCGACTCATATAGTCAATTCAAACTTGCCTTTCCATATTTTCTCGATTTTACTGCTAAAAGGATTCTTGAAACACATCCTCTTATTCAAATCGCAATAATGTCTTTTGACGCGAAAATCAACACTTTTAGGTGAAGACTCCCGGTTACTCGACATATGCCTTCTTGCTCAAATAGTAAAGATGTCTTTGTGCGACGCCAAAACCAACATTTTTAGGTGAAGATTCCCGGTTACTCAACATTTTACTTGTTCAAACTGCTTTGCATACTCATAATTCAAGCACCGTTTTACGTGAAAGTTAACATTGGTAGATGCTAAACCTCCGGTTACTTAGTACTAGAATCATTGGAGTAGAATTTTAGTTCTCACTTTTGCTACTTTTCTTGCTTTTCCTTTTTTTTTTTATCAAATGGAAAAGGGTCATTCGCCAACAATATCAATCATTTTCTTGTAAAATCCAATAAAAGAAGAGATCTCATTTAATAGGAAAAAATTGAGGCATAATTTTCCCTATTTTACAAAACATATTTTCTAAAATACCAATGTAATCACATAATAATTATTTCAGGTAGGATGGAAAAGGATTTTTCATATCATACGGGCTTTTATTTCAAAAGGATGAAAACAATTGCAATCAAATTTTGAAAAACAAATCAATTCATGAGGCAAAAGTGTAAAATTTTTTTTTTTTTTTAAAAATTTCGTGAGTTTCTATAAGCTGGATGAAAACTCACCAGAACCCAAATTTTCAAATCACAATCAACACATATAAGCATATAAAAACTAAATTTAAACAAATATACACATCTTCAAGCACTTTAACCAAAAGTATGTCTAACAGTTAAATCTAATCAGAATACAAAATCCAACATAAAAAGAGAGATAAAGCACGAGTAGAATAAAAAAGTAAATCATGGGGCGGATCCATCATCCCCCGCAACTCCACCATCGCCTCCGATGGTCTCAGGATAAGGCTCAGCGGAATGTGAAACCGCCATACATTTCAAAAGAAAGGAATTTGAAAAGAGCGTGCGTTATAACACCTAGTAGTGTCGCATTATGAAAACCGTTTCCCAAATTTTCCGAAAAGGCACTTGTCCTTCCTTAATTTTGCAATTAACCAATCTTCAAAATGATTTAATCATACAGTCTAGACATGACCCAAAATGAAGTTGGTCTCCTCGACTTGACCGATCAGTCACTTGTCCCTGCTTCTCTGCAAAAGAAAAGAAATGGTGAAGAAATAATGACGCCGCCACCGTTTGACCCTTTTATCTCAAAATAGCCCGTAAACATGAGTTCTTGGACGTCGATGAGCGGTGTCAACTGAATTCCTTTTGTTCGACCGGTCGCAGTCTGATTCAATGCGTTCCGCTTACGAACCCATATCACCCATACTTTCATGGTATCGAGAGGATTGTCCTTCGATGAAAATGCCCTTTTGATGAAAATATGTGCAAAAGTTTGTGCAAAGAAACAATTTTATTTTAAAATGACATCATGACCATAGAATGAATGCTAAACATGACATTTTAAATCAATAAAAGCCAAATGCTAGGAAAATTATTTAACACAAAAGCGTCGCACTTGACCCTTTTGGATATCATCTCCTTGGAGTTTACTGACGGCAAGGGAGTGCTTGATATAAGGTAAACCCATGATAAGCGTAATCACCGGCCTCCCTTGTCCCATGAACTTTTCCTTTCTGCTTGCACTGTTGCTTTTCAAAACTTGCCTTAGTACCCTTCGATTTGCAAGTTGGCCGATAAAGTAGTATAGTGAAATGGAGACTTAAACCCAATTCGTCAAATTCAACATGTTTGTTAAAATGGTGGCATCAGTGAGACAATCCTTTCTGACAAAAATTCAGATAGAATGTATTTGCATCATTTGCCTTTTGATTGAGAAAGTTCTCTTGAAATTTTGCAAAAGGTGGAGGTCTATAACATTAGGCTTTTGCAAGGGTTTGAGTGTGGTGTAGAGGGTTAAATTTTTTTTTTTCAAAATGCAAAATTGCCCCAGTGGGGTTTGTGATTCTCGGAGGGTTTGCTAAATGATTAACCATTCTTTTATAGGCTCAAATGGGAGAATTGGGGGTTTTGAAGTGTTTAAATGAAAAGGAAGAAGGTGATTCACCCTTTTGCAATTTCTAAAGAAAACTTTGCTCAATCATATGAAAAATCTTTTACACATGTCTCAATTGATTGGTTGAGGAAAATCTGTCCATCCATCTCCATGAGAACCAACGCTCTCCGGTAGCACCTTTTGAATAATGAACGGCCCTTGCCAGTTCCGGAATTTCCCTTAGCCTCTTCTTGTATCGGAAGGATTCGTTTCAAAACCTTGTCCCCCACTTTGAACCTGCGAGGTCTAACTTTCTTGTTATAAGCCCGAGCCATCCTCTGGGTAACATTGCCCATGACGATGGCATTCAACCTTCTTTCATCGATCAAAACGGTTGCTCGTGGCGTTGCTTGGTCCATTCAGCTTCTTCCAGGCTTCCATTAGAATGCGCAAAGATGGGATTTCAACTTCAGCATAATACCGCTTCATCCCATACATGAGAGAGTAAGGTGTTGCCCCAGTAGAAGTTCGGATTGCAGTCCTATATGCCATCAAGGCAAAAGGTAACTTTTCATGCCAATCGCGGTGGGTTTCTATCATTTTGCGGATGATCTTCTTCAAATTCTTATTTGCGGCTTCCACGGCTCCATTCATCTGAGGTCTATAAATAGCTGAATTTGGTGTTTGATTTTGAGCATTCATGGTCGTTGACTATGTCATTGTTGAGGTTCTTGGCATTATCAGTGATCAAAGTTTCGGCACTCCAAAGCGGAGATGATATTGTTTTCATGAAATCTGCTACTACCTTCTTAGTCACGTGCTTGTAAGATGTAGCTTCCACCCATTTAGTGAAGTATTCAATAGCCACTAGAATAAAACGGTGCCCATTCGGCGGAGGATCAATAGCTCCAATTCGTCCATTCCCCACATCGAACATGGCCAAGGAGGCGGTGGTACTACATGGGGAGGGCATGTATAACATCACCATGCAATTGGCATTTGACACACTTTGAACAAAATTTACAGGTCATGCTCCATAGTAAGCCAAAAATAACCCGTTCTCATGATCTTCTTAGCCAACAAATGCCCATTCATGTGTGGCCCACAAACACCGCTATGTACTTCCTTCATCGTGTAATCGCTTCTTCTTCATCAACGCACCTCAAAAGCCCTAGGTCAGACGTCTTCTTGTAAAGCACCTCACCATTTAAGAAAAACTTTGAAGATATCCGACGTAGAAAACCCTTCGCGGCTGAATCTGCTCCGGTAGGATAAACTCTGGTTTTGATGAATTCCTTGATATCATGGTACCAAGGGTGATCGTCAGAAGTTCCTTCTGTGACCAGGCAATGTGCAGGCTTCTCTTGGAGTTGGATCTGTATAGGCTCGATCACTAGTTCATCTGGATGTTGAATCATTGAAGACAAAGTAGCCAAGGCGTCGGCAAAGACATTGCGAGTGCGAGGGACGTGTCTAAGCTCCAATTCTCTAAACCTCTTGATCAAATCGAGTAGGCTGCAATGATACGGTATGATCTTTGAATCCCGGGTTACCCACTGTTGGAGAGTTTGATGCACAAGTAAGTCTGAATCACTGAATACTATCAAATCTTTGATGTCCATATCTAATGCCATCTTTAATCCGAACATACAAGCTTCATACTCAGCCATGTTGTTAGTGCAAGGAAATTGTAGCTTGGCTGCAGCAGGATAATGTTTTCCCTCTGGCGACACAAGTACGGCTCCGATCCCGGCCCCAAAAGAATTTGAAGCACCGTCGAAAAATAACCTCCATCCTTGATATTGCTCACCCATATCTTCCACAGTACCGACAAACAAGATCTCTTCATCAGGAAAATAGGTGTGCAAGGGCTGGTAGTCATCTTCCATTGGGTTCTCTGCCAAGTGATCGGCTATTGCTTGCCCTTTAATTGCCTTTTGCGTAGTAAAGACAATATCAAATTCAGATAACATCATCTGCCACTTAGCCATACGTCCTGTTGGCATTGGCTTCTCCAACAAATACTTCAGGGGGTCAGAACGGGAGATGAGATAAGTGGTGTGACTGAGTAGGTAATGTCTTAATTTTTGAGCAGCCCATGCTAAAGCACAACAACTCCTCTCGAGAAAAGAATAGTTAGCTTCATAGGTGGTGAACTTTTTACTCAAGTAGTAGATGGCTCTTTCCTTCTTTCCAGTTCATCGTGTTGTCCCAAAACACACGGCTTCATCGAGCACAGATAAATACATGATCGAGGCCTGCGGCGTTGGTGGTACTAGGAGGGGGGATGAAGCAGATAATTCTTGATCTTATTGAAGGCTTGTTGGCCTTCATTCCGGTCCATCGGTGCATTTTTCTTTAACAACTTGAACAGGGGCTCACACGTAGATGTTAACTGTGCTATGAATCTACCAATGAAGTTGATCTTTCCCAGGAAGCCTTTCACATCCTTTTGGGTTTTCGGGGTTGGCATATCTCGGATCGCCTTAATCTTTGCTGGATCTATTTCTATACCTTTCTTGCTGACAATAAATCCCAGCAATTTACCAGCGGGAGCCCCAAAGGCACATTTTGCAGGATTCAACTTTAAATTGTACTTCCTTAATCGCTCAAACAGCTTTCTCAAATCAATCAAATGATCTTCAACCCTTTTGGACTTGATGATGATGTCGTCCACATAAACCTCCATCTCCTTGTGAATCATATCATGGAACAGGGTGGTCATGGTTCGCTGATAGGTAGCTCCTGCATTTTTCAAACCAAAGGGCATGACTCGGTAGGAGAAAGTCCCCCAAGGTGTGATGAAAGCAGTCTTCTCTCGGTCATTCTCTGCCATCAAAATCTGATGATACCCAGTGAAACAGTCTCCAAAGGATTCAATCTCATGCCAGGTGTTGTCCAAAGGATGTGAATGTTGGTGAGGGAAGTCATCTTTGGGGCTAGCTCTGTTCAAATCTCTGTAATCAACACACACCCGCACCTCTCCACTCTTCTTAGGAACCGGGACGGAATTGGAAAGCCATATAGGGTAGTGTGATACCATGATAATCCTAGCATTCAACTGCTTGACAATTTGTTCTTTTATTTTAAGACTCATTTCGGTTTTAAACTTGGGCTTACATTTTCTTGGTGACATATTTGGATCGGTAGGCAATCGTACCCGATATGTAGAAATCCCTGGCATATCATCATAAGACCATGCGAACACATCTTGAAACAAAGTTAAGAACTCAATCATCTCTCTTCTTTGCTCCATGTTCAAATGAATACTAACTTTGACTTCTTTAACCTCACTTAGTTCCAATGTTAATGATTTACATTTCCTCTAAGTTCGGCTGGGTTTTCCTCATATTGTTCAAGGGTTTTTGAAATAGATTCATACTCACGATCTCCCTCGGTATCGTCCTCGTTTTGAATTTCAGATTCTAAAACTTCATATTCATGAGAGATATCGAGGCTCATCAAATTCCAAAGTGGTGATATCCAAAGGGTCAAATGATTTTATTTGAGGCCATCTGAAAAGAAATAAAATAAATGTGCGAAAATAAAATGAGTGGAACATAGCGAAGGACAAAAGAGAATTCCATTTCATTTAGCAAAGAGCAAGATGAGATAGTAACATGGAAGCATAATTAAAGACATGATTTTAAACAAGCAAAAAGTAAAATAACAAGTGCATTATTTTTTAAAGACATGATTGATATTGAAGCATGATTCATTTCTAAGGACAATCCCCTTTACCGAAACCTCCTCCGAGTAGGCAGACAATCTAAATTTTGCATGGCCTCTTGAGGAATCAAAGGAAACTCCACATTTTGCTCAGGATCGGTGTCAAGGGTAGCCCCGACAAACAGTTGAGATAATCCCGTCTCTATATCCTCGTCAGACTTTTCTTCTTCAACCTCGATATGATTACTCAGGGCAGGCGAGAATGTGTCTGAGGGATGTAGATCGTCGCTTTCCTTCCTTCTCCGCTTGCTTGTGTGCTCTCATCTCCTTCTTATCCTTGGCGGTTGGATGAAAACCGAGTCCAAAAGTGTTCTTCTGTGTTGGCATTTCAACCGGCTCTGGAATTCCTTGCAAATTTCTTCCAAGGCCTTTCCCCATCTCGAATCCTCCTCTGATCATTTCTTTGGCCATCATCACACTAGCTCCAGTCAAAACATGATTGACGAGCGATTTACCATTGGGGGCCCATCCCACAGAAACTATGTCGGCTGTATGGTGAGAGGAGACTAAGTTTCTCTTGACGCTTTCATCCTTGGACCCGGGGTTGACAACCATAGTGCAATCATCTTGGCAAACACGGTGATCGGTGGTCATTCATGGTGAACCTCGATTCGATGAAGAGAGGAAGGCCGGAAGTATGTATCCAAGGTCGCCAAACAAAATATTGTAGACGGGTGAAATCCATTACTTGACAAGCCACTTGAAATTGGGGTCCTATCTCCAAAACCAGGTCTATTTCTCCCATAGATTCCCTCCTTGCACCATGAAGCCTCTTACTATAGTAGGCGGCGGACGTAACTTGGTGTCCGGACAACCCTAGTTTTACAAGCGTGTTCCACGGGCAAATGTTCAGTGCCGATCCATTGTCTACTAGCACTCTTGGTAGCAACCTTCCATTGCAGCGCACAGATATATATAAAGCCTTATTGTGCCCTATCCCTTCGGCAGTCAAATCCTCGTCAGAGAAGTAGATGTGATTAGCGGCCAGCACGTTTTCAATGACATGTGAGAACTTCTCCACAGGGAGATCCTTAGGCACTTGAGCCTCATTCAAAATCTTGAGGAGCGCTTCCCTATGAAGTTCAGACGTCAAAAGCAGATTCAAGATAGAAATCTGTGCGGGCATCTTATCCAATTGTTCCACAATCTTGTACTCGCTTCGTTTCAACATTTTTAAAAAATTCAAGGTCTCGGTGTCGGTCACAGGTGGCTTAGGTGGCATGGGACTCTCTCGACTAGTTTCTGGATTAGTAAGGACTCTTCCAGACCTTGTGATGGCAGTCACCCTTTCCTCCATGTCCTTGTTTTCAAAATGCAGGGATGGTTCATCGTAGTTCCATGGCACTTCTTGCAAATTGTTGACAGGCATTTGTTCAGGGTACTCAAGTATGGCCGGCTCTGGTAATTCTAGAATGAAAGGTTTTTCAGCACTGCATGACTCAGAGGGGTCCACTTCTATCACAAAAGGCTCTTCTTTTCTTACAGACGGTTGATTAAACTTTCCTTCAAAGATATTTTCCATATTCGTGGTCAAAAACTCCTTAGCAGACAGAAGTCTCCTTTCTCTCAAATGATCCACTCCCATTACCTCACTTTCCTTTTCAATGAACTGAGTAGGGTCAACAAACTCTTCATCCACACTAATCACACCAACGGTGTTTCTATGCTCCGGAAGAGGGTTTTTATTGACGTTCGGCCCTTGCTCATTCCTTCTTCTCAGAACTATGTCCCCAGCATCTACCATGTCTTGAATTTTATGCTTCAAGGCCCAACAGTTAATCGTTGAATGTCCGGGCTTCGAATGGTAGGTGCAAATGGCATGAGGCACCAGGAGGGAGTCCCTGGGGATATAATTTGGGAGGGGCGGTGCGATTTTCCAGTGACCTTCAGCTCATACAAATTGGTCAATGGGCGGATCGGTGAAAGTTTGAAAGGTTTTCTGTTTCTGCATTTCATTATGTTGAAAAGAATTTTGGACAGGATTTTGCGGGGCAGGTCTAGGAGCATAGTTTTGACGGGGGTATGAGATAGGTTGGGAAGTTGAAAACAAAGGTGGGGAATTCAAATGAATAGGTCGGGGGTGAGGCATTTGGGTGGCAGTGTGATAAACAGGTTGATGGTAGGGATAAGAGTAGTATGAGCTTGAACTGGCTGGATTACTCCGGACTCTGGGCCTGAAAGGTGGGCTCTGATCCCACACAAAAGCAGCTTCTCCTTCCTTCTTTTTAAACGGGAGTTTCCTCCCACTGCCATTCTGCCCTTGCAATGCTTCCAATTGCTGCTTCAGGGCGGTCACATTGACAATTTTTCCAACTTTAACAAATTCATCATACTCCTCCAACTTGTTGACAATTGCGGCAAAAGAACTCCCAGTCATTCGAAAGATCTCCTCAAAATAAGGCGGATCATGAGCCTTAATGAAAGTATGTGTAATCTCCTCTTCTGTCATGGGAGGCTCAACTTTAGCGGCTAACTTTCTCCACCGCTTGGCATATGACTTGTGATCCTCTGAGGGCCTTCTCTTGGTCCCCTCAAGCGTGGTTCTGGTCGGTGCTAGTTCACAATTGTATTCGTATTGTTTCACAAAAGCAGTTGACAAATCCAGCCAAGAATTAATTTCACTTGACTTCAAGTTCGAATACCAATCCAAAGCATCCCCCTCCAGACTCTCAGGGAATAGGCGCATGGGCAAGTTCTCATCATCTATCGGTTTGCCCAGTTTGTTGGCAAACATCTTGAGGTGTGTCTTGGGGTTACGGTTCCGTCATACTTGCTGAACTTGGGGTCTTGAAACCCACGAGCAGCGTCGAGAAGCAGGAGCAAAGGTCGTTATAATCAAGACCACCATGTCGGTTTAGTCCGATTTTTCCTCATGAACTCATCAAATTTATCCAGCCTTTTACGCAAATCTTTGTCAGTGGTGCAATAAGGTCATCCACGGTCTTCCTTGGGAAGTCAAATCCACACAAAAGGTTGGTGGTATGGTATTGAGGCTCACGGAAGGTGAGTAGGCATGTTTAGAGTGATCGAGTATGAGGGTTTGTCTTTTGGTTGGGCTTAGTAGGATGTAATTAGGGTGGGAATGTGGAAGATTGGTATGGGGATGAGAAAAGGTAACATCGTGTGGGTTAGAAGTAGGTGGGACAAAAGTGGTTTGAATAGTGGTCAGGAAAGGGAGTTGACTATCTGTCACAAGAGGGTTGCTAACAGGGTCCCACTTCATTCAGACACCTCCTCATTATTATTTGCCACCGGTGATCAATTATCACCTTTGTGCGACCATCTCGGCGCGTTCATCTCATTAAACCTTCCCAATACTTCCTTAGCTGAGCTCCAGGGCAGCAAAGTCGGTGAAGTGACCAAAGCGTTCCTATCTGAGCCTTGGTGCAGAACTCATGTTCTGAGACTGCTTTGAGCTTTTACTTTAGAGCGGGTGCGATGGGGCTTCTGGTGAAGCTATTTTTTAAAAGTACCTGAATCGGAAAAGAAACATATTTTAGAAACTTATTTCAAAGGTGCAGAGATTAAAAGAAAAAAAAAGAAAAAAGTTAGTGATTGTTTATATAATTGGGATGCATGTCCCTAGAGGGAACCCTTTTGTGCCAAGGGTAGGCCTAGCATGATGCAATACTTTCAAGGTGGGGCCCGTTCATCAAACCTGAAATTGGACACTTGTGAAATGATGAAAAAGGTTCTTCATTAGCAAATTCTAAAACATCATAGTCTACATCATCTCTTGAAGGCGTTCTTGTACAAAGCTATTGAATTTTTTCAGCCTATCTATTACAGCGTCTTTTGGTTCTTTAGAGTAGGGGTTCCTCATGCGCTCAGCTTGATCATATAGTTCTGCACATTTCCGTTTCAAGACTTGGTTCTTTTCTTGCATCTCCTCATACATCTTCTTGTTCTTGTGCCTTAAATCCTTGTTTGCTTTATGCAGTTACTTCAATTGTACATTTTCTCTATCCTTTGCCTCAATGACCGCCATCTCTTGATTTCATTTAGTGCACCCTTATGCTTCCATCCACGATTCCCAAGCCGGTCTTCATGCGAGGTGTGACGAGCCAAGCTGTTTATGTTGTGGAATGTAAGCAATATCCTTGTCCTGGACAACGTTCCCCATGCTTGCGTGATTGGTACCTTCATTGGAATTTGGGGACAGATTCCCTTGTCAAAAAATGATAGTGAAGTTGGTCAAATCGGTAGAAGCGGTAGTCCTTGAGCAGCGTCCCAACTGTCTCAAAAATCTCTTTGGAGTGTAGCTCATAATGCCTTGAGTTCCTAGCAACGGTATAAAATCAGAGGATTTGGTGCGAAGAGTCGGATCGAGGCAGTCCGTCCAGTCTAATACCCATCTAACCTTGTGATCTGGCAGCGTATTCAGAAAATCCACCCATTCGGCAGCATTCCTCGGTAAGTCATTCCTATCCACTCTCTTGTAATGAGTAATCAGCCAATTGTATCCCACTAGAGGCAAACTATCAGGAGCGGGCAGTTGTCTTTTGAAATGCTCCATAGCCCATATGTGCAGAATTCGGTTCGATCCATGGAAGAATTTCACCCCCTTTTGGCAATTTGTGCAAGCTACGAAGATGTCTGCTATCACGGTCGGTACTATAGAGCCTCGTCGATTTCCAATCCCATAGAATAGGTCATTCATAAGCTTGGTGATCTTAAAACCAATTTTTCCGTCTCTTCTTGGAAATAAGTAGATCCCCGCCATGACAAATCCATATACCCACGGTCTTTTGTGCTCCCAGACAGCTTTGGAATTGAACGAAAAATCTTTGGCATATTTGTCGAATCCATCTCTTATAGCAAACCTATCAAACAAAAACCTCACATCTATACTCTGATCTGATCCTAGTACCACAGATTCCTTTAATCCAGTGAAACGACAGAATTCAGCCTTTCCAGAAGCAACGGGGAATATCACTGCAGTACCCTTTACTGATAAGTTAAGAAGACCAGATACCTCCTCAATGCTCATAGTAAATTCCTTATTTCCTATCTTAAAGGCTGAACAGCTAGGATCCCATAGTTGGATTAGAGCCTCTACCAGATACCCATCAGACTCTATGTCCTTAAAATCCCCAATTGGTCCGAGATAGGTCCCCACTTGATTGATCTCGCCTGGTGAGAGAAGTCCGGGCCATAACTGAATTTCCACTGGAACTGCTAACAGTTGTTTGATACGTCTGGGTCTATCCATCTGAATCCGTCAAGCTGGGTCAAATACCTTACCTCACCTATCGGTTTTTTGAAATTTAAACATGAATCTCCTATGAAGGGTTATGTACCCAGGAGAAGTAAGGTGGACATAATCCTATAATGGGATTCCCTAAGTGGTGTTCCCATGGTTAATGCATGATGCAGTTTATTAAAGCAAGTAAGGTGCAAAATGAAACATGGCCTATAGGAGCCCCATTTGAACGCCGGGGTAAGCCTAAAATGATATGTAATTACAATTCAAATGCAAAATATAAATTTAAACGTGCAACAGCCTATCTAGAAGGATGGCTTGTCTTAAAAGAGTGTTAAGACTCTTATTTTCTAGAGTTTGTGAAATGCAAGAAAAGGGAAGACTACAACAAGTTAGTTTAATCAACAGATATCACATAACACGTTGGAGCAACAAATTGCACAAAAATAAGGAGGGGTGAAATCCCTCCTCTCGTGTCTAGTGATCCTTAATAGGGTAAGGTAGACTCTCCCCTAGGCAATTCTAATATGGATGCATGAGGTTGGGCTCACTAATGCATCTAGACTCGATAAAGGTTACAGGCTCCTAAACCTTGGACCAAAGGCAAAGGTCATCAATCCAAATGCCTCAAGTCGGTGGTTGAGTGATCTAGACATTGCTACGTTGCCGCCACATGTCCAAGTGGATCGATCCTAATCCTAATAGGGAAGAGTGGCGTGACAAGCCACTAAAAGTAAAAAAAGTAGGGTCAAAGTAAAATACATATGCGCATTATGAAAGTGATTCCCTTTGAGAGGAGGGATTCAAACATCAAGCATTTTGAGGGCTCTGGGTAGCACACCCCCAAATGCAAGGTACAAAATAAATAAACAATAATTCATTCATCATGTATGCATGCGATGTGTAGGAGTGATTTGCACGGAAAACCCTAAAGAGAAAAGAAAAGAATGCAACCTAAAACATCAAATGTGATATATAAGAAAGTTAGAAAAAGAAATAATCAACTAAATCAAGTGCTTTCGGACCCTCTTAGGAAATTCCCAGAGTGCAAGTCCCCATTTTTTGGATATGAATGGAAAGAGAGGAAAGATTTGGATTTTGAAAAGGAAAGGAAAGGGGTCATGGGACTATAAAAATCTGACGGTTTGGACCCAAAACAAAAGTCTAGAAAGGGTTTTAGAAAAAAGTTTGAGTTTGGTATGGAGTTTAGGTGTACCAAGTCAGATTTTCATTCTTTTTAGAAAAAGTTTGGAGTCGCCATTTGATATGGAGTTTAGGTGTACCAAGTCACCCAAAAGATTTTAATTAATGAAAATAAACAAATAAAACCCTTTTAGAGCGACTCAGGTCTTTGAAAACTAGAGAAAAGGTTAGGGGTCCGCGGTTGAAAGAAGGGAAGGCAAAGATTGATGTTACTTTCTAAGGCACCCTTCTAACCTAGCCAAAGCTAGTTGCAAGATTTAGTTGAAAATTTCCTAATTCTAACTTTAAAATTTATCACGATTGGATGTTGTCTATATGGATGCAAAACCTAGACCTAATGTTGGATCGAGAGGGGCAAAATGTCTCCTTGAGGTGTGATTGGAATTGATCACATTAGTTGTGTCATCAATTTTGATCCCTCGAGGAGGTCCGCGAAAAAATGCAAATGATGAGACTTCGAATAAGTGAAAAGTAGGGTTTTCAAAATGCAATTTTTACAAAGTATCAAGAGAAAAGAAATTAGTTTTGAAAAGTTCAATTTTAAGTGCAAAGAGGAACTTGAATTTCCAAAAAGATGTAATTTTGAGAAAAATGGTCTTTTGATTTTGAATTGCTAAAACATAAAGAAGAAAGTTGCTTTTAAAAGAATGAATTTGATAGAGTTTGAAATAATGTACATGTATGTCCTAAAGAGGGATAATGCAACATAATGGGCGCGGGGGACTAAATTCGTGACTTTAATTCTTCCTTTTCATAGAAGGAAATAAAAGCGTGCTAAGGCTAGGAAGCCATACTCTCTTCTCCCTAATTCAAAGGGTAATGCCTTAAATACACTAATCTAATAAAAGAAAACTAAATGAGATGTTTCACATCAGGTGGGATAATAGTGACATGCAAAATGGGAAAGAAAACTCTAAAAGTGAAAAGTGTGTGAAATTTGTATCTAATGCATGAATGGCGTTTAAGGGTCTAGCATTGGACTAGCCCTCGTCAGAAGGTTCTCACTAACATTGGATTAGTGAGAAATCGAAGAGGAAGGCCACAACTAGCGTTGGACTAGTGTGGTGACGTCAATATATTTACACAATAAATATGTAGACATGATAATAAAGCAAGTAAACACATAAAACACATAAACACGTAACACATAGGCATAATGTCTAGATGCAAGGCCCTAGGAAAGCAAATAAACACATAATCATGCAAGCATGCAAAATAAGCATATAAAAAGCTAATTATTACATTGGGGAAAACCTGAATACATTCTAAGGGAAGAAATTCGAAATAATAATCTAACTATTACATCTTCTAGAATAAATACACTTTCTGCCAAATTAAACCTATCTATTACAACTTGGCATCCAAGGCCTCCAAATGATTTACTCAAAATTGAATAACATAAATAAAAACTAGACATGAATAAAAGCGGAAAACTTAATTTAAAACATGCAAAATCATGCAAAAACACATAATGAGCACATAATAGGGGAAAGAAGTTACCGTCCCTTGAAGTGAGGCCTTAATTGAATCCTTAGATGATGGGAATGATTATCTAAGACTCAATATCAACAAAAGGGATCAAGGTACCAATTTAAAGGAAAAATCAATCAAAAATACAAAGAGAGGGTATCTAAACAGATTCTGCAAGCAACGAGATAATACTAGGAAATAGAGCAAGGTTCTGGAACAAAAGCAGGAAATATCAACGAGAATACAAAAAGAGAGGTTAGCGGATCGAACGCGAATGAGCATGCATAACCACAGCAGGGCAAAATCAAAGTCAGATGGGAAGCTGGAAAGCGGAATCATCCGTAACCAGCGTTTCTTCCCATCTTCAAAATACCAGGAAGATTGCTTCCAGTTTTTCAGACAATATCACAGAAAAAATCCTCAGAGGCAAGGGGATCGATTTAAACATCAAACGCCAACATTCAGATCATGTCAAAACAAGCTAAAATCGAAGAAACGCCAAATCTTAAGTATCAACATCATCAAATAGACAAAAAGGGGAAGGGAAGAACTGAGGTAGAAAGCGGGAGGTTACTGCGGGTGCCTGCGTAACATCCAGCGTTTCTTCAGATCTTCAAGTATTCAAACGCGGGCGTTACTGGCAACCCACGCAAGAGGTCCGCGTTTCTTCACAGCTTCAAACATTCAAGAGGAAAGCGTGACCGCTACGCGTAGTCCGCATAAGTAGTCGCGTTTCTTCACATCTTCAAAGCTAAGAACATTTTTCAGAAATTTCTCGGGAATCACAACATCATCACAAGCATCAAACGTCTAATTTTAAGCGTAAAAACAAGTCTACTAGCCTTACCACGGCTTTATAAACACAACATGCTCATATAACAGCTGATAATCATCATCAAATATCCCAAACTAAAAGAAAAACTACTCAAGACCTTGGTTCCACCAAAGGCCCAAATCTGAGATAATTTTGATCAAAAAAATAGAGTATAAGTATGCTACCCGAGATGAAGCTTGAATAAAAGCGAAGGAAGAGGCCAGAAATTCCAAGAATAGCTCAAGGGTGAAACCTAGCTTTTCTTTTCTTCTTTCTTTTCCTTTTTTCTCTCTAATTCCCGTTTTTCTCTTTTTTTTCTCTCAAAGCTCTCCTAATTGCCTCCTTTTCTCTCAGATCTTCCAACCTCCTTTTCTAAACCCTAATCTAGGCTATTTATAGCCACCCAAACCTAGAACTAAGGGTTTTGATGTTCTTGGGATGAGGTGAGCTAATCTTGAACGTTAGATCAGTTGTTAGGGTTTAGGGGTGAGTTGGGGAATGTTTAAATAGGTTTCTTATCGCTCAAGCATCAAAATACAGATGGAAAAGGATGATCCAAGCTTACGGAAAAATCCGGCGTCATTTTTTTTTTCAGTTACTGGACTGTGAATGGTCCCTTTTATGACTTTGACCTTTTTTTTTTTTTTTTTTTTCAGACCTACAAAAGTGAGAAAAATATGTTAGAAAATTCAAAAATAAATAATTAGACATTAACAGGTAAACATAGGAAAATAAATGAAATAGTCAAAATTTGGTGTCTACACTTCCCCTTCATTTCTTTCTCAAAAGAGCCGGCTCTTCCTCTCTTTTCCTTAGCCAAAAAACGGCTTCTCATCTCCTCTCCAAGCCCTCCATTTCAGCCGGTCTTATTGCTCCATCTTCCTCTCAAAGAAGGCCTTCCATTTCCTTGCAAAACATTTGCTTAGAAGACTTGAAGTCTTGGAGAACTTGAAGGGGAGGGCTGGCCGACTCTTAGTGGTGGAAAGGGGGAGCTTTGGGTGGTGGATTTTGGGCTCCCTAATCTTGCTCAAGCAACTAGAGGAAGAGGTAATCATCCTACCCTTAAGAAGATGAGCTTTAAGTTTAATTCTTGAAGTTTAGTTGTTAAGATTCATTATTATTAAGCATTTGTTGATTATGGTTGTTGAGTGGGCTCTTGGAATCCCACAAGTGTGTGAATTTGCTTCTTAGCATGAAAATGGTGGAGTGTGTGTGTGTGGATGTTGGAATTTGTGGTTGGAATTTGGGAAAGAAACCTCAAGGGAAAAACCGGATGGAGAGGAGGAAATGGGGGCTGAAAATTTGCTGTTTTCCCTTAATGTTTGTGGCTGCATTTTTGTGAGATTGAGGGCTGATTATAGTGCTTAAATGATGAATTTTAAGTTGTTAATCTTCTCTACAAATAGCCTTTCCAAAGTTATAGCAAGATTGGTTGTTAAGCTGGAACTAGAAAACCTGGAATTTTGGCCTACATGCTGTCCGAATTTTGGACCACTTTGGTGCTAGGTTTTGAGAAGAATTTCCAGCATTTATGACCATCATTAGATCTAGGGAGTTTAATAGTAGCTTGGTTATGAAAATTAGGTCAAATGGTGGAGATTTGAATAACCTAGGAGCTCATTTATGAAGATGACAAAACTTCACTGGTTTGAGGTAGTTTACTGAGTGAACTTTGGGTGACTAGAAAACTATCTTCCTGTTCGATTTTTTAGCTAAATTTTGTAAAAATGTAGTTCATATACTGAGGTTTATGCCTACAAAATTTGGTATTTTTCCAGTACCATTTCATTGCTCAAATGATGTTTCAAAACTGCCTCTTTAATCTGGAAAATTTTCCCCAGCTTTGAGCACTGTATGAGTTCATTTCGGTTTGACATTCATTTGTTTGAATTTATGGCTGAAATTTGGTGTGAACCTACCCTTTACATGGTAGTTTTGTTATATTAAATTTGGTAATTTTTGGACAAGAAACCATCACTCAAACAGGGCCTAGAATTCAACCCTGCAAATCTGGGAAACAGAAATTTCAGAATTTCGAACCCACCCTGTTTGAACTGCTATAATTTATTGCTCGAGAGTTGGAATTGAGTGCCGTTGGTGGCTGTTGAAACTTATTACATAGGAATATAAACTGTATAAATTTAAGAGGCCAATTCGTTTTCTACAATTTTTGGTGGATTTTCAAAGTTGGCTGGACAGTCAACCTATTCTGTTCTGTTTTGGTACTGTAGCAGTTTCTTTCTCGAAAATCTGGGCAATTTCTGCTCAGAATTTTAACTGGGTGTCTTCTACAAAGTTTTATAAATTTAAAAGAGGTTTCCAAAGGTACCAATATTGTGAAATTTGGACTTATATAACTCAATTTTCTATTTTTCAAAGATTTCTGCCCAAGTAGGAAGTTGAACAAATTTCCAGAATTTGAACTTGAAAATCTGGACACACTTTATACACTTGGAAACTGACCTTCCCGTGGGAGTCTATGGCTGAAACTTGATAGGATTATAGTCCATATATAAGAATATGTTTGCACCAAATTTGGTGTTAATCTAAGGTGTTTTCGACCTCCAAATGATATACCAAAACTTGCCCTGTGGATCTGGAAATCTACTAGATCAGTCAGTCTGACTTGTCTTGTTCTTTGGACTGTCATTCTGCGCTCGAGAATTGAAATTGAGTGCCGTCAGTGGTATTTGAAATTAGACTCGTAGGGATTTCGAACGGTATAACCCTTGTGCACTGATTCTTTTCCTATGAGCTACGGTAGCTTTTGAAAGTTGGCTGAAAGTCTGCACTGCTCTACCCGAAAAATGTTCTAGCAACCTCTTGATGTCCAGTTTTGAGTGCCTTGCCTTGTGAATCTGTACTTGATGCCTTCTTGTGATTTTTAGAGGGTTGAATCTAGTTTCCAACGGCTCAAGCCTTACCCACTTCCGAGGCGTGTAACTTTATTTATGAA
Source organism: Gardenia jasminoides (assembly GCA_013103745.1). NCBI lineage: Eukaryota > Viridiplantae > Streptophyta > Magnoliopsida > Gentianales > Rubiaceae > Gardenia > Gardenia jasminoides. The sequence continues at coordinate 28,188,329 of CM023099.1, read as the reverse complement.
TTTTCTCTTGAAAGTGTGATTCTTTGAGCTATTTCCAAGAACTTCAAGTACAAATGTTTTCATGTCAATTTGCTTGAACTAGTTTGTGATTGAGATTTTGTCTCCAGGTGATTAAAGTCATCAGGGGAGAATACGTGGAAAAGTAAAACTTCCTCGACTGATTTCTTGCTCTTTTGACTTGGTGAGTGCCAAGTGCATGAATTTTTGAACTGTCTAACATGTTTGCTTGAATATGAACTGTTGAGGCAAGAGTGTACTTTATCGCACTCGTCCTCCTCTACATGACTTGCATGAATATGACTTGTTACTTGACTTGACTTGAACTGAATGTCGATTGGAGTGATTGGTCGACTTAAAAGTTATAACTGGGGACGCCCAAACCTCTTAGGGATCCTTGGGACTCGAGCCGGCAAGGGCTTGGTCGGGAAGCTTGGTGAACCTTAGGTACTGTTCTTTGAGCTTGATCTATTGTAGAGGTCTTGCTCGGTATTGCTCATTGTAGCTTTACCCTTTCTACCTGCTTGTTTGGTTTCGGGCCCCAGAGGGTGAACTGTTGGTCGGAGGTTGTACCAAGTGGAGATTCTACGGACTTTACCTTTGCTAAGTTGACGGAGAGTCAACGTTTGGAATGGAATGGACTCAACTGCTTAACTGTGAAAATTGGCTCTTGAGAGCCCCGTATCCTCACCTGCTTCTGTGTATTTTTCCTGTACGAGCACTGCTCACTGTTCTTGCGCATATTCACCCTAGATAGAGAGGCTCGAAGACGGTTCTCCGAACCTAGCTCCAAGACTCTTGTCTAATGTGGGCCCTCGAGTAGTGATTCCTTGAGAATACAGTCTCCTGGTGAAAATTGTAATATTACAAGTGAATGATTGATTTACACGCTTTATATCTGAATTTACTGGCTTTCCTACTTGCTTGATTACATGCTTGCATGCCTTTTCTTAGCCTCACTGAGCGTTAGCTCACCCCAATTTATTTTTCTTAATAGGTTTCGAGGTGAGGCACGTGAATCGAGGACGTTAGTACTTTTGTAGGATTTCCTCATTTTGTATAAGATTGAAATTAATGGATGAATTTGATGGTTTATGGTATTTTGGAGTATTTCTTGTACAATTGTAATTTTCGTCGAGTTGTAATTTATATTTTGGAGAACTTGGGTTGTATTAAGTTCTGGGATGTACTTGTGGAGTTTTAGCATTTTTGTACTTTTGGAGTTTTTAATTTGTAATTAATTGAGGACTGTAGTGAGTCCTAGCGAGAGTTGGGTAGGTGGTCCACTAACCCCTCTGATTCGCCTTAGGGGAAGGTGGGGCTGTCACACGCGCCAAGCTGCTCTCCTGACAGGGCGAGTAAAGACGCCTAGATAAGCAAGGACTCTTGTGTAGCCTTATCCTTTTGGCCTTAGAGATAACTCTTATCCTATTCAAGTGAGCATTCGGGATTAACTATAACTCTGGGCTCCTTATTTGGTCACTCCCTATAAATACTCGGGTAAACACCATTCAGAGGTATGACATAACTCACTACTTCTCTCTTCTGCTCCCGTTTACTCGTCAATCAGTTCAGCCATAGCCACTGACTTGAGCGTTGGAGCTATTCCAGGGAGTCGATCCCACTCTGTCCCTGCAGGTCTAGCCCATCTCGGTTCGTGCACGGAGCTGCATCTCAGTTCAGTTTGACAGGTCAGATTTCTTCTTCTTATATTTGGTGCTGTCTGTGGGAATGACAGATCCTCTTCCTTTTCACCATGGCAAAGACATGATCCAAAAAGAACACGGAGACCTCCGCTCCTCACAAACCCGGTAACTAACAACCTTCTCATCCAAGGCAAGCCCAGGGAGGTAAAGAAACGGGACCTGTAAAGATTGGGCCGGAGCAGTTAATTTAGGTGATTGCATCTAATTTACCCACCTTCGAGCGCATTGTCCAGCACCTCAAAGGAAAGGAGCAAGTCCAGAAAGAACAGATCTCCCCATTTCGGCCCCATATCGAGGTGAGTAACTCCTCGAGGGATAGCTCAGATCGACATCCCAAGAGGAAAAGGGTGCACCGTTCACTTCCCAGTCTCACTTGGACGTAGAGCCCTCATACCGACAATCTTGGGCTCGGGTGCCTTCCTCCATCCCAAACAACCTAGCCCGAGAGGAGCAGAACAATCCAGTTCGAGAAGAGTTGGATCGAATCTTGAACCAAGAGGGGGAAACACACAAATACACCCGCACGCCATTCACCCCAGATATCAAAAACTATCCGCTACCCGCCAAGTTTAAAATTCCAATGATGAAACCCTACAAGGCTACCACTGATCTCAAGGACCATTTGTTTGCTTTTCTGACTCAGATGAGATTGCAAACCGCGCCCGACGCAATAAGATGCAAGACCTTCCCCTTGTTATTAGAGGGAAGAGCTCGGCTGTGGTTTCAGGGGCTACCTTTGAACTCTATCAGCTCATTCGAGTAATTGGTTCGGTAGTTCGCTGCTCAGTTCATCTCAGCAAGGGCCTTCTCCAAAAACACCGCATACCTCATGGCCATCAAGCAGCGACTAGAGGAGACCCTGAAAGAATATATACTCAGATTTAACAACAAAAGCTTGCAGGTAAAGGACCATGATGACAAAGTGGTGATGGTTGCCTTCGTCAACGGCCTGAGGTTGCAAAAGTTATATGAAGAGTTTGTGGAGAAACCCCCCCAAACGGTCAGAGAAATGCTAGATCGGACTCATGACGAAACTAACGCGGATGAGGCCAGGCACCTCAAATCCGAATAGGAGAGAGACTCCGGGAATATAAGAAGCGTAAAGGGGTGGAGACTGGAGGGGCCTGGGATGGGCCACTAAGGCAGAGCATCTTTGATCGCTTCTCCCGGGGGCCGAGCTCGACTCGGAGAGGGGTCCCGTTACCCTCACTGCCTCTCGGTCTCGGATCCTTGCGGTAATAGAAGAAGAGGGATTGGTCCGACCTCCTAACAAATTGAATGGGAACAAGCTTAATCGAGATTGGAACTTATACTGTGCTTTTTATAGGTATGTGGGGCACGATACAAAGGATTGCCGAGACCTCAAAAAAGAAATCAAAGAGCTGATCAGGAGAGGTCACCTAAGGCAGTTCGTGGGGTCTGGCCAAATTGGCCAGGCTCGTAGACAGGATTTCCTCCAAGTTGGCCAGAACGACAAGCCTCCCTATCACCAAGATGACCAGTCCGACAGAGACGGGCAACCAAACCCACGAAGTCCACCAGCTGGACCAGAGGAGCAGAACTTGGCAGGGGTGATTAACACTATCGCCGGAGGCCCTACCGGAGGGGATAGCCATTTAGCCCGGTGAAGAAGCTGACCTCTCAAGAACGAAGAACTCCCGAAAAAGAGGTTAAAGACCAGTGAGGAAATTGTCTATAGACCTAAGGATGCAGTTCCGCTGGCCTTCCTCAATCATGAAGCCATAGTAATTGAGATCATTACCCGCATTTACAAGGTGGAAAAAGTATACATGGATAATGGGAGTGCCGTTAATGTGCTTTATTGTCGGAGTTTCAAGGAATTGCAGTTGGAAGACTAGCAACTCACTCCGGTACGGATGCATCTTATCGGCTTTTCAGGGCCCCCAGTCCGACTTGAGGGAATGATAACTCTCATAGTCACTATAGGGACGGCATCTCGGAGCCAAACTGTCTTAGTCAACTTTGTACTTGTTCGGAAAAATGCCTCCTACAACATGATTTTGGGCCGGCCGACCCTGAACGCCTGCTAGGCCATATGTTCTACCCTGCACCCAAGCGTGAAATTTTCCACTCCTTTCGGGGTGGCCGAAGTACTAGGGGACCCGGAGGTAGTTCAAACTTGCTACATAGCTACTCTAAGGGAAAAGGAGAAGCTGATGGCACAAACCATCAGCCTGGATTCTTTGGAACCCCTAGGGGAAGAAAAGAAGCTTGAAACAGACGAGCAACTAGAAGAGATACCTTTGTTCGGAGAAAGCAAGGAACGTGCGGTAAAATTTAGTTCTTCTTTAAATGACCTAACTAAAACTAGTCTAATTGCACTCTTGTAGGAATTCGTAGAAATATTTGCATGGACCGCTGATGACTTATTCGGCATACCCATCGAGTTGGCTATTCACAAGCTCAACGTGGATCCGTGAGTTCGGCTAGTTAAGTAGAAGAAAAGGCACTTTGTGCCCGAACGGAACAAAGTGATCAGGGAGAAGGTCGGCAAACTCATGGAAGCTCGGATAGTAAGGGAGGTCCACTACCCGACCTGGCTGGCAAATCCGATTTTGGTTAAAAAGGATGATAAAGTTTGGAGAATGTGCATTGACTTCACTGATCTGAACAAGGTTTGTCCAAAAGATTTTTACCCGTTACCTCGGATCGACAGGCTAGTCGATTCCACGGTCGGGTTCGTGATTTTCTGCTTTTTGGATGCTTTCAAGGGATACCACCAGATTGGAATGGACGAGGAGGACCAGGCGAAGACCTCCTTCATCACTAAGTTTGGGACCTACTGTTATGTCACCATGCCTTTTGGTCTGAAGAATGTCGGGGCTACTTATCAGCGGTTGGTTAACAAGCTCTTCCAATATTAGATAGGTTGGAGCATGGAGGTTTATGTGGATGACATGCTGATCAAGAGTCGTACTTTAGATCGGTTTATATTAGACCTCCGGGAGGTCTTCCACCTGCTTAGGAGTTTGAGGATGGGACTAAATCCTAAGAAATGCATCTTCAGAGTTAGGTCGGGAAAATTCTTGAGATACATGGTCTCGCAGAAGGGAATCAAAGCAAATCTCGATAAGCTCACGACCATCGTGGACATGGCACCTCCCCGAACCATCAAGGAGGTTCAACAGCTAATTGGTCGGATGGCGGCACTGAATAGGTTCTTGTCCAGGTCGGCTGTTAAAAGTCTGCCCTTCTTCAAAATCCTCAAAAAGAGTCCACAATTTGAATGGACTGAGGAGTGTCAGGCTGCCTTCAGAGACCTCAAGCAATACCTAACCGAACTGCCCTCTCTCACTTTACCCGAGCAGTGAGAGACCCTGTTCGTCTACCTCTCTGTTTGCGCAGAGGCCATCAGTGTTGTGCTGGTGAGGGATGAATAGGGAACCCAGAGACCGGTGTATTATGTGAGATGAACCCTACATGGACCCGGGACCAGGTATTCCAAAGTGAAGAAGTTTGTACTCGTCTTGGTGCACCCGACCAGGAAATTTCGGCCATACTTCCAAGGTCACCCCATCGAGGTGGTGACCGAGTAGCCACTTCGGTTTATATTGAGCAAATCCAAAACGTCTAGAAGGAAGGCCAAGTGGGCGGTCGAGTTAGTAGAATATGACATCACCTTCCGATCTCGAATGGCGATCAAGGCTCAGGCCCTGGCGGACTTCATTGCTGAAGGCGTATCACTGTCGGTCCTCGAAGTCCCGACTGACCAGGCCCCTACACCGACTAGTTTGACCTGGACATTATATGTGGATGGAGCCTCTAGCAAGGAGGGCAGCAGCACAGGTCTGCTCCTCCTAAGCCCTACAGGGGAAGAATTGACATATGTCTTAAGGTTTGACTTCAAGGCATCCAATAACGAGGCGGAGTATGAATCTCTGATCACAGGGATGAACTTAGCTTGGTAGTTTGGAGTGGACTCTTTGAAAGTTTACAGTGATTCACAGCTGATTGTGAACCAAGTCCTGGGCACTTATAAGGCAAGGGAAGAGTCGATAAAGAAGTATCTGGCTAAAGTAGCCGAACTAAAGAATCAGTTTGGTATCTTCGAGATCCGCCAGATACCACGATCTCAGAATAAAAGAGCCGATGCACTCTCCAAGTTGGCATCTTCCTCCTTCGCTCACCTTAAAAAAGAGGTATTGGTGGAAGTCATCAAACATCGAGGTTACGAACAACAACAGGTCAGTGCCATTACCGAGGTGGAATCATGGATGGGCCCTATCCTCAAATACCTATCCACGGAGGAGTTGCCCCCTGATCGGAATGACATCGAAAGGTTGTATCTGCGGGCAGGTCGGTATGTCCTCCTCCAAGGTAATTTGTATAGAAAATCTTACTTGTCTCCTTGGTTGAAATGTATTACACCAGAAGAGGTCAATTACGTCCTGAGGGAGATACACAAGGGCATCTGTGGCAACCACATCGGGCCGCGCATGATGGCTAAGAAATGCATGCTGGCTGGATATTATTGGCCTATTATCTTCCTTGATTCTGCCGAGCTATACAAGAAATGTGCAGCCTGCTAGGCTCACGCTTCAGCTTGGCAAACCCCAGTCCAGGGCATGGTCCCTGTTCAGAGTCCGTGGCCCTTTGCTCAATGGGGGATCTACGTGCTCGGCCCCTTTCCAAGAGTACCTGGGGGGCTGAAATTCCTAGTGGTAGCCATTGATTACTTTATCAAATGAATTGAGGTAGAGCCCCTTAACACGATAAGTGGAAGAGCTATTCAAAAGTTCTTTTGAAAGAACATCTATGCCAGTTCAGCATCCCGTACTGTCTCATCTCAGACAATGGGAGGCAATTCATAGAAAATCCTTTCAAGAGCTGGTGCCGGGAGCTGGGAATCCGGCAGCACTTCTCATCGGCTGGTCATTCTCAGGTTAATAGGCAGGTCGAGAACGTTAATTGGACCGTCCTGCATGGCCTAAAGACCAGGTTGGAGCTTGCCCAGATAACCTGGGTAGAAGGGCTGCCCAGCATCTTGTGGGCCTACTAAATCACCCCTCGAACTGCCAACCAGGAGACATCATTTGCCCTGACTTAAGGGGCCGAAGCGGTTATACCAGCAGAGATTGGGTTACCCACACCTCGAACTCAGAATTTCGTAACTCATGCTAATGAGGAGGAAATGAGGTACAACCTGGATGTACTGGAACATCGCAGGGCTCGGTATAAAAGTTAACTGGTTCGGTACTACAACTCTCAAGTCAAAAATGTATACTTCAAACCTGGGGATTTAGTACTACGAAAGAACTCTATTAGCAAGATTTATGAGCCAAACAAGCTTAACCCGACCTGGGAAGGTCCTTACAGAGTCACTCAAGCCGGCCGAACTGGTTTCTGCGAGTTGGCTCATTTAGACGGCTGCAGAATCCCTCGCATTTGGCACCCCTCAAATCTGAAAATTTTCTACCAATAAGTTCCTTTTTTCTTATTCGGCACTTCAATTTTAAGCTAGGTAGCTGATTTCATGTACCCAGTTCGGTCCCTTGCAAAGTCGAACTGCTCCCCCCTTGCTTGTTTAGTCAGTTTTAATGAACGGTTCTTTGTTTACTTCTTGTTTAACTGTATTAATTTTATGCCCTACCATGGTCGAGCTACATATGTGATCCAGCTAGCTGAACTAGATGTGCATATAAGGCAGGGTCGATCATTGGAGTGTTAAGTATACTTGGCTCTATACAAGCCGAAGTATACTTCGGGGGATAGGAAGGAGGAGATCAGCACACAATGAGATCGGCACAGAAAGGATTAATACAGCAACTGAACAGTTCACAAAGGATAGGAAAGAAAAATTTGCATAAATGCCAAAATATGTACAACGAGTGCAAGTACAAAAAGGGCCGACCTAACTAAGCAGCCGATCCTAAAAGCTACCATATCTTAAAGCTAAAGGCCTGGCTGTTCGGCATTAGGCTACTCTGCACCTCCCTCCTCTGCTCGACTCTCTCTTGTCGACTCTTCCTGAGCCTCCTGCGTTTCTTCCTGAGCTCCGACAGTTAGCGAGGTCAGCTCCATATAGAGATTGTTAATAAGGGTATCCAGGTCATACCCTTGAGTGTACCTCTCTACGAGCCGCTCCATCTGATTCTTGGCCTGGGGATTGTAGGCAGGAAATTAGGCCAGATTGAAGTCGAGAAGGTTCATGGCCTAGGCTGCGTTCACCGCTTGGGTGTAGCCGAATTTGGCTATCGAGGAGGTGAGCTTGGCCAGGTCTGTCTTGAACGTGTCCAAGCTGATGAACTCCCGGAACCCAGCAGCTTTTCCATTGTTGAATATAATAGCTTTGTGGGCCCTCAATGAGGCCACGACCTTCCTCTCAGTCTTGACCATTTCCTTTAAGTCGGTCGTCTTTTGTTGCTCCACCGCCAGGCCAGCTCGGGCTTGCTCCAACTCCTTCTTCAACCCCTCGACCTCCTCGGATAGCTCGTTCCGTCGGGTTACATTGTAGCTGAAAGCCTGGATTTGCCCCTCATACCTCCTGGCCATTTCAACCTCCACCAGGTCATGCTGCATAAAGGAGGATGAAGCTAACTCGAAAAAAAGGAAGGTTTCATAAAAAAGAGCCCGAACAGAAGTTTACCTCGGCCTTGGTCGAATAAAACATCTCGAACTACTTGGCAGTGGAGCCGCCGCTATGAACATCCGGTCTCGGGATAGGATGGCCCCCTGAACCAACTCCCGGGCAGTTTTAAAAAATTGAACTCGGTCGTTGAGGGAGAGCCCCCAATTCAGGCAGAAGTGGTAGGGGTCGTGAGTGGTGGCTAGCATTGGCTCTGGCAGATAGAACGTGCTCTTTAGTCCCCACATCGGCAAAGGAGGCTCTGCCCAAACTTGCTCATCGGGGGTGTTCACCTCGTAGTGGGAGCGATTGTCAACAGGGCCCGAGCTGGACTTCTTCAGGAGAAGGCCTCTCAACTCTTCCTTTGCGGCCTTCCTTTTGGCCTTCGACTTCTTTTTCTTTTTCTTTGGTTCTTCAGGTTGAACTGGGGGCTGTTGAAATGATCCACTAGTAGTGGGCCCGACCTGAGTAGGTGCACTTGAAGGAGGAGGGGCCGAGCTGGCAGGGGTGCCTAGGTTGAGAAGGCTGGCAAACTTCTTCACTATAAAGAAAAGGCAGATATGGTTAGTTCGGAATAAATGTATACAACTTCCAAGCTGGAAGGGATGAAAAAATCTACCTAGTTCCTCCGAACTGAGAACCCTCTCCTCGGTAGGAGGGGTGATGACTCAGGTGTAAACCAGAAGCAGGTGGGAAAAGCTCTTGACGTTTAGTTTTAGGTCTGAACTGAGGAGGCGGTCCAGTTCGGCCTGAGGAGGAGGCTCGAGAAACTAGTCTGTGACTTGTGTCTCCTCCCTCCAAGCTAAAGTGGGAAAGTTCAGATTCTTCATATAGAAGAAATTAAACTTCCACCCCTTGATGGAGGTCAGACTGCCGAAGAATAAGTCCCGGGTGGGGTGTTTTCCACTTCGGCCAGTAAAATATAACCATCCCGGGACATGGTCCAACGCTTTCATTTGAAAGTATGCCCTGAAGAGGTTAAGTGAATAGGAGATTCCTAGGAACTTACAGACCATGAAAAAACCCAGTACGGGCCGGAGTGTGTTCGGGTTAAGTTGGGTGATTTAAATTGACTAGAAGGTCAGGATGTTAGACAAGAAGGAAGGAATTGGAAACCTTAGCCCGGTCTCGAGTTGGTCCCGGTAAATGGCCATATAGCCCGTGGGAGGACTGCAAGCCACTTGGCTTGAGGTGGCAGCTCAGGGCTCGTACTCAGTGGGAATGGAATATAGCTAGGTTATTTTGTCCACCTCAGCCTGATCTAGGACTGAAGAGGTCGCCTCGGCCATGCTCGGTTAGCAGTTTGGCTGGCACTCCCAGCGGGGGTTCCTTGAGAAACGGATGAACTACTACTAAGGGGACTGGTTCAGGAGCTAGATATGTCTATGGGCATGCCCGGTGGAGTGGCATATACTCTGAGCCTGAGGAAGAGTTAGAGGAAGAAGAGTTAGGGGGGATTTCCTCGGGAGATCTCTGCCGAACTACCCTACGTCTAGGAGCCAAAGTAGTAATATCCGAGTGTTCAGAAGAAAACATAAAACGGAAAACGGAAAAGAAGCAAAGGTGGAAGGACTTACTGGTGAAGAGGAGGACTATGAGGCTGACTCTCCTAAGACTCGAGGATGCCGAACAGAGCTCCTGAGTGCTGGTGAAAAGTTGAAAGTGAAAGGTAAATGAAGAAAATGACTTTGGCTCATTCTTATTTATAGGCGGGAAAAGGCGCGGACAATGCAGGTATTTTTCAGAGTTTTTAAACTGACACATTGATTGGAGCGATTACGAAGTGGCACGATGAGGCAATATAATGATACTGAAGAGTCGTGCCCACGTCCCTCCAATCAAATGCCTCAACTCGTGCCAAGTAGTAACAGCCAGTTCTCCACTCCTCCTTCTACTAGTGGTCATTTGGTCCCACCAAATGACGGCGTAGTCAGTGAACTCTACCATGGCTAGCTTCACTTTTTGCTCCTCAAAGTAAGTGTTGCAGTCGAACACCAACTCAATTTTCTTTTCCCATTCCAATATGCATCATGATCGGATCACCCTTGGAACGTAGGAATCTTCATCTTGATACCACGAATGGAATCCCTACTTGGCCTATTATCACGCTTAGGTCGCCGTTCTCTATTGTCAAGCTCCTCATCCAATTCACTAGACTCACGCAAAGGTGTTCTACTATAGCTTCCTTTAGCACTTGCGTGTGATAATTCCAATATGTCAATCCGATGGTGCACAACCTCCAATTTTTTCTCAAGAATACGACCAATATCTCCTTTGAGTGATTTTGCAAAAAGCTTAAGATCAAAGGCTTGGGAAGATCCCTCACCCTCGTTAGACATTTTGAACAATAATAAAAGTGAAAATTACGGTTAGAAGGTCCTCACACGTTCCCTCACGTGTATGCACTCAACCCTCATGTTTTCACTCTATAAGCACTTTATTAATCTCACCAATCACTTCTCAAGTCAACTTGTCAAGAATTTGAAGAAATTAGAGTTTCTTCTAGTGTTAACCAACTTACCAATTTAGTTCACAATGGATTACGCAAGAATGAAACAAAGGCTATAATTGAAGTATGGACCAGCTTAAGTGCTCAAAAAACATGGAAAAATGATGAAAATAAAGAAGATTAGAATGCTGGAAATTGACTCAAGGCGGAAATCAAACCCTAGAAAAAAAGATTCAAACTATCGCTATGAATAAATACCCTAATCCCGATTCTTGGTTGACAAATTTTGCTTGAATTTCTGGTGGGATCTTGGGAATTTTTAGGTAGTGTTTGTTGGCTGGTTTTAGCAGTTTCCCAGGTGTATTTTGGCAGCAAACAAACACCAGCAAGTTGTTTCCAAAAAAAAGGATTCAATTTGGTTAAATGGAAGCAAGTCAAAAGCGGTTCTTGTTTTCCAAAACAGATTTGGAAACTTGTTTCCAAAACAGTTTTTGGAAGCCTTGTTTCAACTGACTTAGGAAGCTTTCTTTTTTGATGATTCTTGGTTTAGCCCTTTCCTTTTTCTCTTTTTTTTTATCAAAACATCAACAAAGTATTCGGTAGCCAAGAATTTAGGAAAGCTGATTTTTCTTTTTGGAAAGTGATTGCAAGGTTCAAGAATTGATTCAAGATCCAAATTTTTTTTCAAGCCAAGAACTTCAAGATTCACACAAGAACTTCAAGATGCCAAGGTGAAAATCAGGAGGTTCAAGATTCAATCAACTTAAATCCAAGAATTCCAAGATATTCAAGAAATCATAAGACAACCCCTATTTTCCAGCACATAAGAGGTTCGGCAGAATAGAAAAAAAAATAATTTTTTGACTCAAAAATGAAACTAAAACAAAGTGAAAACAAGAAATTGAGGACAGCAACTAAAACAAAGTGACAACAAGAAACGACTCAACAACAAAAGCAAAACCCTAGACAAGAAAATAAAGACCTAAACTTTTTTTTTTTGGCGATTAAAACTAAGATTCAAAGACACAAAGAAATGAAGAAATTGAATCTAAGATATACTTTTGTTACCTCCAACTAGCTCTGAGGCCAACTGATACGAACTACGCCAAACGTGACGCAACCCGCACACAAAGAACGCTTAGGATCTAGGATATTGGTAACCAAAGTTGAAACACACAGCGGAATACCTTCACTCGTTGAGCACTTGGACAATGAACATTGGTATAAGGTAGAAGACCCCACAATTCAACATGTTCTTCAATTGATAAGTCAAGTCGAACACCTAAAGAATGTCTCTAAGGTATTCAAGTCGCTTCAAAGAAGCAAGAGAAGTGATAACACTCAAAGCAATTTTGCTGAATAATTTCTGTTATTGAATGATAAACAGTGTTGGCAATTTATGGCCTACATGACTCGAAAACCTAGGCCAAATTAGAAGCATAAATTCGGCTAGCTCAAGAAGATTTAGGAAACCTAAAAACAAACAATTAGGAAATCAGCGTTTTAGGCAACTATTATTAACCTAACTACTTAACAATTAGAAAACAACTTAAATAGGCATTCGGTCAAGGTGAATCACATTTGGAAACTACTTAACCGATGCTTTATTTGACCTAATTAAATGCTTAAACTAGCTAACACATTTGGCCAAGGTAATGAACCAAATGTACCAAACCCTAAGCCAAAGCCGAGACTTCAAAGCAAATAACAACCAATTAGGAAGTAACGTTGCTTGAAGCCTCCTCAACACTTAGCATTGTGACACATGGTAGTGATTGCTCATCCAAAGTGCTAAGCGGCTTGACTTGATCTTGCACATCACGAACCAATGTGGCTAACTCCTCCTTAAGTCGTTTGGCTCTAGCACGCGTCATTGGACCGGATGGCACTTGAATGCACTTGAAGGGTGAGAGGCTCGACCATTACTCCTATTCACGACCCTACTTGGTTCCTTGCTTGGATGCTCCGCATCAGCAACTTACTTATGCTTTTGAGTTTTTATACTTATTTGTCCTCTTTTATTTATGCATTTAGTCTCTTGTTTTAAAATGGACCGGCGAAGACGTGGAAGAGGTCGTAGGTGTGGGTTTCGACAACCCCGCACTCCCGGGGGAAACGAGGGATCAGCTACCGGCCCAAATCAAAACCCTAGGAATGAAGGGGACCAAGTGGTTACGGCTCTTAACCGTATAACTGATGTCCTTGAGCGTCTAACTGAGCGCCAGGGCCCTGAGCCAATCAACCAACCTGGAAACCATGAGAGGGGTGAATGTAGAACCTTAGAACGTTTCTTGAAATTTGCCCCACCTAGATTTCATGGGGGATCTGACCCTGAAGCGGTAGAGAATTAGTTTGAGCGTATGGTTAAGATCTTTCTCGCTCTAGATTATGCGAAGAAGGGGCAAGTGAATTTTGCCGTCTTCCAGTTTGAGGGAGTAGCACGCTCATGGGGAAATGTTATTAGGGCAAAATGGGAAAGAGGACAAACCCCCTGGATGTGGGTAAATTTTGAGAGGGAGTTTAATGTTAAGTTCCTTCCTCCCATGATACAAGAAAAGAGGGAGGGCGACTTTATTAGGTTGAATCAATGATTGCTAAGTGTAGCCGAGTTTGAGGAGAGGTTCACCAAACTTTCCAAATTCACCCCTGAGCTAGTGGTCATGGAGCATAAAAGGATAAGGAGATTTATCCAAGGGTTAAATGCAGAAATCCAGGATTCTTTAGCAGCAGCCCAGATTACCACTTTTACTGATGCCTTGGATAAGGTCTAGAGGGTAGAAAATGCTAAATCCCTATCTAAAGCTTTTCATGCTAGAAAGAGGGGTAACCCATGCAATACCCCTGGACAGTCTGAGAGATCTACCCAACCCCTTAAGATGGAAAGAGGGACTGGAGGAGTGAGTATATTGGGAAGATCCAGAGGAGCTCTATCAATGGGAGCCCTACCAAGAGAAAGTCAGAGTGGGCGAGATCAGCCAAGAGGGAATTCTCAAGCTGGTCAGGCCGTGGCCCCTCGTGCGACTTGTGGGTATTGTGGTAAACTGAACCACACCGAGGGTGAATGCTGGAGAAAACAAGGAAAGTGTCTGCTCTGTGGTAGTACCAAGCATCAAATTGTGAGCTGCCCTAGTGCCTCTAAGGAAGGAGCAAATACTCAGCAGCCTGTTAGGTCCGCTTCAAAGCAGTCTAGTACCGGAGGGAGCTGACCAAAAGTGCCAACTAGGGTTCATGCCTTGGACAACTAACAAATCCCTAACCCGACAGAGGTGGTGGAAAGTACAATCCCCCTTTTTCATCGCCTAGCTAGGGTTTTAATTGATCTCGGGGCAACCATTCTTTTGTAGATCCTAGCTTCATGAATGGTGTAGATGTAAAATGTGATTTCTTACCTTTTGATTTGAAAGTTAAGACTCCTATGAGCGATCAATGTCTAATTGCTAGTGAGATCTATAGAAATTGTGAGATTTGGGTTGGAGAGAAGAAATTGTTAGCAGACTTAATGAGCTTAGCAATTAAGGGATATGATGTGATACTTGGGATGGATTGGTTAGTTCGATACCATGTTCAATTGGATTGTAAGATGAAAATAGTGGAGTTGCGTATTCCAGGAGAAGTAACTTTGAAATTAGATGTGAGGGGTGGACTAGATTCGTCTGCTCTAATTTCGGGGATTCGAGTTAGGAAATTGTTGAGTAGTAGGGCTAAGGGGTATCTAGTCTTTCTTATAATCATACCTGGGGATAAGGTGAAGTTGGAAACGTGCCAGTTGTGAAAGAGTTTCCCGATATCTTTCCCGAAGAATTAGAGACGTTGTCTCTAGAGAGAGAAGTAGTGTGTAAGATTGATGTAACTCCGGGAACGGCGCCTATCTCTAAGATGCCTTATAGAATGGCTCCAACTGAGTTAAAAGAATTGAAGTTACAGTTGCAAGATTTATTGGAAAGAGGCTTTATTAGAGAAAGTGATTCACCATGAGGAGTTCTGATGCTCTTTGTTAAGAAGAAAGATGGCAGCTTAAGGCTATGCATAGATTATCGAGACTTGAATGATGAGACCATTAAGAACAAATACCTATTGCCTCACATAGATAAGTTATTTGATCAACTGCAAGGGGCCGTGGTATTCTCCAAGTTGGATTTGATGCAAGGCTATTACCAGTTGAGGATTCTAGACGCGGATATACCTAAGATCACCTTCAATTCGAGATATGGACACTTTGAATTTGTGGTTATGCCTTTTGGGTTGACTAATGCACCAGCAGCCTTTATGGACTTGATGCATCGGGTCTTTAAGCCGTACTTGAATTAGTTTGTGGTGGTATTTATAGATGAAATCTTGGTGTACTCTAAGTCTCAGGAAGATCATGAACGACATCTGAGAATTGTCTTGCAAACCCTGAGAGAACACCAACTTTTTGCTAAGTTCAATAAGTGTGACTTTTGGTTGGAAAATGTAGCCTTTCTAGGTCATATAATATCTAAGGAAGGGATTACTGTGGACCCAGGTAAAGGTAGAAGGCGTTTCTAAGTAGAAACAATTAGAAAATCCTACCGAAATTTGGAGTTTATTAGGGTTAGCGAGGTATTATCATCAGTTTATCAAGGACTTCTCTAAGATCGCGAAACCCCTAATCGAGTTGACTAAGAAGTATGGCAAGTTCATATGGGATCTTAGATGTGAGAAAAGTTTCTAAGAGCTAAAGAAGCATTTGACTGAAGCACCAGTGTTAGCATTACCGAATGGAGGAAATGGTTTCACGGTTTATACCGATGTTTCAAGGGATGGTTTGGGATGTGTGTTAATGTAAAATGAAAAAGTTATTGCATATGCCTCCCGTAAGTTGAAACCTCATGAGCAAAATTATCTGACCCATGACTTAGAGTTAGTGGCAGTGGTATTTACCTTAAAGAAATGGAGACACTACTTGCATAGGGTGACTTTCGAGATTTTCACCGATCATAAGAGTCTTAAATTTTTATTCTCCCAGAAAGAGTTGAATTTAAGGCAACATAGATGGGTGGAATTTTTAGAGAATTATGATTGTAAGATCAACAACCACCCTGGAAAAGCGAATGTAGTAGCGGATGCCCTAAGTCGTAAGGTGCAAATGGCCAGTTTAATGGTGAAAGAATGGCATATGTTAGAAGAGGTTAGTGTATGGAATCCTCACCTTGAGCCATAGAAGGTGATTTTTAGAAATATGACCATGAAGTCTGCTTTATTGGATCGAATCAAAGAAGCTCAAAAAGGAGACCTTGAGGTGCAAAAATGGATTGAGAAAGTTCAAAAAGGGGAAAAATCTGACTTTAATTTGGGGACCAGTGGAGTGTTAAAATTTAGAAACCGTCTGGTGGTGCCAAAGGATGAAGGGTTAAAGAACAAAATTTTGAATGAAACTCACCGTTCCAAGCATACGATGCACCTTGGAAGAAATAAGATGTATCAGGACTTGAAGAGCCTCTATTTATGGGGAAATATGAAAAGAGAAATTGACTAATTTGTTCAGGCCTGTCTTACCTGCCAACAAGTTAAGGCTGAGCATCAGAAGCCGTCTGGGTTATTACAGCTTTTGGAGATACCTGAATGGAAGTGGGAGAATATTACTATGGATTTCGTGTCAGGCTACCAAGGACTCAAAGAGGTCACGATGCTATTTGGGTTATAGTGGACTGGTTGACTAAGTCTGCTCACGTTTTGCCAATTAGTATGAAGTACTCCTTGGAAAAGTTGGCTAAGTTGTACTTGGATGAAGTTATAAAGTTGCATGGGATACCGGTAAGTATAGTATTGGATCGGGACCCTTGGTTTGTGTCTCGATTTTGGCACAAGGGACTAAGTTGAACTTCAGTACTACCTACCACCCGCAGACAAATGGACAATCAGAGAGGACAATCCAAACCCTAGAGGATATGTTGAGGTCATGTATTTTGGATTTCGGAGAGAATTGGAGTCAATACCTCACTCTGGTGGAATTTGCTTATAACAACAGTTTTCATTGCTCGATACAAATGGCTTCTTACGAACCCTTATATGGTCGAAAATGTCGGCCTCCGATTCATTAGGATGAAGTTGGAGAAAATAAGATTTTAGACCCAACTACTGTACCATGGATTGAGAAAACCTATGAGAAGGTGAAACTGATATGTCAAAGAATCCAAACAGCCCAAAACCGACAAAAAAGCTATGCGGATAATCGGAGGAAAGATTTGGGGTTTGAGGTTGGTGACCAAGTATTCCTTAGGATTACACCCCTGAAAGCAAGTTTGATGGCGGGAAAAGGAAAGAAGTTGCAACCAAGATTTGTAGGGCCCTATAAGGCTATCCAGCGCGTAGGGAACGTGGCTTACAAGTTGGAATTGCCTTTGAGCTTGTCCAGAATTCATAATGTTTTCCATGTCTCTATACTTAAGAAATATCATCCTGATCCGTCCCATGTGTTACGATCGGAAGAGGTGAAAATTTATGAAAATTTGTCATATGAGGAAAAGCCGGTGAAACTCTTAGATCAAAAAGTGAAGGAGTTAAGACACAAGCAAATTCCTCTGGATAAGGTCTTATGAAGAAATCGCGGAATCAAGAAAGCAACTTGGGAAGTTGAAGAAGAGATCCACAAGAAATATCCAGAGTTGTTTGTAAACCAAGGTATGAATTTTGAGGACGAAATTCTTTTAAGGGGGGAAGGATGTACATTTATTCATTTGCCCTGATTAAATTATTTTAATCATTTTAATTGCATTTTTATTGTACATTGCCTCATTTTATTTCTTAAAAATGTTTACTCTTAAATTTAATTTTTCTGTCGCTTAAATAGTGGAAGTTGGAGAAGCACATTTTTCGAGGCAAACATTTGTTTTGAGAGTGAGCAATCTTAGAGGGTGAGGATGATCATTTGCAGACTAAGAAAAGCTAATTGAGGGATTAGAAGTGAGTGATTAGAGTTAAACTCAATTAGGAGCTTTAATATGTTACTATTCAAAGTTGACTTTTCGCACCTTTAGAGGTAGCTTTATGTCTCTTCTTTCTTTCACTTTTTCACTTCACCAAAAATCTCACAAAACTCTCTCTCTTCTCTTCTCTTGCTTTGGCTGAATTCCCCCTCCCTCATTTCCCTAGCTTTGCTCTTCAATTTCTTCCTCCAAATCTTGCTCAATCTTGCTTCCATTCTTGTTCAAACCTTGGATCATCTTTGAGTTTGGAAAAAAGCTTGGTGGAAGGAAGAATCTTGGGGATTTAGTGCTTGGTTTCTAGAGATCTTGCTTGACATTTGGGAAAGAAGGTAAAACTCTTTAAAGTTTCAATCTTTCTTCATTTTTAGCTAGATCTTATCAAGATAAACTTGGGTTGTTGATGGGTTCCATGAACCTTGACAATAGGTAGAAGTCTTGAGGATATTTTACTTGCTTTCTTGATTTGCTCTTATGTAGAGGCCTTCAGGTATTATGTGTTTAAAATGGTTGGATAATTATGTGATATGGCTTGGATTCTTGGCTTGTTTGGTGGTTTGAATTTTACCTCTTTAATTAACTTGCAAGATTATGGCTTTGTTGGTTATTTTGGAAGCATGAAAAGTGAGCTATTGTGCTTGAATCTTAATGGAAATTTCAGCTTTGAAATCCTTTCTTTAGCCGAGAAATTGGAGCAAAATTTTCAGGTTTTAGAGCTCCATTTTTACTCCGATCATGAGCTAAAACTTTTGGTTTTAGAAACTCTAATTTAGCTCCAACTTGAAACTTAAAATTTCTGTTTTAAGGCCACATTCATGGCCAAAGATTTGAGCTGAAAAATTCAGTTTTTAGAGCCTCTTCTTGAGTCAAAAGTTTGCCAAAACAACAGCCCTTAGATGCTCTTTGATTGGAGCAACAAAACTGATTTTAAAAGAAAGGAAAAGAGAAAACTTCCACAAGTGTATAGCTAAAAATTTCATGTAGCAGGTTTTGAAAAGCAGCTTTTGGAAAACCATTATATCTAAGTATAGAAAAATCCAAATTGAGTTCTATTTATTGCGTTTGAAACTAGACTCGGATTTCTTTCAGTGGCATAAATTTCAAGGACTAGTTCAATTTTTGTGAATTTTGGCAAATTTTCAAAGTTGACTAAAATTAAAGACTGTTATGCCCTATTTTTACTGTAGCAGCAATTTTGAATGAAAATTTGACTGGTTTCTGATTTGAATCTTGAAAAAGTGTCTTCTAGAGAGCTTTAGTTCATTGAGTCTATTTTTCAACGGTATAATATTCATAGAACTCGTGTTATGATTTTTCAAAGAATGTTACAAAAACTGAAATTCTTATGATAAAGTGTCAAAGTTTAAAAATGCATTGGAAACATTTCCTGGCTTTCAGGCCTAACCTTTTTGATTATTTGCACACCATTTCATACTTGAGAAAATGGATTTTTCCAATCACATGAGATTTCTCTTGACTTAGATAGGAAAACTTGACTGTTTGGAAATTGACCTTGATTGAATACCTAGGTAATTTTGATTATGCATGTCTCAGATGATCACGTGGACGCCGAGAAGTTTGATTGACTTCCTGATTTGCTCTCGCTTGCTCTTGACTTTTGGTGAGTGTCAAGTGCATGTTTTATGGTAATATGATTGAAGTGATACTTGTACAAATACTATGTGATTCCGTGATTTGAAAACTTGCCGAGACGAGGATGTACTTTATTGCCCTCGTTCTCTCTCTTCTCTCTCTTGGATACTTGATACTCGTGATATGAATTAGTATGACTTGCTCTTGTACTTGAATATGCTTGTAATTCAGGAGCACTGAGTGGTAGTATGTACCACACCTTATTCGGTGGGAGGTGCCTCTCATCTCGATTCAGTGCTATGATCGAATCTAAATCGATTGGAGCGTTGTCTCATCGACCAACCATGCTTGTGGGGACACCCCAACCCATTGGCAAACCTTGTAACTCGAGTCGGAAAGGGCTTGGTCGAGGAACTGGGAGAGCCATGGGAAAATGTTATAGTTTGATCTTTTGAGGTCTTACTTGGTATACTCGAATAGTATTACCACCTCGTGCTTGTTTGGTTCCGGATTCGAGAGGGTGATATGGTGGTTGGAGGAAGTAAGTGGAGGTCGATGGACATATTACTACTTGGGTTGACGGAGGGTCAACCAAAGATGACCTGAACCGACCGTGATATGGAAATAGCTCCTGAGAGCTCCTGTATTCTTCTACTTGTGTTTTATTTCCAACTACCTCACTTATGTGATAATCTTATTAAGTGTGCTATTTACTTTTTTTAGTGCTTCTTACTTGTTTGCGTGCTTTTTTTCTTGGCCTCACTGAGCATTGGCTCACCTCAAGTTTTTTTCCTTAACGGGTTTTGGAAGTGGACTTTGGAGGCTATAGACTAGTGATTTTGTATGGTACTAGTAAATATCTCTTATATGGATTTTGAGATAATTGGAGTGTAAACTTTATTATATATATGGGTTTTGAATTGTAATATTAAATGGTAACCTCAAAGGACTATGACTTGTATATTTGAAGTGTTCCTTTAATCCGACGTCTAAGTTTGACTTGTGAATGTCTATTAAACTAGTATGAGTGCGTGAGTCCTAATGAGAGTTGGGCAGGTGTCCCACTGAGACTTTAGGGTTCATCCCAGGGAGAGGTGGGGACGTCACAAACTTGCTTTTTGAGATCTGCAAGAAAGTTATTAAATAATGAGTTAAGCGACACATGCTTAGTAGATAGTGCTTACTCCCCTGTTAGATCATGTAGTTATATACATAATATACATTTACAATTCCTTTCACATGATCCACATGCACATAGTAGGATAAAAAGAAACATTTGGCTACTTTTTCAAAATTTACATACGTATATTTCACATGGTGAGTGACATACACATAAACAATTTTCGTTTGACGTGACATAAAAACACATGACATGATCATCTTCACTGAACATACTTGCAACTCATAAACACATCAATCATGTCATCTTATTTCTCAAAACACAACTCTTAAACAAGAACATGCAACATCTGGCTTCTGAATACTCAGTCTAGAGATTAACCCCTACTACGAGAGCGGCCAAGAGGTTTCGTGATTACCCCTTGACCACATGACATGACATGAGTCAATCGGTCGGACTCTATACCGAACTCCCATGATTAGGTCAATCGGCCGGACTCTATACCGAACTCCCATGACCCCATACATAGTTAGGACTATAGTCCCTACAGTCTATTTTATGACTATTCAGAACTCATTTCACACCTCACATGCATTTTCTTTCTCAAAAATATGCCACTCAATTCATAACAATTTGAATAGTAAAACATTTCAAATGGTCATACATGATCCATTTTTCGTATACCAAAATAAATCATTCACTTGTGAATATTCATATTTAACCTTTTAGAAATACAGAGGGGTAAGAACCACCTATCTCAAACCGCTAGCTTGGAACTATTCTTAGCTTGTCCTTAAGTTGCATCAAACCTATAATCAATAATGTGAGAACCCGAAAATTTGTGAAATTTATTTTCCAATTTTTCACTTTGGATTATCTACATTTATTGATTTTCTGATAAATAATTTGTGTACCTTATTTGAATTGACTTATTTATTGATTTAAATTTTGGAAAAATGATTTTTCTTTAGTCTCGATGATTCTATTAGTAAGTTTTCTTTGAAATATTTGCCCAGTTTTCTATCGGCTAACGTTAAGTGTTAATTTTTAAGCTGTGACGTGGATCCTAATTAAGATGAAACCTAGAATATGTAGAGGTTTTAAAAGATATAATTATGATAGGATAATGTTGGATGAAGGAAATCTAGTTAAGGATAGATTGTCGTGCGAGGACACGACAAATAAGTGAAGTTGGTGAGGTGGGCCACCAACTACCACTTAAAGGAGGAGAACAAGCTTGAGATTTCATTTTCTTCTTCCCCTTCTTTGTTTTAGCCGAGATAGAGAATTGAGAGAAGAGAGAAAACTCCACAAACTCTTCTTCTTTTCTCTCAAGAAAAGACTCCAAATTCTTGCAAAATCTTGGCCAAGCTTGCTTAATCTTCCCCACCTTCTCTTGCAATTTGAAGACCATTGACCCTTGAGAAAAACCCAAGCTTTAGGAGGTGGCTTTTGGTGGTTTTGGTGACTCTTGGACATCATCATCTTAGGGCTTCTTGCTTGTGGGAAGAGAGATAATCTTCTCCAACCTATCTTATGTTCTATTGAGTTGATTATCTTGTAGTGCATAGCTTCGTTGGTTAGATTTTTGTTGTCTTGTTTGCTTGAAGTGAGCTCTTGGAATTCCCACAAGGTAGTAGCTTGGAGGATTTAGTTGTTGTAGCCTTGCTATGAAGTGTGAAATGAGATTGTTGGATTTATTAAGGAAAGTGTTTGGAATTTTGATGGAAAAATTGTTATTGCATACCAAGTGTTTGATGTATCGCCCCATTTTTGTGTCAACTTGAGCTGCATATTTGTCTATGAAAATGGCCAAAACAATTCTTGTGCAAAACATGAAAGTTGTATAGGATTGAGTTGAATTTATACTCACAAAAGTTCAGAGCAATCGGAGCACTTTAGCTTGTGAAATGACCAAAATACCACTAACTACTCCATTACCCTGTTTCATCTGACAAACTTCATTTTTAGCCAAATTCCCGAACTGTCTGGTACTTGTAGGAGACGAACCAAAACTTGAATTTTATATCATTGAAATTTTTATGAGTCTAGTTTTAAACAGCACTGATGGCATGGAATTTCAATTTTCCTATATTGAGTTATAGTCTTTCTTCCGAAACTGTCCAGAGATGCTATTTTCTACCTGACAGTTTCATTTTGTCTCAGTAATTGTGATTTTTCACCATGAAAATGCATGAATTGGATTTTGAAGTCTTATGGGAATTGTAGGTCTATGTCTTAGCTTCGAAACGAAATAAAATTTATCCCAATCCGATGAGTGTAGCTCCAGTTTTGATCAAAATACCAAGAGATGACATAAACTTGATAGTTTGATAGAATGTTTGTATGATACTAGTAGTTATGCACATCAAGTGTTTGATGAAATGTTTGGTATGAAACTTGTGATTCTAGAACTTGGCTTGAAATGGAGATATCTATTACGGACAATGAAGTGAGCTGTGGTTGGTGAGTGTTCCAAACTCTTTCCAATTGATAGTTTTACTGCTGTTTTTTTCTAACTTGTTTTAAAAGAAATGTTCCACTATGACACTTTTGTGTTACTACTGTTTCAAGAAAATCATGTGTGAAATGTTTTGCTGCTAATTTACTATTGACATGCATTGGTTTACAAGTGTAACAATTTGATTTACCTTTGAAATGATTTATAAGTGCTTTTAAGCTGATTAATCAAAGTGTGATTTGTTGCTTAGATGCTATCTAAATGAATGTGATATAAATAGTTAGTGAGTGCCCCAATCTCTTTACAGTTGAAAAGGTTTATTCTTGTTCCTACAAGAGATGGTTTCCATTGTTTTCTAGTGAAATGATTTGTGAGTGATTTAAATTTGATTTTCAAATGAAATATTTGATTAATATTTAAAAATGAAATGATTTTCATGACCTGATTTCTAAGAATGATTGCCAAACTTGATTTTAAAATTCGGATCACTATCAAACTTGATTTTTAGTCTTGATTTCTAAACTTACCAAACTTGAGTTCTAAACTCAATTTTCAAACTCATGTTTACAAATAAAATCATTTCCAAACTCATTTTTATAACTAAAATCATTTCCAAACATGATTTTATATGATTAACTATTGAGATGATTCTAAATGAAATGAGTTTCATGATGTGATTACTAAGTGAAAACATGTTCAACTATATGACTTGCTTGACTCAGAAGCTTGCCTGTGCATGATTGCTTGTTAAATGTGTATGTTTGTAGGTTGGTGTGTATTTTATCACATCGGCTGAACTGAGCTCACCCTTCACTGGGAATCCATCCTAGATCCGCCAACGTAAGGTCAGGTAGGCCAAAAGTTTATCCTAGATCCGCCATTGCGAGATCGGATTAGCTGGACAACCCTAAATAATGACTTACCAATGTTAAGTGCAAAACTCAAAACTCTTTGCCAAAAGGCCTTGTGTATTATATCCAATGTTCGGAGTTAAATGAGGGGATCGTTTATCATTTTGGAGGACATAATGTGAGATCAAGATAGGGGATTATTTATCATTGTGGAGGACATAAAGTGGGAGTTCGGAGGTTATAAGGTGGAGAAATATATAGGGGATCGTCTATTGGAAGTCATAAGGTGGAAATGGCTCCAAGTGAGCACCCGTATCATTTCAATAATTGAATTAAATGTTTATTGAATTATTGTTTACTGTATTATTGTTTGTTAAATTAAGTGTGTATGGAATGATTGTTTAATGAATTATTGTTTCTTGTATCCTTTTAAATGAAAAGTTTCTTAAATACTTTCAATGTGAATGTGTGACCATGTTCTCGACTTACACATTATTCTTTTAAAGACTCAAAGGTTTTACAAAATTCTATTTAATTCAAATGTCCATGAATTTGATAAAACGTGAATTTTCCTGTTTTCACTGGACACTCACTGAACTTCTAACTCATCCCAAAATATTTTATTTTCCCACCACAAGGCTCGAGACAAAAGAAAGCATGTGTTGTGATCTTTCTTAGTGTGACTAGCAGGATTATCTCTTGTACTATTTGAAATTTTGGACTGTTGTATTTTTGGTGTATTTGGACTAGTTGGAAATGTAATTATTATTTTGGAGATTTTGAATTATAATTATTTGAACTCTGTAATCTGATTGAGGAACTGTAGTGAGTCCCGGCGAGAGTTGGGCAGGCGGTCTGTCGAACCCTTTGGTTCGCCTTAGGGGGAGGTGGGGTCGTCACAAATAACATGTATGCATTCATTAATCGACTTAACTTATTTTTCACGTAATCCATCCTATCTTGAACAACCCTAGAAAATGTGTTTAGACATTTACCAAAGTGTACTTGAATAGTTTCTAAAGGTAAAATATTTCTCTTTTACAAAGTTTTTCTTTTTAGAAAATTTTCATATTTAGAAATTTCTATATTTTATTTTAATCAAAAGAGGTATAATTTTATGATATATGAATAAATGTTATTTATTTTCTTACTCATTCATCTATTACATTTATTTATCTTATATATTATTTATTTATGTATATATATATACATATACATATGTAGTTATTTAGGCACTTATGTATTTAAAACAATTACTTATTAGTTTATAATAAGTACTTAGCCTATTTATCCATTTAATACTCATAAGCATATCTTATTCATTTATTCACGTATTTAACCTATTTACAAGTATTCACTTATTCGTCTATTTAGTATTTACTCATTAGTTCAATATCGGTCCATAGAATATTCGTGTATATATCTTGTTTACTCAATTACTTATTCAAGTAATTGTTATCTATTCATTATTCGGGAGTATACACTTATTTGTTCAATATCTACTTATTGTTTCTATAATTTATTGTCATTTAAATACGTATTATTAATTAATTAATCAATTAACTAATTACTATTAACTAATCAATCATTTAATTAATCACTGTTAGTTAATCATTTAATTAATTACTCTTAACTAATTAAGAATTTAACTAATTTCCATTAATTATTTAATTAATCATTTAACCAATTATTCTTAATTAGTTAATTATTTAACTAATTATTGTTAATTAACTAATCATTTAGCTAATTATATTGGTTAATCATTTATTTAACTATGTATTATTAATTAATTGTATATTCAACTATTTCCTATTAACTAATTAATAATCTAATTAATCACTATTAATCACTTATTCTCCAATCGTTTATTAACAATTAATAATTTAATTAATCCATTGATTAACTATGACTAATATTGTCAACACTACTTTTATTTCTTATTGGGCTATATCATTTTTATTGGTATTGGGTTAGTATATCCAAACCTTCACTAAATAAGTTTGGGCCACACCAATTAAGTAATAGTCTTGGTATTTTCTATAGCTTGGGCCGAAAGCTTAATCAATTATTTAACCCAAGCAAAATCCAATCATTTAAATCCCATAAACCCAACTCTTCAGCCCAATCCAATTTTATTTCAAATCCAACCCATAGTCTGACCCGTAGGAAAATGGGTTGACCCGATCCATCTCAGAACCCTACCCGATTCTTGGATCCGACCCATTCGAAAATGGGTCGTCTTCTTCTTCCTCTTTTTGTTTTTTTTTTCCCTTTCCTCCAACAGAAACCTTAATCCTTTTTTTTCTTTTTCTTTCCTCCTTTCCTAGCTTGGTGGTGCTGCCGCCTTCCCTATCTTTATCTTCCTTGTTGCCGGCGACAATCACCGGCAGCTGCAACGATGGCCGCTGCTGCTCACTCTCTCTTTCTTGTTTTTTTTTCTTTCACTAGCTGCCACTACTATGACCCCACCTTCCCTTAAGGTGAAACAGAGGGGTTAGCAGACTGCCTACCCGACTCTCTTCAGAACTCAATCAGTCAATCAATAAGTTGTTTGGATAAATACCACAAAATAGCTAGCAATTCATACTTAAAAAAATTACAAACTTATACATATCTATTCTTACAATCCAAAACTATATTCAAACCCTAAAATATGTAACAACAATGTACAAGTACCTACTGTCACAAAAGTGTGTCCACAAAGGTTTGTCTGCTAAATCTCAACCACCAAACTAGGTTTTGAACCTGGGAGGGAAAACAATTGAAGGGGTAAGTTTAATACTTAATGAGCGTCCCGGTAAACAGTTAATTAACATGCAACACTTTCCCAAAAGGGCATGTGTCAATTGGCATGTAGGCCCGTTGAACGGGAATAGTAACAACGTCATGTATCATGGATTCCATTATCTGTGGACAAGTAATAATAGCACTTTCAGTAAAAGGATATAGTCCGGTAGAATTGCTCGTTGAGAGCCATTTCATTCATTCCGCCTACCATCATCTTTATTCCTTCGCAAAATTTTTAGAAAACATCTTTGCATTGATCACTCATTCATTTCATTGGCCATTACTCCACCTGACTTCAAGGTAATACTCAAATATACCAAACATTATCTCAGGGTTACCAGCGTCCCAACCTAATCCTTTACTGGCTCGGGTTGGCCGGTAATGAAGGGCAAGGGCCCAGTTCAACCAGTAAATATGGCTTACAATCATGCACCAGTAATTCACATAGAATAACATTATTTAGGGCTAGTACGATAAAGTACACACTTGCCTGTTCCACATAATTGGCAAATTGTTACATAAACAAGTGGGCAAGTAGAATGCTGGATATAAATAACAAGTAAATAATTAAACAAGTCGGGTCCCTCACCTTTAGTCGTCTATGTCCGATCTGTCAATCTAGACGGGTCTCCTAACTCCTGGTCGGGTCTTGTGAGTAATTAAGTATTAGGTACAAGTTTAGGCTAATTTTCTTATTTAATAATAAGTTTGATTAATTCATTTCTATTAATAAGCTAGCAGGATAGATTAGGTCTCGGTCACAGGTCGGGACATGATCCAGGGTTTGGGTCAGTATTGGGGTGGTTTAGGTCATGAGGTAATCAAGGTTTTTAAATCGGGATTCTACCTTGGATCGTTTTTTACTTTGCAGGATCGGATCGTAGGATCGGATCGTCGGATCGATTGATCCTACAAAAATCGTAAAAAATAATCTTACTAGTAATTTTGATGTTTGCAATTCACATATACAGTAACAAATAATGCAACTCATGTATAATCAATATAATAATATTATAATTGAGGTTAAAATCATATTATCTAAAATATTTTGGATAATATAAAAATTAAATAAAAATTTTGGAACTACATGTGACATATTGTAAATGAATCTGATTAAATTAAAAATATTGTTCTTTCTTATTTTTGAATCCAAATGCAATTACTGGACAAGGTAGATGGAAAAATTGACTTTATATATGTGTGTGTTGTTTGTATATCATTTAAGGATTTATTAATGAGACAATTAAATACCAATTTTTATAGGTAAGGAATTAGTATAACATAATTATGTGGTTTTAAAGTTTTTCGAATCTAGTTTCTAATGCAACAAATAGCAGAATTTTCTATACAAAATTATGATCAAATTATTAAAATTTTTATCATAATATCTTTAAATGGTAGGATCGTATCAAAATCAGATCGAAATCGAAAGCCATAATCCGGATCATGGGATCGATCCCACGATCCGGATCGCGATCCTAAAAACTAAGGAGGTAATAGTGTCGTTGCATTTTCAGCCCTAGCTGGCACGTTTGGTGCGTGACTGGCAGTTGTCGGTACAAGTCGGTAGGTTCTGAGCACGATCGGCAATGATCCACACAGATTGGGGTATTTCACGTACGACTGGCAACGTCAGCAGCAGTCGGTCTAGTCGGTACAGGTCGGCACTAGTTGGCACGAGTCGGTGCGCATCGACACCAGTCGGCATTGTTTGGCGTGGGTCGGCACCAGTGGGCACGAGTCGGTGCGCATCGGTAGCAGTTGGTGTGTCTTGTGTGCAATCGGGCATGGGATAGCACGGAAATAGGAACGGTCGACTCCCTGCGACCGTGCATGGCCAGGGTCTAGTTTGTTTGCGACTTGGTTGTTTTGGGTTTGACATGGGTCCGTCTAATATTTAACGGGTAAGGTCAGTTGTCTGCGGGACAAGGTGGTCTTGAGGTTAACGGATGGCTAGTGGTAGCTAGTAACAGTGTCGGGTGGTCGACGGACAGGTTTACGTGGGTTAACGATCATGTGCGGCTAGGCACGGGCCAAAGCTAAGGCTAACGGTTGCTAAGGCTACCAGTGACGGGTACGTACGATTGTAGCGGATGCCTAGTTAAGTGTCGGTGCCGGGTCTTACCGGCACCAGTTGGGTGACCGTTACACAGGTTGGGCATGGAAACAGCCGGTTTCGTTGTTGTTTACAGGTCGGATGCTGATATTGTCGGCACGTCGGGTCTCGTTTAGTGAGTTTTTATTCTGGTTACCGTTTTAGGTTGATGTCTGCATAGGTTGGCCGAAAAACCTTCATGGGCAAGGGGAATGTCTACAGACTTGAGTTATAGTCGGGTAGTTGGTTACCGGACAGGGTCGGCTAAAGTGTGTAGTTCCGCTAACGGGTTATCAAGTTGGGGTAACTAAATCGTGAGCGGATCATTTTAGTTGTCGAGGGTTTGGCATACCAGGGTTAGCTTCCATTATTAGTCGGTCGGCTAAGGGTTGGTGCCCTAGTTTCAGGACTTTCGCTAATGGTCCGGCAAGCTAGGGTTAGGCATTCCGCTAACGGGTCGGCACGACGGCTTGACCGTCCCGTTAATGGATCGTACAAGGATTTGGTAGTCCTGCTAGTGGATTGCACGATGACTCGGCAATTCCGCTAACGGTTTGGGCATGTCGGCCTGACACTTCCGCTAAACGTGCAGTTTCGCTAACGGTTGGGCACATCGGCTCAACACTTCCCTTAATGGACGGTGTGCAGAATAGGCGTATCCGCTAAAGAATCGCGCCCTACGGCAGTCATTCCGCTAACGGACATGCACACATGGTCAGCAACGGAGGCGTGCCAGTGCAGTAATATCGTTAACGGATCGCACCCCGACTCGCCTATTCGTCGTAGGTTTTTTAATAGGCCATAACTCAGGATTTATAGGTGCATTTTTTGTCCATTTTATACCATCGAAAACAGCACTCAGAGCACTACATTTCCTCAGAAGACATCATTTCAAAACTCAGTTCACAACAGGGTCAAATTTCACTTCAAACATACTGCAGGAATAAGTTTCAGTTTTGACAGGTTCAGAAAAATAGTCAAGTTAATAGGGTATCTGCAGCTTGTAGAAATAGAATCTGGGGGTGTATCTTATATCAATAGAAAACCTTGTGAGTCTAGTTTCTAATGCCACCAACAGCGTTCGAATTTGACTCTTCTACAGTGAGATATGACCAATTTCCCAAGACTGGTTTTGCTAGACTGTGATTGCCCGAACTAGGGTTCTTGGCATGGACAAAAAATCTGGTGGATTGAGCAAGCATAAGCAAGTGGAATCCAAGCCACCGATCAAGCAAGATTCAACCCAACTTCAAGCCTTGTTGTTCTTGAGTTTGTGGCTGTTTTGTAATAGGTGTTTGGAGTGTTTGTTGGCTGGTTTCTTCAGTAAATTTTCATCCAAAACAATAGGGAACAAAATGGTTGAAGTGCTGTGTGACAGCCCCAACTCTCCCAAGGGCGAACCCAAGGGTATCAGCGGACTGTCTGCCCACCTCTCGCCAGGACTCACTACAAACCCTCAATCATATTATAGACTTCAAATAATCACACTTCAAGATCTCTAAAATAATAATACAAGCATTTATTCTTATAATCATTAATTGACGTCCAACAATATATGATAGTTAACTTACAAAAATAAATCCTCAATAATGTCTATTAAAATTCCGATAACATCAATTTTAGGTACAATAAACCATTAACTTCACAATTTAATATTAAGCCTATACAAAATTATGAAAATCCTACCCAAGTAACTAGATCCTCGATCTACGTTCCCCACTCCGAGACCTGTTAAGGAAAATAAACTGGGGTGAGCTAACGCTCAGTGAGGCCAATGAAAGGCATGCAAACACATAATCAAGCAAGTAGGAAAGCCGGTAAATTAAGATATAAAAGCATGTAAATCAAACAATCACTTGTACCATTGCAACTTTCACCAGGAGACCGTATTCCCAAGGAATCACTACTCGAGGGCTCACATTAGACAAAAGTCTTGGAGCTGGGTTCGGAGAACCCTCTTCGAGCCTCTCTATCTACAGTGAATATGCGCAAGCACAGTGAGCAGTGTTCATGCAGGAAAATACACAGAAACAGGTAAGGATACAGGGCTCTCAGGAGCCAATTTTCACGGTTAAGCAGTTGAGTCCATTCCCTCCCATATTTTGACTCTCCGTCAACTTAGCAAAAGTAAAGTCCGTAGAATCTCCACTTAGTACAACCTCCGTCCAACAGTTCACCCTCTCGGGCCCGAAACCAAACAGGTAAGTATAAAAGGTAAAGCTACAATGAGCAATACCGACCAAGACCTCTTCAATAAGTCAAACTCAAAGAACAATGCCTAAGGTTCACCAAGTTTCCCGACCAAGCCCTTGCCGGCTCGGGTCCCAAGGATCTCCAATAGGTTTGGGCGTCCCCATTTATAACTTTTAAGACGATAGATTATTCCAATCGACATTCAGTTCCAGTCAACTCAAGTAATAGTCATGTACATGCAAGTCAAGTAAAAGAGGACGAGCGCGATAAAGTACACTCTCGCCTCAATAGTTTACATTCAAATGAACATGTCAGGTAATTCAACAATTCATGCACTTGACACTCACCGAAGTCAAGAGTCTAAGGTAAAAGCACGCAAGATCAATTGAGTTTTCCGGGATCTTCTCGAACACCTGAGACAAATATGAGTATTTTAATTCAAGTCACTAGAATAATATTTGATAGATGTCTTTAAAAATGTCTCAATGAAACTTAAGTCAAGTTCAATAAACTTCCATGTTGAGCTGAAATATTTGAAAAATCGTAACTCGGGTTTTACAAGTCAGAATTTTGCACACTTAGTACCGTTGGAAATCTATTGAAAATTTCTACAACTTTGTAGAAGACACCCAATAAAATTTCTGGATGAAATTAGCCCAGATTTTAGAGAAACAGGAGGCTACAGTATCAAGACAGGGCATATCAGATTGGTCGACCAGCCCACTTTGAAAGTTCACCAAAAATTACAGAAAATGAATTGGCCTCTAAAATTCATACGGTTAAATTACTGTGTAAGAAGTTTCAAACGCCACCGACGGAACTCAATTCCGACGCTCGAGCAAGAAATTAAAGCAGTTCAAACAGAGGGGGTTCAAAAATCTGAAATTTCTGTTTTCCAGTTTTGCAGGGCATATTTCTAGGCTATATTTGAGTGATGCATTCTACTTCAAAAATCACCAAATTTGGTACACTAATACTTCCATATATCAACTAGATTCATACCAAAATTCAACTTAAAACTTGATTAGGAAGGCAGTTTTCTACGCGTCCAAACTGGACTGGTTCGCATTTGTTCAAACCTGCAAATTGCACCTACATCTTCTTATCACCATCATTAACACATCTAATCACTTCCGATTGGCCTCAAATTCGAACCTAAGCTGGTATTAGTCTTTCTTAACCTAATGATGATAAAAAATGATCACAAATTTCATCAAAAACTATCACAAAACAACTCCATGAAATCGGGCAGCATGCTGCCCCAATTTTCCAGAATTCTTGCCTCAACTTATCACTCATTTGTGCTAGGATTTTCAAAGGGCTTTTGTGGGGAAAATTTAACCACTTAACCTTCAACATCTAAACCTCATATTAAGCCTTCAAGTTGACCAAAATCTCTACCACAAAATTAAGGAAAAATCAGACAATTTCAAGCCCTAATTTTCTCTCTCTCTAGCCGAATTTCCTTGAGGTTTTCTTCCAACTTTTTAGCAACCAAAATTAAATATAATGCACTTATATAACACTATTTAACCATCTAGCAAACAAATGCACATATTTAGTGGGAATTCCAAGAGCCCACAACTTCTCCATAATCATCGAATTCAACATAATAAAGCTCAACATCACAAACATCATAATCATCATCCATCAAGGTTCTAAGAACCTATCAACCACCCAAATCCTAACTTTTCATGCTTGAAATTGGAAGAAAAATGGACAAGGGTGAAGGTAGTAGACTGTTACCTCTCCTTAGGTTAGCAAGACACCAAGAAAAATGCAAGCTTGAGCCCACAAAATCCTCTTCCTCAAGCTCCTTGTCCAAGCCCCAAGATTAAGCTCAACTTAGTGCTAGATTAATTGAGTTTTTAGTGAAGAAAATGGAAGAAATTTTTTATGGAAAAACTAGAGAAAGAGGAGGAGAGGAAGTCGGGTGAGAGAGGGAGAGAAATGAGGAAATTTTGAGCAATTTTCTTGAAGAGTAAATGGAAGAAAAAGAAAGACAAGACACAAGTCTTGTCTTACCCCCAAAAGTCCAACTTTGAATAGTAAACTTAATTAACTTTTGGAGGGAAAATTAATTGGCTCTTTTGGCTTGAGATTAAGGAGTAAATCTCGATTAGGAGAGGGAAAAGAAATGGAATAAAATGGAAGTGAATTAGGGTGAATTATGTGGAGAAAGCAATGGCTAATTAAAATTCTAATCTAAGGAGGTTAATTCAACTTAAACTATAATTTCAAACCCCTAATTATAATCACTCTTTTTAATTCACCTCTAATCACTGAATAACATTTCTAACTTACGGATGATCATCCTTACATTCCAGTACAACTTAACTCGTTGCCCGAATCTCTACCTCGAAAAACGTATTTTTCTCATTTTCTGTATAATTGATACAAAAAGGGCAAATTTTAAAATAAGATGAATGGAATGTTGAAAATCTACCTGAAAAATAAATATAGAGTTAAATTAAG
Organism: Gardenia jasminoides; assembly: GCA_013103745.1. Classification (NCBI taxonomy): domain Eukaryota; kingdom Viridiplantae; phylum Streptophyta; class Magnoliopsida; order Gentianales; family Rubiaceae; genus Gardenia; species Gardenia jasminoides. The sequence continues at coordinate 28,155,072 of CM023099.1, read as the reverse complement.
TTTTTCTCAAAATGAAATAAATTAAACAAATAAATAAATAAATAAATTGAATTTTCATTTAAATTTTCCAAAAACACGTTAAAATGTAATTTTAAAATAATTGAATGAATTAATAACAATAATAACATTATTTAAAATAATAGTTATTAACATTATTTAAAATAAATTTTTGAGGCCCTCACATGCTGAAGATTTCAAGTATTTATAGGCCAAGCAACAAGCATGACAAAGCAAAGTACTTGACAACTGAATGAGCTAGGAATTGGACAAGTTTCATAAGTAGCTTTGTCAAGCTTTTGGAAGGAAATTTCAAGATGTTTCAAGGCTTATTCTTGGCTGAAATTTCATCCAACATGTGAAGGTTCAAGACAAGATTTTTAGTTGGCTTAGCTATTTTTAGAAAAGCCCTTGGCTGCAAACCCTAATTTATTTTCGGATCCTCGAATTCCAAGTGTGTTGATACTTTGTTTCACACATGTTTTCTAGAACTTTTTGTATGATGATTGATCATCTTTTTAGCATTCTAAACAAGTGTAACAAGTGCTTGAAATCTTGGCAAATGCACATTTTTCATGTAAGAATTTAGCACGATCAAAACAAGGCAAAACGGTCATTTATTTATACAAAATGTACAAGTACATTGACCGGTAATGGTATGGCTTACACGGGTGCTCACAGCCATGGCTAAGCCGTGTCCGCTCCTTGCTTTGTTGGCCAATGGCCGGCCTTCTGTCACCGATGATGTCGCCGGCCTTTGCCGACGAGGCTAAGCACAAGGGAGGGTCCGATGACCCTCCTTCAAATCGACCATGAAGCTTCAGCCGTGAACTTGTTTCCTTTTTTTTTTAAAACAACCCAACAATTTTCATCCATTCAACTAAGGCCAAAAATACAACAACCATCTACCAATTTTACCTACGAATTCATCTATTAATTTAGGAAATTCCTACATACTCTCCTAAGAAATCTTGAATGAACAATATTGCAATAATCATGGCATAATTCTTTAAAATAATAATATGAAAATATGCTAAATATGGTAGTGAATTATGTAGCATAAATAAAGAAAGTAATCGTTAATTGTAAACTTACTTGATTAAATCACGATGCAAAAATCCTCTGGTGAGTTGCCTTTGTATCTTTAATTTGGTAAGAGAGTTTCTGAATTTTTTTTTTGTTTGTCAAATGAAGAGGAGAGAAAAGAAAGGCACTACATTGTTTGGAATTGGAGGATGTAATGTTATCTAGTTTTTAGGAATAATAGATTTAACCACCCGCTACTTATTAGTGGTTTAATAGGAGTAGGTTACTAGATTAACTTATCCTATACATAACTAATTTCCTTATTCTTATTGTTAAATTTATTTGTTTTATTAATAAACTAAATTCCTTAAGAAAATCTTATAAAAATCCGGGGTTTCACATTATTATTCTAGCCCTTTTTACTCCTTAATTAAAGAAGATTGATTTGTCAGGTAGATTCCGCAATGGATCTTCTGTCCTATTTCCTGTGCCATTTTCTGTCCCACTTTTTATTATATTGCTATTTCTCCTTCATAAACATGAAATTTTAATTTCTTTTTGTTTTCTTGCTATCAAATAACTACCAACACCATAAAAAATAAATATAACAACATCAAAAAAGCATTATATAATAGAAAGTTCAAAAATACATGAGAAAATTCATAAAAATCTTATTTTTTGTGTTTTTGATTTTTTGAGTTTGTTAAATTTTGTGTATTGCTGTATTCTCCTTCATTTGATAGCAAGGAAACAAAAAAGAATTAAAATATGAAGTTTATGAAGGATAAATAGCAATATAATAAAAGGTGAGACAAAAAATGGTACAGGAAATAGGACAGAAGATCCGTTGCAGGTAGATTCTGAGGTATATATAATATGATTAGTCCTATTCTTAAATTATTCACCCAATTATATCTTTATCACTTTCATTCTTGCTACAATAATCATTTGTCAAGTCTTCTAATAATATATTTGATTACTCCTATTTTTTTGGTATTCAATGAGGTTAAGGCACTTTAGTAGTTTTCTTTTCTATGTTTTTATATTCTTTATGTTCGATTTTACTTAGTAGTTTTTTTTTGCTAAGATTTTAAATTTTTAACATTGAAATTTATACTCTAACATTAAATTTGAAGTATGTAAATACCATGCAAACATTTAGATGAGTTTTCGTATAGCACATGTGCACAAAAAATGCATATAAAAGAAAACTTAGGTATAAATCAATAGAGATGCATTTAGATGCTTGTTTTTAGTGTGTTTTAGAAAAATTTTTACAGCAAATATTTGTTTAAAAAACATTATTGGATGGCCGTTTATAGAGAACTATCAAAAAGAAGTAGTATTTCACTAAACTTGCACCCAAAATCTTACTTTTTCTCGACGACTAACTCTAGCTTTTTATTTAACTAAAAACACTTGAAAAGTGAGGCAATGAATCCTAAATAATGAAAGGAGTGGGAAGATAATTTTATCCTTTTCTTATGATCATAAAATACTTGAAAAGTGAGGTAATGAATCCTAAATAGTGAAATGTGTGGTAAGATAGGACTGTAAGGTTGGAGAGGGTAGAGCTTGAGAGTGAGCTATCAAACGGGATGATTCATCTAGGTTTGGACAAATTATAATCTGGTCAACCTACACATACCTACTTAGTAGTTTATAATGGATGAGTCATAAATGAGTATCGGGCTTAGGTTATCCAATTACTCTTTCATGGCTCACTACTAAATTTTATTTACTTTTCTCTCACATTTTGTTTAGTAGCAAAATAATATATTATTATAAGAGTAAAAAACAAAAACAAAAACCACCAACCATTAAACGAATTAGGAAACCTCTCTGTGGTTCCGAAACATACAATCTGATATCTCGTTATTTGAACTAAACTGAAAAAGATAATGAAAATTGTGAAAACTAACATGTTTGAGCCACACGTGCTTAATTTGTAACTAATGGTACCTAAAAACATTTTTTGTAATTATGTTTCAGTTGATATACTTATTCTACCTTTTACAGAAAAGTCCCCGTGGTTAACCTAACTTGTAAAAAAGTCCTTTATAGTTTCAAAACATACAACGTAGATTGATCTGAAACTTTTAGGAAATATATTGAAAAGAGAGTAAAGTTTTTTTGAGAGAAATCAATCACCGGTCTTATGCACGCTACTTTTGGGTGTGGTGAAAGTCTTCAATTTGGGTTTTTACTATTATAAAATTATCTTAGGGGGTCTTTTCTAAGAATATAATGTAAGAATTTCAATACATTTTCTTTGGACAAAGTGAAAGAAAATTTTGCAAAATAGTTGCTTATATATTTCTCAAGCTCTTGAGTGGGCAGTAGAATTAGACCCTACGACATCAGTGCAAGATTTGTGACTGTTCACAAAAACTGGAAGTAAAAATTATTGGGATCTAAAAAGCTATCAAAAGGAACATTGTACTTTATATGTCCAATGAATGATTGTGGGTTTTTTTTTTTTGGTAATCATGATATTATCCCATATATATATATTATTCAAACCAGAACAACTATTTTATGTGTGAAAGAGATGAATATTATATTTTTTAAAACCACGGGGGATTTTCCTATAGGTTAGCTTAACCACAAGGAGCTTTTCTACATTGTATCATTATATATGTTAGGCTATTTTTGTCATTTCATCTAGCCATGTTAATTTTGATAATTTCCACCACCTTTTCAATTTAATTCAAACCACAAGTTATTAGATTGTATGTTTTGAAACTACAGGGGACTTTCATATACACTCGTTTAACCACAAGTGGCTTTTCCGTTTTTTACCTTATCGTAATAAAAAATAAAGATACATCAGGTTAGTAAATAAATTTCACCAAAATAAAGATAAAAGGACATAAAAAATTGCATAGAGGAACCTAAAATGGTGATCATGGTGAGTTTCAAATGCCAACACAAGTTGGCTTAGTTGCCAAGGATGGACCACTTTCTCACAAAAGGTTATTTGCTCGAATCTCATTGTCAATATGAGGGCTGTGTTGCTAGACAATCTATAAGTACCTCTGTAAATAACCTATGGTTTCAAAAGCCTGCCTTGATCTATGGTGGTGATTGAAGCCAAACTCACCTAAATTTTTATTATCCAAAAAAATAGTGAATTTCAAATTTTGTCGCTCTATAAGAATCTAAAAATAATTTAGGTATTAATACAAGAAATCAATTAACACTCAAGAAATATGTTAGACTTTTGTGAAACGAAGGGAGGAAGTAGAATAAAATTTGAAAAAAAAGGAATGGAAATTGAAGAAGAGAAAAGAATGTTAAGTAAGTCTTTGCAAAAATTAGAATATAATTGTTCGATTCATAATGATTTAGACTTACTCATTAATGATTGAATTTGAATATATGCCTAATTTAATTATGTCAAAATAAGTGATCCAAATTTGTCAATTTAATATTAGTTAATGGATTTAATTGGGTCAACTATTGCAACCCAATTAAAATGCAAACACAAACCCATTAGTTGATAAGTAAGCCAAAAGAAATAGGTTACCATTTATCGCTATAAATGGGTGGAAAGAATAATAGAATAGGAGGTAAGTGGACTATAAAATTTAAAAAGAAATGGAGTAATTTAGTAAGAGCAGGGTAAGCGAAAAGAAGATAAAGTTTGGAGGAAAGAAGAAGAGTTGCAGGAATGTAAGAGGGTTTAAGGAGGTGAGGAAGAAAGTAGTGGAAAGAAGGGGGAGTATCGAAGAGATGGGGGACTGTAGGATTGGGACGTGGCACAAAAAGGATGATGTAGGAGGGTGGGGTAGTCATGCTATGTTATGCTTCGGTGTGCTTTTGGGTTTTTTTTTTTAATCTTTCTTTATTTTTTTAACATACTTTAAGGTTTTAGATAAGATACATAAATATGATATAAATTAAATACTAAAATAACATTCTTTTAATTTTTTTAGTCTTTTTCTAATGTGACTCTTACAAATAATTCATTTACGAGTATTGTCTTAGAGATGAATAGGTCACAATACTAGTAACAACTCAACTTTGCTTCATTAGCTCTTGTTTCTTCCAAATTGGATTGAAGCTTACGTGGTCAGCAGGTTGACGCGTATGAAGTTTGAACCTTAATTGGTTCCAAGTTTTAAATATATATTAAATTTTCACTATTAAAGTGCACAGGTCGTACACAAATATATGAAATATTCGAATGTCGATCCTACGGGGAACATTATCACTTAATTGTATGATTCAAACTCTTCTATTATTAAGACTACCACAATTAAAAAATTTAAAGTACAAATATGCAATAAAAGTAGAACAAATGACAATAAAGACATTCCTAAATTTATGGAATTCGTAACTATTCCTGTAAGTGAAAATGACCGGTTAAATGAGTTTATTTACCTTCGCTAATTATGGTTTATTTTCTAATGTACATGATACTTGATTTTACCTGAGTATCAAAAATACCTGTAACTATTCCTTACCTTCGTTTTGTGATGAAGAAAGTAGTTATATGCTCATTAGCTTCTATGAAGTTCTATGCTTAAAGCCACGTGAAAGTGTTTCCCCACTTTCGTGAGAATACTTCCCAAGTTTAACACTTCCATGAAGTAATGTTATCACAATCTACATTAATGGATCAATACCTTGAGATAATTACAACTAAGGGTACCAACTAATCATGATTGTAGCAGAAAAAAGTATCAAATATCTTGCTCAAGAAATACTCAATTAACGATAAAAACCTCACATAACAATTATGGAATATTTATCCCTCTCTAGGTATACAAACTAGTAACAAATAAAGTAAAAAAAAAACAATAGCTAAACTTGTATTAGAGCGAAATATGAGAATTAATACAAGAAATTAAGTGAATGGAGAGATGTCATCCTTGTTACATGAGCTTCCAACTTCTCCATCTTCATTCTCACACTCCATCTCTGTCTAGCTGAATACAAGAATTTGATAAAATTGCAGAAACCTACACTCAGATAATGAACTAAGAAGAACTGATGAAAGCTATATTTTTGTGGTGGATCCTAACCTTCAAAGATATAAAAATGCTTCCAAGAGGGCCTATTTATAGAAGAATCATGTTCCAAAAAATTATGTTTAAAGTTATGCAAATTGTTACTTGGAATTTCCAAAAGTTGATTCTTCAAGTGTCTAAGATGCTTTATGCACTTCCAAGCTGAAATCCAATCAGAAAATTGGTCAAAAAGTAGTAGAAAAGAGTTACAAGCTGAATGCAATTGGTTCCAGTTGTAAAACAGCCAACATATGGCTACACGTGGGTGTTACTCCCTGGCAGATTTGTACTCTTTTGATGAATCTTGGAAATTGCCCTAGTTTTACACCAAATTGAGTTGCAAATTTCTCAATGACGGATGGCGAATTAGCTCTTTCACAAAACATGAAACTTGTAGCCTTCGAATTAGCTTTCCAATGTATTAAGAATCATTTCATTTGGAGCTTTGTAGGGTGAGAAATGTCCAAAACACCCCAACTGGTCAGAACTCTATTTCAAATCTGGTAGTAGAAATGTACTTCTAATATTCAGCTTTTCAACTAAGAAAACATGTAAACTGGACTTTGATGTCTTCATTAAAAATGTAGGTCTATATCTTACCTTCAAAATACCTTAAGCATAATCTCAATTCAATGCATGTAACTCAAGTTATAGTCAAAACACCACAAGGTGTTAGAGTAGCCAATCTTTACTTCCTTCGAACTCAATTGCATTTCATACTTTTGATCATATTGCACTTCATATTCACTTGAAATCATTAACAATTATCCTAATATCTTCTCAATTCGTTTCAATTGATAATTGAATCATTAAAACCTATAAAAAAAATTTGAAGTTTAAATCACTTAAATCTATAGAAATGCTATTTTTCTTGTTTTAACCACAAAATGCAGTTCACTAGAAACCTAGTTATTTAACTATAAAAATAACTAAAACACACCAAAAACTATATAATAGAATAAACTAAAAATATGCAAGATACCTATCAATTTCTCTCACACTTAAATCATTGCTTGTCCTCAAGCAATAGGTAATACAAATCAAAAATGATTCAAGATTTTTGAAATAATTTGTGTGAACTTTAAAATTCAATCCCTTATAACTCGACGAGCCACCATCATACAATCATTCAATTTCCCTTAAGTACTCATAATATCGAACAAAAGATAGACAATTATACCCTAATTCTAACATGTCAAACCCAATCTCCCACCGTAGCCGAATCGCACAAACAACCAACTCATATAGTAAATTCATGGCTTTCTTCATTGCACAATTATCTTTTTCTCAAATTATAACTCTAAGAAGGATGCATTCATATTTATCTTATTCAAATAATAGAAATGCCATTTGAAATGAAGTTCAACATTTGTAGATGCAGACCCCCGATTACTCGATGTTTCACTTATTCGAATTGCTTTACATACTCTTAATCCAAGTATCTTTTACATAAAAGTCGACATTTATAGATGCTAAACCATGGCCAGTCAATACTAGAATCATTAAAATAGAAAAACTCCTATTCTTTACTTAATATTATTATTTTTCTTCTTTTTTTTCCAATAATTCCTCTATAAGATAAATTATAAGAAGAGGACAACTCTATTAACTATATCAATCACTTACTTCTAAAATTAAGTGAAGGGAAGAAGTCTCATTCGACAAGCACAATTTTAGGCATAATTTTTCCACTTTTATAAAGATATAGTTTCTAAAATGCAAAAATCCTAAATCACATAATAACCATTTTCAAGTGAAATGAAAAATTAACTTTTGAGTCACTATTTCAAAAAGATAAGAGAATATAAAACATTAATGGTTTGGACTTTTGCATTTTTAGACCAAATTAAAACTTTTCAAAAATTTTGGGGTAATTTTGGACAAGATTTTGAAAACAATGCAGTAGAGTGTCTACTTATAACTGGATGAAACTCCCTGCCAACAGTCCTAATTTTTGGCAATTTCAAGTACAATAATGATTTGCAAACCAAGTTCAAGCAATTCGAATCAAAATTCAATCACAACAAAGCATATATAACCTCAAATCCCTCCTCTCCTGGAAGTTAAAACACACATTGTCCTCAATGTGTAAGTAGGAAAACAAGACCCAAAAAAAGTAATACTCCCCTATTGTAATAATTAACATCCACAAACATGAAGTTCATGATCCAATTGCGAGAACTCTACAAAATGGAAACTTCATGAGATCCATTTGTGACCATTAGTAGTGACAAAGTTAAAAAGGAAAAACAAACTAATAAGATTTGAATAATGAAAAAGTAGCAAAGGTGTTAATAAGCAAAAATGGTGATCAAAATTTTTCAAAAACTTTTTCAAAATTTACATATGGCCCAAAAATTTTTGAAAGTTTTGCTAGTTTGTTTTTAAAGAGGGCCAATATGTTCCAACCTTAAGCATTATTGATGCATGTGAAGTTTGATCTCTAATTGCTTCTAAGTTTTAAAAATAGCTCAAACTTCTAGTACTACAATTGCACAGGTTGTACACGAGTATAGGGAATAGTCGAATGGTAATCACATATGAAATATTTGTCAATTACTGATAGTTTTTAAACTCCTCTATTATTTAGATTACCACAAATAAAACAAGTAAATTTAAACTATAGATATGCAATAGAAATAGTAAGAATGACAATAAAGCTATTCCTAAGATTATGGAGTTCCTAACTACTCTTGCAAGTGAAAATTACTAGCTAATTGAGTTTATTTATCATGGCTAGTTATGGCTAATTTTCTTAATTTACATGATACCTGCGTTTGCTAGTGTACTAACCATACCTATAATTATCTCTCATCTACATTTTGTGACAAAGAAACTAGCTACAAATTCATTAAATTTTGTAAAATTTATTGGTTAAAGCCATAAAAGTGGAATCCCACTTTCGTAAGTTAACTCCCTAGACTTAATACTTTCATGAACTAGTGTTAAATCACAACTTTCATTGAAAAAGCAACACCTTTAGATAATCACAGTTAATGGTACCAAGTTATCATGATTGCAATAGCAAAAGTGTCAAATATTGCTCAATAAATAAGTTCAAACAACCACAAAAAAACTTTCTTAGCAATCATATATAGTCATCTACTCCCTAGGTATACAAAGTAGCAAAATATAAAGTAAATGAAAACAAGAACTAAACTTGTATATTCACTAAATATAAGAGTCAATACAGGAAATAAAGTCATATGAAAGAAGTCACTGTGAGGGCCTCGAAAAATATCGATTTTATTTAAAAATGTCAAATATTGTTTATAATGTGTTTATTCATTTAAAAATGAGTGAATATATGTTTAAAGTGATTATTTTCTAATTTAGATAATTTTATACGAATTGTTTGCCGGTGTGTGGTTTTGGCCAAAATTAGCGTTAAAAATTGTTCCGACGCGTGAATAGTGACTTGGACTTGAAATCGAGCATACGTAGTGATATTTTGAAAATATTATTAAGGTGAGACAGTGTCGGGATGAAAGAAACCAGTGTAAGTTAGACTATCGCGTGTGACGTGACATAAAGTGCCAGAAACACCTTTTTCCCTTAAAACAAGGAAATGCACTTTTTGGGCAATAAAAGCCTTGACTTCTTGGCTCCTTTAAGCTTGCATTTTCAGCTGAAACTTGTGAGGTAGAGAGAGAGAGGGGCCAAGAGAAAGCTTGAGAAAGAGAGAGAAATGTCTTCTTGATTTTCCTTCTTCTTCTTTCTTGTTCCTCTTGAGCTTCAAACACCATCAACCACCATCATCTTCTTCACTTCTTGCAGCCGAAGGAGAGAGAAGAAAAGAAGGGGCTGGTCCGAATTTTTAGAGGGAAAGAGAGGTAAGATTTTGGTTTGATCTTCCATTTTCTTTTTTTCCAACAAGTAACTTGAGCTTACGAAACTAGAATGATGGATGGTGGGCTTGATTTCTTTCCTTCCATGGCAGCCGAACCAAGGGAGAGAGGAGAGAGTGAGGTCCGAAACTCTTGAAGGAAAAAGAGAGGAAAAGAATAGCTAGAGTGATTGTTCTAAACTTGAGATCGAGCTTGGGCTTGCACTTGGAGACGAAATTATCAACAAATCTTGAAGATCTTGGGATAGGATTGAAGTTCTTGGAAGCCATCAAGCTTGGAAGCAACCTTCTTGAAGAAGAGCTCGAGAGATCTTGTTGGATCTTGCCGGATCTTATTGGATCTTGATAGATCCGGAGGTATAGGACTTGAAACTCTTAGATCTAGCTTTATTAGTGTTAATTAGTGTAGATCTATGGTTAATATTGTAACAGCCCCACCTCCCCCTAAGGCTAACCAGAGGGGTCAGCGGACTGTCTGCCCAACTCTCGCCAGGACTCAAGCATTCAAATCAATACTAACTTAAACGTACAATCTCACCAAACCACAACATTAATACTAAAACGGAAAAGAGCATTTAAACTTAAAATTACAGTCATCCATTTAAAACATTCACAACCCTCGAGCCAAAGCTCATACACTTCCATCAGCTTAAAGTACTCAACACCAAACAAATATACAAAATATATCTTCGTACTCGAGACAAAAGTCAAAAGATCAAGACGCTAGCCCTAGCTACGCCTCGGGATTCTCATCACCTGTTAAGGAAAATAAAAGGGAACGGGGGTGAGCTAAAAAGCTCGTGAGTTTCCAAAATTCATGCACATGCACTTAAAACGGTAAAATTAAAAGTAAATAATTAAAATACATAAACAAATCCAATTAACACACATTGAGGATACGAGGCTCTCAGGAGCCAATTTCCACATTTCACGAGCAGTTATAGTAGTCGACACTCCGTCGACTTTCAATCCAAGTAGACGACTCTTCACGCCAACTCCATCCACCTAACTCCCCCGACCGGGCCCACACGCCACATAATTCAACAGTAAACAGTAAACAGGAATTTACTTAAGGCACACGACCAAGAGTAATTATATATCACGTTTCCATCTCCCAAATTCAATACATGCAACAACTAAATTTCCAACTCTACAAAAAGGGAGCAATAAAGTATACTCTCCTTTAAGTGAGTGGTTTAACAGTTTCAAGTTTCAACAAAAGCACACGACAGTCACATGGCACATTCAAGCACTAAGATCGTAGATTAAAGCAGTAAACATGCATTGGAAAACTCACCGACAAAGTAGGGGTCGGAGTCCAAGTTTTGGTCAGTTACAAAATCAGCACTTTGGCCTAAAATAATTAAAAGAGAACAAAAATGAGTTCTCCTAAATCACCGGCCAAGTTTAGTTCAAAAAGTCGAAAGTTCGACAATTTCCCAAGTTGAGCTGAAAACTTTGAAAACTCATAACTCAAGTTATACAAGTCAGAATTTTGCTCATTTGGTACAGTTGGAAACCTCTTTGAAAGTTCTAAAACTTTTCAGAAGACATTCAATTAAAATTATGGACGAAATTCACCCATATTTTGCATTAAACAGCCTGCTACAGTAAAGAGACAGGGCTTATCAGGCTGGACATCCAGGTTACTTTGAAAATTTGGCAAAAATTACAGAAAATTATCTAACCTCTGAAATTCATAAAAAATATAGTACTACATAAGGAGTTTCAACAGCCACTGACGGAACTCAATTCTGACACCCGAGCATGAAATGATAGTAGTTCAAACAAGGGCAGTTCACAAGTCTGAAATTTCTGGGAATGCGAAGATACAGGGCAGTTTTCAAGACATTGTTTGAGTGACGAATTCAAGTCCAAAAATTTTCAAATTTGGTACACTAATAATTTCATATATCAAATATATTCATACCAAATTTCAACTTAAAATTCAATTGGGAATGCAGTTTTCTACGTGACTCAAGTTCATCCATCAAAACTGTCCAAACTGATGAAGTTCAATTCCCTCATTTCTAGCCTCTTTTATCCAACATATAACACTGCCGTTTCACCTCAAATTCGACCCTAAGCTGGTATTAGACTTCTTTAACCAAATGGTAATAAAAAATGATCACATCTTTTGGCAAGAATATCACGAAATAATCCTCAAAAATTCGGACAGCATAAGCCCCATTTTTTCCAGCTTTCACTTCCAAATTAGTAACCCTAATAACATCAACTCTTGAAGGGCTTTTTGTGGGGAAAAATAACAGCTTAACATTCAAAATTTAAACATCAAATTCAGCCCTTAACCTAGCCAAAAATACAGCCACGAAATTCAAGGAAAAAAAATCAGAAAATTCATTCCCCAAATTTTCTTCCTCTAGCCGGTTTTCTCCTTAGGGTTTCATCCAACTTTTAACCACCATCATTATACATAATGCACTTAGATAGCATCATCTAACCATCTAGCAATCAATTACACACATTTAGTGGGAATTCAAGAGCCCACCAATTTTTCCATAATCATCAAATTTCTCAATAATGAAGCTCAACAATTCACACAACACAATCATCACCAATTCAAGGTTCTATGAACTCATTAACCACCCAATTTCTAGTTATCATGCTTGGAATTTAAAGAAATTAGACAAGAAGGAAGTTGATAGAATTATACCTCTCTCAGGTTTGCAAGACTTCAAGAAACGAAATGCAAGATGAAGCCCACAATATCCTCTTCCTTAAGCTCTTTGTCCAAGCCTCAAGCTAAGCTCTACTTAGTGCAAATTTAGTTGAGTTTTAAGGAAGAAAATGGAAGGAATTTTTGATGAAGAACAAGAGGAAGAAGAGAGGGAGGAAGTCGGGTGAGAGGAGAGGAAGAATGAAGAAATTTTGTGCAATTTTTCTTGAGGAATTAATGAGAAAAAGGAAGACAAGACATGGGTCTTGTCTTTGCCCCCAAAGTCAAAGTTTGCATAGTAACTTTAATTAGCCATTTGGAGGGAAAATTAATCACTTCATTTGGCTTGAAATTAAGGGATAAATCTCGATTAGGAGAGGGGATGGAGAAGTGATTTTTAAGTGATTGGTAGGAATTTAGTTGAAAGAATTAACGGTTAGATAAAATTCTAAAATTAAAGTGGTTAATCCAAATCTTAACTAAAAATTTCAAAACCCTAATTAATCATCTTTAAAGACCCAAATCCAGTCATTTAATTACACTTCCAACTTATCAGTGATCATCCATACTTATCTCCACTAGTTAACTCATAGTCCGAATTTATCTCGAAAAACGTGCCTTTAACATTTTACCGCTAATAAATGCTACGAGACGAAATTAACAGGAAAATAGAGTTAAAATTAAATGAGGCATTGTGAATGAGGAAGAATCGGATGTCACAAGATAATTAAAGAAATAATTATATAAATAAATAAACTTCGAATTTTTGAAATTAAAATAATTTTTTTTTAAATTTTCGAGGCCGTTACATTCTCCCCTCCTTAAAAGAATTTTGTCCTCAAAATTCTTACCTTGTTAAACAAATAATTCTGGATATTTCTTCTGCATTTCCTCTTCCACCTCCCAAGTTGCTTCCTCCACATCGTGCTTTTTCCACAGGACTTTAACCAGAGGAATTTTCTTCATCCTTAAATCCTTCACTTCTCAATCGAGAATTTTTACAGGTCTTTCCTCATACGAGAGTGTCTCATCCATCTCAATCTCGTCTAATTGCAAAACATGGCTCGGATCTGGGTGATATTTCTTGAGCATTGAGATATGGAAGAAATTGTGAACCTTGGACATACTAGCTGGTAAATCCAGTTGATAAGCCACTTTTCCAATCCGCTTAAGTATTTCAAATGGTCCTACGTACCTCGGTTTCAATTTCTTCCCCTTTTTAGACACTACACCACCTTTCACGGGTTTCACCCACAAGAAGACTTTATCACCTACCTCAAACTCCAAATCTTTTCTTCGATTATCCGAGTAACTCTTTTGCCGACTCTGGGCCGTTTGAAGCCTTTCTCGAACTAACTTCACCTTTTCATAAGCCTCCTCAATCCAAGGTATAGCTGTTGGATTAATAACTTTCTTTTCCCCTACTTCATCCCAATAAATCGGTGACCGGCACCTTTTCCCATAAAGTGCCTCATAAGGTGCCATTTGAATCGTGGCATGATAACTGTTATTATATGCAAACTCGACCAACGCCATGTACCGACTCCAACCTTCACCAAAATCCATTATACACGATCTTAACATATCCTCCAAGGTCTGAATGGTCCTCTCCGGTGACCACCATCTGTCTGGGATGATAGGCTGTACTCAAGTTTAATTTGGTCCCCAAGGTCTCTCAAGCAACTTCGCCAAAACCTCAAACAAACCTAGGATCTCGCCTGGAAACAACACTTACGGAATTCCATGCAATCTCACTATCTCATCCAAATAGTCTGCTAATTTTTCCAAAGGATACTTCATATTCACCGATAGAAAATGCGCGGACTTAGTTAGTTGGTCTACCACCACCCATAATGCATCATGTCCATTTTGACTCCTTAGCAGTCCAAAGGTAAATCCATAGTAATATATTCCCATTTCCATTCAGGGATCTCTAAGGGTTGTAGAAGTCCCAAGGCTTTTGGTGTTCAGCTTTCACATGTTAAGTAAGACAAGTCTCACATATTTGCTACATCTCTCTTTAATCCATCCCACCAAGATGTACTATTTCAAATCTTGGTACATCTTATTACTCTCAGGTGAATAGTATACTTGGACCATGTGTTTTCTAAAATCTCTCTTTAATATCTCTATCATTCGCACTACTATCCTTTCCTGTAACCTTAACACTCCTTCTCGTCCAGCCTTAAAATCCAATCTCCTTTCCGACTTTTTTCCAATTTCTATACTTTGGATCTTTTAATGCTTCCTTAATCCGCTTCCAATAATGGAGACCTTAATTCAACATTTCCAAAAATAACCTTTCTATGCTTCTAAGACAAGGTTTCCATTCACTTACTTGCTCCAACATTTCCCATTCCTTCACTATCAAACTCGCTACTTGAGCCTTGCGACTTAACGCATCAGCTACAACATTCGCCTTTCCAGGATGATATTTTATGGAGCAATCATAATTCTCAAGAAACTCTACCCACCTCATTTGCTTGAAATTCAACTCCTTTTGAGAAAACAAATATTTCAAACTCTTATGATCCGTGAACACCTCAAAAGTCACCCCATATAAATAATGTCTCCACTTCTTCAAAGCAAAAATAACTGCTGCTAACTCTAGGTCATGTGTTAGGTAGTTCTGTTCATGGGGTTTCAACTTCCTACAAGCATATGTTATGACTTTTCCATTTTGCATCAAAACACAACCCAATCCATCCTTAGAGGCATCTGAATAGACCACAAATCCTTCTTTGCCATCGTAGGGGTTAAGATCGGTTCCTCAGCTTAACCGCTTTCTTCAATTCTTGAAACCTTTCTTCACACTTAGGACTCCAAAGGAATTTTCCATGTTTCTTAGTCAAGTCACCAAAGGTCCGTAATTCTTGAAAATCAATGAACCGACGATAATAACCAGCTAACCCTAAGAAACTTTCACCCCGAGGATTTTCAGGTCTCTTCTAATGTATAACAGCTTCCACTTTAGATGGGTCAACTGCAATTCCATCCTTGGAAATTCTATGCCCTAGAAAAGATACTTCTCTCAACCAGAATTCACACTTACTAAACTTGGCAAACAGCTTATGCTCTGAGGGTTTGCAATACAATCTTCAAGTGTTCGGCATGGTCTAGGGTTTTGGAATACACCAATATATCATCAATAAAGATCACCACAAACCGATCCAAATGGGGCTTGAATACACGTTGCATCAAATCCATGAATGCGGTCGGAGCATTCGTTAACCCAAAAGGCATTACTACGAACTAATAGTGTCCATATCTTGAATTGAAAGCTGTTTTCGCTACATCCTCTTTCCTAATTCTCAACTGGTAATATCCCTGTCTAAGATCTAACTTGGAGAATACCATTGACCCTTGCAATTGATCAAATAACTCATCAATGAGTGGTAAGGGATACTTGTTCTTAATTGTCACATCATTCAACCCCCGATAGTCTATACACAGCCTTAAACTACCATCTTTCTTTTAACAAAGCGATGTGGTGCTCCCTAGAATCACTTTTCCGATAAAACCTCGCCCGTAAGATCTTGTAACTGTATCTTCAACTCTTTAAGTTCAGCCGGAGCCATTCTATAGGGAGTCTTAGAAATTGGTGCCGTTCCAGGTACTAGATCAACCTTGAACTCCACCGCCTCGGAGGCAAAGACTACAATTCCTCAGGGAAATACATCGGAAAATCCCTAACAATCGCACGCCTTCCAACTTCATCTTATCATTTGGAGGGTTTATAAGAAAAGCCAAATACTCTTGAGCTCCCTTACTTAGAAGTTTTCTAACCCTAATACCAAATAAGGCCGATGAAGCCAACATTCCTTAACGCCCAACCTCAACGCCGCTTCCCCAAGATATCAAATTCCACTACTTTCAATCTACAATCCACCTTGGTATGGTGTTTAGCTAAGCAATCCATCCCAATAATCACATCATACCCTTTAATATCCAGACTTACCAAATCAACCATTAATTTTCTCTCCTATCCACAATTCACAATTTTTATACACCAAACTCGTTATCAAACTTTTGTCCCCTTTTGGTGTTCTAACCTCTAGGTCAAAAGCTAACCTAACAGGTTTTATATCTATACCACAAACAAATGTAGGATTAACAAAAGAATGAGTGGCACCGGGATCAATTAGAACTCTAGCTAAGCGATGGAAGAGAGGAATGGTTCCTTCGACCACTTCAGCTGACGCAGGCACCTCTTGATGATCCACCGCATAGACTCTAGCTGGTACTCTTGTCCTACTTCCCACCGAACTAACTTGGCTCGGGTTCGACTTCTGGGCACCACTCCGATCTCGGGTTTGAGGACAAGAAGATATTTGATGGTCAGAACTTCCACACCTTAGGCATTTTCCTTGCTTCTTCCAACATTCATTGGCGGTGTGGTTTGGTTTTCCACAAAACCCACACGTAAGACTTGAATTGGAGGCTTGGCTCCCCTATGAAACACTCCTTGTTGGGCTTCTACCACCGATAGACCCTCTAGATGCCCCTCCTCGAGGAAAGGTTCCCCTTGATGTTCCCGAGGCACTGGGCCCACTTGAGCCCCTCCCAAACTTGGAAGGCGGGGCACTCGAATCTATTGGACCCCGACTACTTGAAGGGGTACTCCTTTTCTTGGCATGAAAGCTCTTTAGTTGAGCCTTGGCGGTCTCGATCCTTTGGGCTTTCTCAATGGCCTCCACTAAAACCTATCTGAGTCCGCTAACCCTTATTGAATCTCCAAATTCAAGCCCTGAATAAAACGTCTAATTCTTCTTGGTCAGAGCCACCAACTGGGCAAACTTAGACAACTTGGTAAATTGTGCCTCGTAATCCGCCACACTCGTCCTCTGACACTTAATGAAATCATCTTTCCTCTTTTCTTGTACCATGAGGAAGAAACTTAGAATAGAACTCCCGGTAAAATTCTCCCAAGTCCTAGGAGTCCGTCCTATCCCATTTGGGAATCATGTTCCACCATGATCTGGCTGTTCCTTCAAACTGAAAAGCTGCAAAAGATACCCGCCTTTCCTCAGTATATTTCAGGGTACTAAAGATATCAGTAATACGATCTAGCCACCCCTCAGCGACCTCCGGATCAGGTCCCCCAAAGAACTTAGGTGGGGCGAACCTTTGGAATCGCTCTAATACCCTATCCTCGCCACCCTCGTGGCCTCCAGGCCGATTGACTGGACCCTGACCTTGTTGATCCACCAGACGAGCCAAGATGCTCATCTCGGTTTATGGCGGTCGCCACTTGTTCTCGAATCTACCCTGGACCTTGTCCTAATCCGCCCTTGACCTTGGTCGACTCTGACCCTCGGTCGCCTCTCATTGTGGGTTGTCCTTCACGCCTCGACTCTCGCCTCGCTTACCGGCCCATGATTGCTATAATGGGTACACATAATTAAGTACAAACATAATATAAAATAAAATTTAATACATAATAATACGGAACAAGGTAAAGTGAGATAAGAGAAAAGAAAATGTAAAGAAATAATACAAAGTAAAATAAATAATTTAACAAATTAAATCGAGAAGCAAACAAGAGAATTTTTCTAAAGTTAACCGAATTTTCATATATATAACCGTGAATTCAAGATACACAAGGCATGTTTATCACAAAAGAGTACACAAAAAGTGCTTTCACAAATTTTACCACACAAAATATAATAGTGAAAGCAAATAGATAAACATGCATCCCAGGAACGAGAATCCCTCTAATAAAGTCTCCTTACAACAGATTAATAAAAACCCTAATCCTAATACTCTAGGACTACCCCTCTAGTCCTCAGCAGGACCACCAGGAGGGGTACCCTCAGACGGGTCCTCCTCCTCCTCCTCCTCCTCAGGCTCAGCCTCCTCCGAAGGGTCGTCCCCCATCAGTATATCCTCATAAGGCTCCGCCTTAGACGAGTCCTCATCAAAGGCCCCATCAAGCATGGCCTCTGCAGTAACATCAGCTACAATATCCTCCAGGGTGGTGATGTCAGCCCTAATCCTAGCAGTCCGCTCATGGACCTCGTCAGACATCCTATCTCGTTCGGTGTCAACCCGAGTCTCCAACTCGACCCGTCCTCCAACTCGGATCCGCCTCCCCCACGAGAAGCCATGATACCTCTCGCCACCATGTTCTCCTCCCCGCAGCTCTCTTATGGTATCCAAGAGCTCACGCCATCATCCATAGACAACACCATGACATTGGTAGGAGTACCTCCCACACACGGCACCTCAACCTCCTCGAATGGGGTGAACAATAGGCTGGTGTGTGGTCGCCCCTGGCCACTCTATACCAAGACTGGCCTCAGGGTGGCTCATGACCATTGGCTCCTACCCATTAGCTCCCGCAGCTCCATTACCATTTTCCATACCTACACCAAAACCACAACTTAAAGTTAGGACTTTTTCAATATTCAAGGTAGCTAAAATATCAAACTTAAAGTACAAGAAACCTTTCTAAAAGAACTTTTTTAAAAATTTCCTTTATAGACTTCTAACCTAGGCTCTGATACCACCTGTAACAGCCCCACCTCCACCTAAGGCTAACCAGAGGGGTTAGCGAACTATCTGTCCAACTCTCGCCAGGACTCAAGCATTCAAATCAATACTAACTTAAACGTACAATCTCACCAAACCACAACATTAATACTAAAACGGAAAAGAGCATTTAAACTTAAAATTACAGTCATCCATTTAAAACATTCACAACCCTCGAGCCAAAGCTCATACACTTCCATCAGCTTAAAGTACTCAACACCAAACAAATATACAAAATATATCTTCGTACTCGAGACAAAAGTCAAAAGATCAAGACGCTAGCCCTAGCTACGCCTCGGGATTCTCATCACCTGTTAAGGAAAATAAAAGGGAACGGGGGTGAGCTAAAAAGCTCGTGAGTTTCCAAAATTCATGCACATGCACTTAAAACGATAAAATTAAAAGTAAATAATTAAAATACATAAACAAATCCAATTAACACACATTGAGGATACGAGGCTCTCAGGAGCCAATTTCCACATTTCACGAGCAGTTATAGTAGTCGACACTCCGTCGACTTTCAATCCAAGTAGACGACTCTTTACGCCAACTCCATCCACCTAACTCCCCCTACCGGGCCCGCACGCCACATAATTCAACAGTAAACAGTAAACAGTAATTTACTCAAGGCACACGACCAAGAGTAATTATATATCACGTTTCCATCTTCCAAGTTCAATAAATGCAACAACTAAATTTCCAACTCTACAAAAAGGGAACAATAAAGTATACTCTCCTTTAAGTGAGTGGTTTAACAGTTTCAAGTTTCAACAAAAGCACACACACATGGCACATTCAAGCACTAAGATCGTAGATTAAAGCAAAACATGCATTGGAAAACTCACCGACAAAGTAGGGTCGAGTCCAAGTTTTGGTCAGTTGAAAATCAGCACTTTGCCCTAAAATAATTAAAAGAGAACAAAAATGAGTTCTCCTAAATCACCGGCCAAGTTTAGTTCAAAAAGTCGAAAGTTCGACAATTTCCCAAATTGAGATGAAAACTTTGAAAAATCATAACTCAAGTTATACAAGTCACAATTTTGTTCATTTGGTACCGTTGGAAACCTCTTTGAAATCTCTAAAACTTTTCAGAAGACATTCAATTAAAATTATGGATGAAATTAACCCAGATTTTGTGTTAAACAGCCTGCTACAGTAAAGAGACAGGGCTTATCAGGCTGGACATCCTGGGTACTTTGAAAATTCGGCAAAAATTACAGAAAATTATCTAACCTCTGAAATTCATAAAAAATATAGTACTACATAAGGAGTTTCAACAGCCACTGACCGAACTCAATTCCGACACCCGAGCATGAAATGACAGCAGTTCAAACAAGGGCAGTTCGCAAGTCTGAAATTTCTGGGAATGCAAAGATACAGGGCAGTTTTCAAGACATTGTTTGAGTGATGAATTCAAGTCCAAAAATTTTCAAATTTGGCACACTAATACTTTCATATATCAACTATATTCATACAAAATTTAAACTAAAATTCAAATGGGAAGGCAGTTTTCTACGTGACTCAAGTTCATCCATCAAAACTGTCCAAACCGATGAAGTTCAATTCCCTCATTTCTAGCCTCTTTTATCCAACATATACCACTACCGTTTCACCTCAAATTCGACCCTAAGCTGGTATTAGACTTATTTAACCACATGGTAATAAAAAATGATCACATCTTTTGGCAAGAATATCACGAAATAATCCTCAAAAATTCGGACAGCAATAAGCCCCATTTTTTCCAGCTTTCACTTCCAAATTAGTAACCCTAATAACATCAACTCTTGAAGGGCTTTTTGTGGGGAAAAATAACAGCTTAACATTAAACATTTAAACATCAAATTCAGCCCTTAACCTAGCCAAAAATACAGCCACGAAATTCAAGGAAAAAAATCAGAAAATTCATTCCCCAAATTTTCTTCCTCTAGCCGGTTTTCTCCTTAGGGTTTCATCCAACTTTTAACCACCATCATTATACATAATGCACTTAGATAGCATCATCTAACCATCTAGCAATCAATTACACACATTTAGTGGGAATTCAAGAGCCCACCAATTTTTCCATAATCATCAAATTTCTCAATAATGAAGCTCAACAATTCACACAACACAATCATCACCAATTCAAGGTTCTATGAACTCATTAACCACCCAATTTCTAGTTATCATGCTTGGAATTTAAAGAAATTAGACAAGAAGGAAGTTGGTAGAATTATACCTCTCTTAGGTTTGCAAGACTTCAAGAAACGAAATGCAAGATGAAACCCACAATATCCTCTTCCTTAAGCTCTTTGTCCAAGCCTCAAGCTAAGCTCTACTTAGTGCAAATTTAGTTGAGTTTTAAGGAAGAAAATGGAAGGAATTTTTGATGAAGAACAAGAGGAAGAAGAGAGGGAGGAAATCGGGTGAGAGGAGAGGAAGAATGAAGAAATTTTGTGGAATTTTTCTTGAGGAATTAATGAGAAAAAGGAAGACAAGACATGGGTCTTGTCTTTGCCCCCAAAGTCAAAGTTTGCATAGTAACTTTAATTAGCCATTTGGAGGGAAAATTAATCACTTCATTTGGCTTGAGATTAAGGGACAAATCTCGATTAGGAGAGGGGATGGAGAAGTGATTTTTAAGTGATTGGTAGGAATTTAGTTGAAAGAATTAACGGTTAGATAAAATTCTAAACTTAAAGTGGTTAATCCAAATCTTAACTAAAAATTTCAAAACCCTAATGAATCATCTTTAAAGACCCAAATCCAGTCATTTAATTACACTTCCAACTTATCAGTGATCATCCATACTTATCTCCACTAGTTTACTCACAGTCCGAATTTATCTCGAAAAACGTGCCTTTAACATTTTACCGCTAATAAATGCTACGAGACGAAATTAACAGGAAAATAGAGTTAAAATTAAATGAGGCATTGTGAATGAGGAAGAATTGGATGTCACAAGATAATTAAAGAAATAATTATATAAATAAATAAATAAATAAACTACGAATTTTTAAAATTAAAATAATTTTTTTTTAAATTTTCGAGGCCGTTACAAATATTGATAGAAATGATCTCATCTGAAAAGATGAAGTTGGGCTCTTGAAATCCCAACTTAGGTAGCGGACTTGAGGTGGCCTCTAGGTAGCGGACTTGAGGACCTGATTGGGATTTGACTGTTATTTGTGAACTTGTATTGATATGGTTAGAAATTAGGGTTTTAGTTGTTGAAAAGTTGAAGGAAAATGTATGTTATGGCCAAACCCATGCTTGGTGATTTTAATGCTTGATTTTGAAGTGTTGTGAATGTTCTTGAAGAGTTTCTTTTAAGAAAAACATGTATATTGCTGTGAGTGTATGTGTGTGTGAGGGAATGTTTGAAATTTAAAGGGTTAAAAGTGAAGTTTTTCATGAAATTTGAGTGAAAAGTGTTGTTTAATTAAATTTGAGGGTTTAGCCATGTCTTGGTCAAATTCTAGAGATTTTGAATATAATGGCGTGGTATGAAGTGTTTTATGTTAATATGAAAGTTTTAACTAAAACTGAATGTCGAACGTGTGGTGTAAAAAGTGATTTTGAGGTGTGAGACCTCACTTAAATGTTTTATGAAAGAAATCGTGCTTATAGTGCCAATGGGTATATCGGTGGGATGCTCTTTTGAAATGAAAAAGTGACTTTTCAAAGAGGATCTATTTGGAACATTGTACCATGTGAAATGAAAGCTTTGCCTCGAGGGAATTTTGGAAAAATGTCGTTTGAAACTAAAAAGTGAAAGTGAATTGTGTTAGTGACTGAAAAATGAAGTGAATCTCACGGATTGTTTTAAATTATTTTAGGGAGTGTGCAAGGCAGTGACTTTGACCCTTACATGGAAGCTGAACCCTACTTCGGTGAGTTTCCATGCTTATTTCGTGTTTACGTGCAAATGATTGTATATGAATGCAATGAAGTGAATGTTATGTGAAAATAAGTTTTGAACCCTCTGATGGGGATGGTGTGTACTTTATCGCACCTACTCCATTTGAGTAAAAGTGATTATGAAAGTGTATTGAAGTGAGTGATTGTAAAAGTGCTTTACAATATTATATAGTGAATGTATGTGTTTGAAAAGGTCAGGTGATTCCTGAGACCTATCGGCGAACTCTTCGACTCGAGCCGGGGGCTAGGCCTAGGTCGAGAAGAAAGAGCTGAGCAATAGGGTTAACTTAAAATGTCACAAAGCCCAGTGACTCAGACCAGTGCTATATGCTCGAGACTTGGTTCTTGAACCTGTCTCCAAAAAGAGCATCAAACCAGTGATATATATACAAGTGAAGTGAAATGAAAAATGTACTCTGGACTTGGCGTATGGACTTGTCCCTAATGGAGAGTACTCAAATAAAGTGAAGTGCTTTAAAGTGAAGTGAAGTGTACTCGAGACTTGTCTCGAAAAGTGACATTACAATGTACACTATCAAAGTTAAGTGATAAGTGCTTGGAGTGCGGGCCCGGTGGGGGTTTGGTGGAGTAAGGAGTAAGAGGAGTTCTACATGGTAATAGTGACAGTTGACGGAGTGTCAACTACCTGGTTCGTGGACAAGCTTCGTGGTTCGTGGACAAGTTTCGTGGAACTTGGCCCCTGAGGGCCCCCGTATCCAACATTGTATTGTTAATTGCTTTTCTATCTATTTAAATTCCAAGTGTACTTGTAAAGTGAATTTATTTATGTGTTAAGTGCCTTGCATGTTTTTGGGAACTCACGGGCTTTTTAGCTCAACCTTTCAAATTTGTTTTCCGTAGCAGGGAATGAGCAACCGAGTGGTGGAGCCAACCCTTAGAATTAGGGTTTTGCTTATGTTGACGTTTTGAGAACTTTAAATTGTGATCATTGAAGGCTTTTGTATTTTGATACATGAATATTTGGATGGATAGTCTTGTACTTTGGTATTTGTAATTTGAAGTTATAAATTTGTAGAGCATTGTTCTATATATTGTATTTGAAGTTTTAGTTTGATAAGCACCTGATTGTTTAACTGAGTGAGTCCTGGCGAGAGTTGGGCAGGCGGTCCGCTAACCCCTCTGGTTCGCCTTAGGGGAAGGTGGGGCTGTCACAGTCACCCTTGTTACATGAGTTCCAAACTTTCCATCTTCATCCTCAACTTCATCTATGCTTAGCAACATACAAGGATTTGATAAAACTACACTAACCTCTAATAAGCCAATGAACTAAGAAGAATTAATGAAAACTATATGTTTGTGGTAGTTCGCTAGCCTTCAAAGTTAGAAAAATACGTCTTCAAGCCCCCTATTTATAGATGAATTCAAGCTCTAAATGAGTTGTTAAAGTTGATGGGAAAGGTTTCTTGAGATTCCCAAAATATGTTTTTTAAAGTCTTCATGATCTTCTTGAGTAGATATTGCCGAAATTCTTTGCTAGAAATAAGTTGGAGAATTTCTGGAACAACTAAGAAAGTGGCTATGCAATGCCATGAAGAAACGGGGGTTGTAGCACTGGGTAAGGGTTGTGTAACACCCCTCCCGTTTCATGTCCCCTACAGGTTTGGCACATTTTAACTTCTCCAATTTGCTCTATTCTTGCATCAAATTTAGCTAGAAATTTCTTTATGATGGAAGCTGGAAGCTAAACTAACTTTTTCTCAAATCATGAAAGTTGTAGGCAATTGAGTTGGCTTTCTAATGCCAAGAATCATCTCAATTAGAGCTCTGTAGGCTGAGAAATTATCAAAATACCCTTGATTGGTCAAACCTCCATTTCAAGTTTTGATAGCAAAATTGTAAGTCTAATATTAAGCAATTTGACTAAGAAAATGCATGAATCAGACTTCAATGTCTCATAAAAAAGTAGTCCAGTGTCCTAGTTTCAAAATGGTTTAAGAGTTATCCCAATCCAATGAATGTAATTCAAGTTATAGCCAAAATATCACAATCTGCAAGAGCAGCCATTCTTTTCTTCATTTGAATTTGATTGTATTCTATCTTTTAAATATTTTGCACTTCATGTCCACTGCAAATCATCAATAATCATCTAAATATCTTCTTCATTCATTCCAATTGATGATTAAATTATTAAAACCTATAAGAGCATGAAGTTTAAAGCACATGAAACCATAGAAATGCAATGTTTCATACTTTGACCACCAAAATGCAAATGTTATTTAGCTATAAAATAACTAAAACGGACCAAAAACTACATAATAAAACACATTAGAAATATGCAAAATACACACTTATCAATTGTGATTCTTTCAATTGTTGAAACATTATATGTGTTTTGGAAGATTCATTCCTCATTTGGCTTGGTAATGCAATTGGAATTTTTATATTTTAGAAAGTATATCTTGTAAAGTGAGGAGAATTTTGCCTACATATCTTGTAAAGTGGGGAGAATTATGCTTATATTTTGCTTATTTAAAGAGATTTCTCCACTGCACTCAGTTTTACAAGTGATTGATATAGTCAACAAGAATTATACTCTTCCTATGATTAATTCTATTATTTTGAGAAGGATTACTAAAAAAATAAATAAATAAAGGAAAAAGGAAAAAAAAGAGAAAAAAAAGAAAAAAGACGATAGAGAGAGAGAATAAGAGTTTTTGCTCTACTCCTGTGACTCTTGTATTGAGTAACTAGAAGTATTCATTTAAAAATATCAACTTCCATGTAAAAAGATATTTAATTAAGTATGTGAAACAATTTGAATAAATGAAGTATTGAGTAACTAGGAGTTCTCATCTATAAATGTCAATCTTCATGTCAAAAGTTACTTTTACAATTTGAATAAGATATTGTTAGTAAAAAAGTGGATAAATCTCTCTTTAAGCTTGTGTTTGAGAAAAAGATCATTTTAAAAGGATGACTTCTATAAATCAACTATATGACTTGCTTGCTTGTGAAACTAGGATAGGGTGAGAGATTAAGTTAAACTTGTTGAAATTAAGGCATAATTTCTCCCTTTTACTTGATATTATGAGTATTTAAAGTGAATTGAATGATTGTTTACCGAGTTATGAGGACCTGAATTTGAAAAGGTGTATATGGTGTTTTTGCTCTTGAGTCACTGTTGGTGATTATATGTTGTTTCTTCAAGACAAGTAATGGTTTAAGTGTAGGAAAATTGATAAGTGACTATTTTGCACTATATTCTAATAATGTTTTACAATATTTTTGTTCACTTTTGCCATTTATAAGAAGAAGATAGCCCATTTTGATTAAAATTGGTTCTCGGTGCAATCTAAGATCAAATTGAGATTTTATCTCTTTTACTCACGGATTTTCATAATATTTGTAGGAATCAAAGAATAAACACGAGTTAGGTGTTAGACAAGTTTGAGTTGCATCTCTTGAAGTACAAAAGTATACAAAAATGGTAGATTTAGATGGCCAAAATTGCTGGCAAAAAGGCGAAGAAAATCCCAGCAAAATCCATGACCGGATTCTGGGTTGGGTTTAATCCTTGGCAGAATCCATAATTGTATTCTAGGATGGATTCTAGTAAAATATTTCAGTTGCAACGTGTTCAACTTGCGCAACTTGATAAATGATTTCACTTTTTCTGAGGGACGAAACTCAAAACATTTTTACTGTAAAGTTGATGCTCTAGAACCATCTTTGGATGATTTCTTCTCTATATAAACATCATTGAGTCAAACATTTTAGCTATAAACTTGATGCTCTAGAACCATATTTGGATAATTTCTTCTCTATATAAACACCATTAATGTGACAGCCCCACTTCCCCCTAAGGCTAACCAAAGGGTTGGCGGGCTGCCTGCCTGACTCTCGCCAGGACTCGAGCATTCGAAAGTACTAACTCTAAAGGATAAATTCTAAATTCCACATTAGCACAGAAAATGAAAATTGTAAAATGACATTCAAGTTTAGAGTACAAATCTTAACTCAAAAGCATCTAAAGTTTCAATTCAAAACTTAATACATCCCCACGAGTCGAAATTTACAAAACCAAAAGAATATACAATCTATTCTTCCACACTCGGGACAAAAACCAAAATCAGATACTAGACCTAACTAGGTCTCTGGATTCTCGTCACCTGTTAAGGAAAAACAAAATGGGAACAGAGGTGAGTTAAAAGCTCGTGAATTTCCAAAAGATCATGCACAGGCATAAAGCGGGATAAATAACATATTTAAAACAAGTAAATGAAACACGAAAACACACAAGTAGGATACGGGAGCTCTCAAGAGCTCAGGTCCACTTCGCACGTTCAATTCACGTAGTCAACACTTCCGTCGACTTTCAATCCATGTAGACGACTCTTTACTACCATTTCCTTCCACCGAACATCCCCCTTTACAGGGCCTACAATCCTAACACTTAACACTTATTACTCAAGGGACGTAGCCAAGAGTAGTTTTATAAACACTTTATAAACACTTTCCCCACAAGTGTATATATTCATGCATAACAACTAGGTCACCTACTCTACTTAAAAGAGAGCAATAAAGTATACCCTCCTTAAGTGAGTGGTTCAACAATTTCACTTTCACGTAAACAAGCACTTTACACGTTCACGCAAAGCATTTAATTAAAGCAAATAACATGCATTGGAAACTCACCAACAAAATAGGGTTTCGGAATCCAAGTTTTGATCACCTTGCAAATCAACACCACTTTCTAAAATAATTAAAGAACAACAGAAATAAGTTTTCTAGTTCATCGATCAAATCTAGTTCAAGAAAAAGTAAGTTCAATAAACTTTCAATTTGAGCAGAAATCTTTGAAAAATCGCAACTTGAGTTGTATAACTCCAAATTTTGCAAGGTTGGTACCTTTGGAAACCTCATTCAAATTTCTAAAACTTTGTAGAAGACACCATGATGAAATTCTAGACAAAAACTGCCCAGATTTTCATTTGAAATTCGGCTACAGTGAAAAAAGGACAGCACAGGTTGGTTTTCCAGCAAACTTTGGAAATTCACCAAAAATTGTAGGAAATGAATTGGCCTCTGAAATTTACACAGTTTAAAAATATATATATCTAGTTTCAAACACCACTAACATCACTCGATTCCGACTCTCGAGTAAGAAATTAAAACTGTCCAAACAGGGCAGGTTCAAAATTCTGCTTTTTCTGAAATTCCAGATTTGCAGGGCATATTTGAAGCCTTGAATGAGTGACGAATGCTTACTCAAAAATCACAAAATTTGGTACAATAACTCTACTATATATAGAATAATACCATACAAAAATTCAGCTAAAAAATATCACTGGAAGACAGTATTCTTAATGCCCAAAGTGTACTTAGCAATTCGATTCAAACCTGCGAAGTTTTGATCTTCTTCTTCTAAACACCTCCAACATACTTAAACTACCACCAATTGACCCCATTTTCGAAACCAAGATAGTATTAACCTTCCTAGGTCTAATGATGGTCAAAAATAATGGAAGCTTTTATCAATTTTTAGCACTAAAACAGCCCAAAATTCGGACAGCATGCTTCTCCAAATTTCCAGATTTTGTTCCAAATTTTCAACCATTATTGCAACAACTTTTGAAGGGCTTTTTGTGGGGAAAATTAACAACTTAAACCTCAACATTTAAGCATTAAAAATCAGCCCCTAAATCTGCAAAAATGTAGCCACGAAATTGAGGGAAAAACAGCAATTTTCAACCCTCATTTCCCTCTCTCCCACTCGGTTTTCCTTGGAGGTTTTTTCTTCCAAAAATCAAGCCAATTATTGCAATATATCCACACACATTTCATCATTCATCATGCTAGTAAACAAATTCACATATTTGTGGGAGTTCCAAGAGCCCACACTTCATCCATAATCAACAAATGCAAATTAAAGAAACTTAGTAACTTGAAATTCCAAAATCAACACAAAGCTTAGTTCCACCAGCAATAGTCAAGGTTCTAATAACTCATCCATCCCAATCCTAATTTCATGCTTGAAAATGTAAGAAATTGACAAAGGTGAGAGTTTTGAGGGTTTACCTCCTCCAAGTAGTTAGCCAAAAACACCCAAAAATCCTAACTTTAACCACCCAAAAGCTTCCTCCTCAAAGTTCTTCACCAAAGCTTCAAGCTTGAGCTAAGTTAATGGCAAGATTGTGGTTGGTTTTGGGAGTGAAATGGAAGAAGAAAATGATGAAAATTCTAAGGGAAGAGAGAGGGGAGAGAGTCGGCCAAGAGAGAGAGAAGAGTGATGATTTTTGAGGTAATTTTAGTGAATAAATGAAAGGAAATGAAGATAAGACTTAAAGCCCAATTTTAAGGGTCAAAAGTCCAACTTGGAATAGTAGTTTTGCTAGCAATTTTGGAGGGAAAAATAATTAGCTCTCTTACCTGCAAATTAAGGAGTAATCTCGGCCGAGAGGGGGGGACGAAGAGGAGAAATTAAGTGAATTGGAGGAAATTAAATGGATAAAACAATCGCAGATTTAGAATTCTAGTTTTTGGGAAAATTGTCCAACTGGGTTCTAAGATTTCAAAATCCTACTTAATCTCACCTTTAATAATTCACTTCTAGTCCCTTGATTGTATTCTTAACCTACGAGTGATTATCCTTACACTCCATCGTTACTTCACTCACTGCCCGAATTTTTACCTCAAAAAATGTGTTTTCTCATTTTCTCTCTAATTGATACTAAAAGGGTGAATTTTAAAAAGGTGTACAGAATATTGAAAATCTACGAGAAAATATGTGTTAAATAAAATTGGGTCACCCAAAAATAAAGTAAAAAATGAATTTCCATTTAATTTTTCTGGAAAATATATTTGAGTAAGATATTAAAATAATTAAACGAATTAATGATAATAATAACAATATTTAAAATAATAAATATTAACAATATTAAAAATAAATTTTGAGGCCCTCACAATTAAGACAAGTATCAAGGGAGATATTGGAGGAGCTGGGAGAAACACCACAAAGAAATGTAGAACTGAGCTAGTTTCTTGGTTCTTTATTCTAGCTTAGTGTAGGACAGTCTAGATTAGTTTGTGTATAATTCTGTCTTATATAACTACACTTGGATGAAAATTGAGGAGTAAAGATGGATAAGGTAAAAATCTCTCCTCCCACTTTCATTCTCTTCTTGGATTTCATGTTTAATTATGGTACAAGTTTGGATTTTATTTTTATTATGTGTTTCTAAAGTTTATGCTTAGAATTATGTATGAACTTTCTATGATTGTTTATGATGTTTATTTGATTATTTAATGTTATTATTTTGAGCAAATTATTTAACTCTTTTGCTTATCTAATTATATGATTAATTGACTATTGATTGTAAAAATCTCAAGGTGTTAAGTTTGAAATAAAAATTGGGATTTGACACTAGTTCAAGGAAGTGCTAAATTTAGGAATTATACTCACAAGACTAGAGCTGCATCTTTATGAATTTAACGGTTGGTTCTATGTAATTTCATAGACATAATGAACTGGTAGTTAATTTTATAACCACGAGAGTAGGTAGTGCTTAATTACAAGTATAGTTGATTCACTACATACGAACGTAGGTTTCACATACATTAGAAAATTACTTTATAACTTAATCAAGGTAATGACATTCAATTGACTGGTAATTTTGTTTGTAAGAGTAATTAGAAATTCCATGGCTCTAGGAGCTTTTCATTATCATTTTTACATTATTTAATTTTATATTTGTAGTTTAGATTTACTTCCTTCAACTTGTGGTTGTCTAACTAATAAAGGAGTTTGGATTTTCTAGTTGTCTAACTTGTGGTAAAATTTGGATTTTCTAATCTAGTTCCCTTTCCCTAGACTTCCAGGAATATGCGGAGAAACTAGTCCACATATGGGGGTCCTTCCCATCGGGTGTTGAGTTCTCGATTTCTTCTGTATACGCCAAACACGAGTAGCTCGAAGACCCCTGTGGGAGGCCATGGAAAGTATCAACGGCCATGTCCAGGGTCCATGGTTGGTTGTTGGGGATTTTAATGTGGTGTCAACATCGGAGGAGCGGTTGGGAGGAGCCCCGATCAATGTATGGAATATGGATGAATTCAATGAGGCAGTATTCAATTCAGGGCTGGCTTCTACTGAGTTTGTGGGGCCTCCTTTCACCTGGTCTAATGGCCTGGTCAGACAATGCCTGGACCGGGCTTTGACAAATGGCACATGGTCTTCTGCCTACCCATTCACTAAGGTTTCTCATCTAGCTCGGGGTCACTCTAATCACGCCCCGTTAGTGATCCAGTGTAGCTCTCTGGAAAAAGGTCCATCGGCATTTCAATACTTGAACGTATGGGGGCAACATCCTCGATTTCTGGAAGCAATATCATCATGCTAGAACATAGACATGCCTGGAGTGGGAATGACTAGATTTTTTCAGAAACTGATGTGAATGCGTCACCATCACCGAATTTGGAATAAGGTCAAATTTGGGAACATAGCCGACCGTGTTCACAAGACCTATTGTGACCTCACCATCAAGGAAAAGTTATTTGACACATCGGGACTCCCATCAGATCGTATTGCAGCTAGTGAGGCCCGAGCACATTACAATCGAGAGCTAGGAGCGAAGTGTACGTATTGGAGACAAATAGCATCCGTGTGGTGGATCAACGAAGGGGATGCAAACACCAAGTTTTTTCATGCCTTAGTACGCCAACGTCGATGCTCAAATTACATCGCACGGATCCAGGATGATTCTGGGGCATGGGTGGAAACGGTCGATCAGATTAAGCAGTCAGCTATTGACTTCTTCTCGACCCTTTTCTCGTCTCAACCAGTGGCACCCATAGAGCTGATAAACATGCTATTCCCCCAAGTGTCTACTTCGGATAATGACATGTTGCAATGTATGCCATCCGTGAAGGAGCTTCATGCGGTGGTTTTCTCTATGTCCCCAGAGAGTTCCCCAGGGCCAGATGGGTTTGGGGCTGGTTTCTACCAGGTGGCATGGGAGGTGATCAAGGATGATCTTCTAGATGCAATTCGGGGTTATTTTCAGGGGATGCAACAGCCACGTGGCTTTTTAAGTAATTTACTGGTACTCATCCCGAAGGTTGGTGGTGCATTGAGGTGGAAGGAGTTCCACACTATTAGTCTGGCATGGGAGGTGATCAAGGATGATCTTCTAGATGCAATTCGGGGTTATTTTCAGGGGATGCAACAGCCACGTGGCTTTTTAAGTAATTTACTGGTACTCATCCCGAAGGTTGGTGGTGCATTGAGGTGGAAGGAGTTCCACACTATTAGTCTGTGCAATGTGACCTCCAAGATTATCTCAAAGGTCCTGGTTAACCGTCTCAATAGACTGCTCCCGACACTTATCTCCCCTTAGTAGACGAGCTTCGTTCCGGGGCGTGGGATCACTAATAATATAATGGTAGCTCAGAAGTTAGTCTATGATTTGGATCGGCGCCTCTCTGACTCCAATATTATTCTAAAGCTGGATATGGAGAAAGCATACGATAGAGTTGAATGACCCTTTCTCCTTCGTGTTCTCCGTTTCTTCGGTTTTTTGGAGGTTGTTATTGACCTTTTTTTTCCGATCCTTCTCCAACACCTGGTTCTCGGTCTTGATCAATGGTGAACCGGTGGGCTTTTTCAAATCTACTAGGGGAATATGTCAGGGGGAGCCCCTCTTCCTGGCATTATTTCTTTTAGCAGCGGAATTCATGGGACATGGGTTGATGTGGTTATGTAAGCAGGATCCCAGGTGATACTATATCTTGGCTGGCTCTAGGGTGCCATATTTGGCATTCGCGGATGATACCATCATTTTTGCTTGTTGTTCAGAAGATTGCTTGAGTGCCCTTAAGGGTTTCCTGGAGTATTAACAGTCCATTTCAGGCCAGCAGATTAATATGGCTAAGAGCTCCTTCATGGGCCCGAAGCAGATGTCCCCGACACAAATCCAGATGGTAGACACTTCCCTAGGATTCGTTCAACGGGAATTGCTTATCACTTACCTGGGCACTCCCCTCATACGGGAGCGCCTGAGCTGCATGGTCTTCGACCCCATTTTGGCCAAAATGCGGTAGCGACTATTCCACTGCAGTTCTAAATTGCTCTTATATGGAGGTAAGATTGTACTACTCCATCATGTACTTTCTGCCATCCCAATGTATTTGTTTCAGACAGTGGCGCCCCCCAAGGCAACTCTGGTGGCCATGGGTTGCATATGTAATGGCTTCCTATGGGATCGGAATGCTAAGGAGAAACGCATCCACTGGGCATCCTGGGAGAAATTGTGCTATCCCCACGACAAGGGCGGCCTGGGTTTTCATTCATTCCCTGATATGGTACAGGCATGGTCCTGTAAGCTTTGGTGGCGATTGAGGAAGAATGATTCTATATGGGCAACCTTCATGCATGCCAAATGTGTTCGGGGGCGACACCCCTCTGTGGTTGAGGTTGAGTGCCCACCTGCATCATGGAGGAAGCTGGCGAGGGTCAGAGATTTTGCTGAGGCGAGAATTAGATGGTGCATTGGGGAAGGATTTGTAGACTTCTAGCATGATACGTGATGTGGGGAATCTACATTAGCGCAGCAGACTGGTGTGATTGACCCTCCCCACATGCTGGTTGCGGAGTTCTTGAACCCGGACGGCACAGCGTCTTCATCATCTTCACATATCAAAAAGTTGAAATGTCCCATTTTACACTGATGACCGATTCTATACTTCTCCCTACATCTGAAACACAACCCATGGTTTCTTCTATACTGAATTTCTTGAGCAAAGATCTTCTTCGGTTCCTATGTGTCAAATTGCTGGCTTTTGAACTTTGAGTTCTTGAAACTGTTCGTTGCTGGAATTTTATACAAATTATTCCCAGCAATAGTCGAGACATTGTTCTTGGTTATTCCAAACTTGTTTTCCAAGGAATTTTTCTGACCTTCCTTATAATGCTTGTTCTGTATTTTGAGCGAATGTTCCTGCCACTGTGAGACTTCAAATGCTTTAGAGAGGGTGGTAGGCCTTAGCATCCTCACCATAGGTTTAATTTCTTTCTTCAGTCCACTAATAAAGCTGGAAATGAAATAATTCTCATCCAGATTCTTGTTCTTGATTATCATTAGAGGCTTTCGTTCCCCAACTTTTTCTTGATAATCTTCCACATTTCCTTCTTGCTGAAGCTTGTTAAACTCCTCAATCACATCCCTGTAGTTTCTATCATTGAATCTTTTACACAATAATTCCCCAAATTCTATTCCATCTTTACTTCTTCAAACCACTTGTCAGCTCTCCCCTCCAAACACATCTCAATTACTTCAACTTTCTGATCTTCGAGAGTATGATAGTTCAAGAAATACTTGTTACACTTCCTTACCCATTCCCGAGGGTTATCCCCAGAAAACAATTGTAAATTGATTTTGGGGGGATTTGGAATTTGAACCTTACCTCCTTCTTTCTTGAAATTCCTCTGGTGCTCCATTTCAGTGTTGAGCCTCTGGTATAATGGTGGTTTAGGTAGCAGAGGGTTTGACTGATCCGCCCCATTTCTTGCTTCATCCTCGGATATTGCATCTCTTCCAGTAGTTAGCTTGAGTGCAACAGAGTTAAATTTTTGCTCTAAGAACAATCCGAATTTTCGCTCCATGTTGGCCATCAAGATCTCCAGTCTTCTATTGCTCCCCTCCATCTCCATTTTCATTTCTTCTTTGAATTGCTGCTGTGAAGATTGCGTAGACTGCAGATTCTCCAGGATTTCTTGGATTCTACTTTCTTGCTTTTTCACCTGTTCTTCCAAGGTTTTAAATCTGGTGCCTTCCGCCAATGAGTCAGAATTTTGCCAAGGATCAAAGGCATAACTTTAGTACATTGGCCATAACTTGGTCTGGGAAAATTGAAACTGAGTTCCATTCGTTGCGTTTAAAACTAGACTCAAAGATCTTTCAATTTTATAAATTTTAGGGCCTTTTCACTTTCTATCAATACTAGAAAATTTGCAAATTTAGGTGAAAAACCAAACCTGTTATGTTTTCTGCTTTTGTGACAACATTGATTTGGACCTAAATTTGACTTGATATGAGCTGAATTTCACAAAAATGTCTTCTAAAATTTTTAGTCTTTTGAATCTATTTTCCAATGGAGTAAGTTTTATAATTTTTTGACCTATAGAACTCATGTTATGCTTTTTCAAATAATGTCGCCAGTGCTGAAAACTTGGACTATTTTGGACAATTTTATGTCTGAATTTGTAGCTATAAACAAGGCATTTTGTCTCATATTTTCCTTGAACCTTTGGTCTAGCATGTATGTGGTTTTGTTTCCTTGATTTGAACTAGAAATCTTGTGATTTTGGAAGGGCTTTTGGGGGTGACAATATGAATTGTTATATGGCTTGTCTAAGTAGAATTTTGGGAGTTCATTTTGGTTG
Source organism: Gardenia jasminoides (assembly GCA_013103745.1). Classification (NCBI taxonomy): domain Eukaryota; kingdom Viridiplantae; phylum Streptophyta; class Magnoliopsida; order Gentianales; family Rubiaceae; genus Gardenia; species Gardenia jasminoides. The sequence continues at coordinate 28,119,679 of CM023099.1, read as the reverse complement.
CCTCTTATGACTTGGAGTAGTGGACCTTAATGTCCTCTAATTGCTTGATTTTAGGACTTGGAGGTGAACATGGAGGTGACTAGGTGATTGATGTGTAACATTTGTTTTACTTTGGTGAAGGTGAGTGTTCCAAGTACTTGTGAATGCTTGAATGACATGTTTTCTTGCTTGAATGACTTGTTCTCTTGATTGACAACCTGACACTTAAGTGTGTGTTAATTGGGCGAGTGTGTACTTTATCATACTCGACCCTTCTTGATTGGATTATTGTTATTTTGTTTCAAGTGAAATAACCTAGTTGTGAAATGATTTATTTGTTTTTGACTTGATAGTCGTTTGGGTTGTTATCCCATCGACTCCCTTGCATGCTTGGGGCCCCAAACCCTTTGGCTAGTTGGTCGAATTGAGCCGACAAGGGTTTGGTTGAGGAGATCAACAAACCATGGGTCTTGAAGTTGTAAACTTGAACTTGAACTATTATATTCGAGTATTACCACCTCTTAAATTTTAGCATTCGGGCTCGGCAAGGTGGGATGAACAATGATCGGGATTGACGTTAAGTGGTGATCTACAGACCTTGTTTCTTGAATTTCAAACGTTGATGGAGAGTCATTGGACTAGGAATGTGATCAAGCTACTATGGAATTAGTTTTTGGAAGCCACCTATATCCTTTGATCCTGATGTGTTTATCTGTTGCTATAATTACTTAATAAATGAACACTGATCTTCTAGTTGAGAGGCGTGAGTAATGTTCTCCTCGTGAGCAATGATCTCCAAGTTGAGAGGCTCGAGTGACGTTTTCCTAGTAATCACGTGTCATTTTGGATGTTTTAATGTTTTTAAATGATTCTTGATTTAATGTTCCTTGAATGATTAATTATACTTCTCGAATGAATGCTTGTTTTGGAAACCTCACCGTGCGTAAGTTCATACCATGTATTTATTTTCCTTAATAGAATTCGAGACTAAGAGGGTTCAAGGATAGCATTAGGTCATTTTGGGATTGTAAATAGTTTGTTTGGGATAAATGCCTATAACCCCCTTTACTTTTGGGAATATGTAAATGTTACAATGAAGTACATTCAAGGTTATGTTGTTTTAGGTGGACTTTTAAGTATTTTCTTGCAAAGAATTTGTGGATTGTAGTGAGTCTCGGCGAGAGTTGGACAGGTAGCTCACTGATACCTTAGGATACGCTCTAGGGAGAGGTAGGATCGTCACAATTTACATGAACAATGTTAAAGTTTTCGAAGGGGACGATGAAGAATTTACAAAAATTAATAGGGCAAAATGCCAAAATCTAATTTCTATTAAGTAAAAAGTTTGATTAATATAAAGCCAATAAAAGACTTTTTGAAATCTCTACCTTCCTTGCAAGACACGCCAATCAACCACAACTGTCCAAAACTAGAATGACCGTTTATTTTTTATGGGACACTTGAATAACTGAAACATAAGAGGGCTAATAATTTATGTGACCATAGGGTTGTAAAACGAGTCGAATTGAGTTAAAATTTAGTCTAATCAAGTAGAGTCTTGACTCACATTTACCAAATTTGAACTCCAACTCGAATTCGACAAATTTTCAAAATAAAGGTCGAGATCAAACTTGAGTTTGAATACACGCCTAATCGAGCACAAAAAATAAAAAATAATTATTTATTTTTTAAAAATGAATAAAATAATTATTTTTCTTATTAAATAATAACAATATTAGGGATATATATGTAACTTCAATATTAAAATAAAAATAAAAAAATAGTATATATATATATATATATACTCGAGCTTATTCAAGCTAACTCACGAGCTATCAAATTTGATAGAAATTTGCTTGAACTCAACTTGTGTACAAAAATGAGTTGTTCGAGCTGGACTCGAGCTCAAATTCGAGTTTCTCGCAAGTCATTCGAATCATTTGCAGCCCTAGTAACCTTGGGTGATCCTTTCTGGGACATCCAATAAAATTGGAATGTGACCACAGTTGTCCAAAACTAGATTGATCCACTGTTTTTTGATCCGCCTATATTAGGTAATATAGAGACTACCCACGATAAAATTTAGCTGTGTGGTTTAGAAATCAGCAGCATTATATACATATATATATATAGACACACACACATATATATGTTCAATTATCTATGATAGGTTGTTGATTTGGATGTATCTATGTTCTGCCCAATGACTATCTATCTTTTTACTATGTAGACTTCTTCAATATTTTTATTTTTTTGAATTTTTAATTCTTTTCTACATTTCTTTGTAACCATCCCTTTTCATTTTCCTATTTATAGTAAGTATCAATCAATTTAACATATATTTGTATTACTTATGCCTTATTAAAACTTTTAATCAATCAACTTATAGTTTCCTTTTTCTTTTTTAATCTTTCAACAAATTATGTATAGAAGTAATGGGTTAAGAAATTGTAGTTTACTAAATTCAAGGTGCCTATATGTATCAGAAAGCAAAAAGTGGTTTACAGGACTGAAAACGTGTGTGCTACAATCAGTGTGGGGCCAACCTAGTAAACACATCTTGGGAAATGATAAAGAAGGGTGGAAAATGAAAATTATTTGGCACCGATTATGCTATTTTAAGCAGCGCAAAATACAAATAAAACATAAAATTAGAATATTATATGAATTGGAACAATTAATTGAGGTCAAATTACATTTAAATTGATAGGGCATGATTGTAGTGTTTTTAAGTGTCTAAATGTGATTATTTATGCCCTACATGTGTTCAATTTAAGTTCAAAACTGCCTAATTGTGGTGATTATGTGCTCGCAGGGATTAAATTTAAGTTCTAAAAGAAATGGGACACGAATCGCACAGCAATCAAAAGTTCAGGGGCTGAATCACGAATTTGGAAACGCCAACGCAGAAGACTAGTGTCAGTTATGACGCTGATTGCTGCGTCGATTGTCTTCTCAGTAGATTTGAAGAGTTGCTTAGAAGGAAGATCGGCACCGGTTATTGTGTAGGTCTTGGCACCGGTATCATCACACAAGAGGCGGTGCACAAAATTCCGTAGCCAGACGAAACCTGCTCTAACCAGAATTCAATTGCAATTCTAGGAAACTATAAATACTAATACTTAGAACACTTTTAGGTGTTGGAAAACATTAGTTTAGTTTAGAAAAACATCTTTTCACTATTTTCTTCTTGAAGATCAAGATTGTTCATGAGCAAATCAAGAAGTGATCAAGAAGAAGATTAGGGCAAGCAAGTTGAGAAGTTTTCTTACCCTCTTTCTTTTCTTTGTGAACTCTTTGAATTTTTTATTTTAATTCTTTCTATGATGTCGAATTAAACTTGTTTCTAGGGTTAAGGTTTTTATGAAAGGTTTTTGATTAATTTTTCCATTTGAATTCTTGGCTTTGCTATGATTTATTTATCTTGATTTTAATTATGTATTTGTGATTGGCCACCATTGACATGATTTTTGGGTTTGTAGTGAATTGATAAAAGAGATATAACCGTGCACTAGATAAATAAACATACTTAATCTAATCACGAGAGTAGGTTAGGATATTTATAATGCACTTATATCACTTAAGATCTTAATAAGTTTAATTAAACACTTATGATCTCGAGAAAGACGTAAGATTTAATTAGGCACATTTAGATACATTGAGAGGTGATCTAAAATATAATTGTGTGATGTACTCATAGCTTGTCAAGAAAATAATTGGAGAATTAATTCAAAATTCTGGATTGATACCTGAAACCCTAAGCCTTTTTCATATATTGTTTTCTCAACCACTCTTTATTTGAGTTGACTATTTATTTTATTTTCTTGGTTAAAGATTGAATCTTGTTAATTTGAATTTTTATTTTCATTAGAATAATTATAGTAGAAAATTTATTCATCCCTAAGAGTTCGACCCCTGGAATACTCCAAATGATTTTATTACAACAATTGACCTTGTGCACTTCCAGGAAATTGTCGATCAAGTTTTCAGCTCCGTTATCGGGGACAATGCTTAGTTTTTTTGCTTTAGTTATTTTTGTTTTATTTTTAATTTGTGTTTGTTTGTCTTGTCTTTATATCTTCACTTTATTTTAATCCTCTTGCTTAGGTACCTTGGTTTATCACCCGTTCACAAAAAGGTGAATTGGATTTTTAATCCAGAAGTAGAAAAGACTGCAAAATATTTAAAGAAGCAAACTAAGTTGCAAAAGCAGTTTTTGCAACCATCTTCACCTGATATTAACATTGCAATTGAGTCAGCGGGTTTTGGTAGTTTAGATGAAGAAAATGGCTGAAGAAATCCCTCAAAATAATAATAATAATAATAATTGTCAATTGGTGCCACCAGTAGCCCCACCTACCAGGTTTCATTTGACGGAAATTGAATGTCCTGTGATAGCAGCTTCCCTATAATGTATCAGGTAAAGTAATGGGGCAAGGAATTATGAGGTCAAGACCGTGCATTTTAATATGCTTTTAGCTTTTCACAATCTCTCTAATGAAGACCCTCTTTCTTTCATAACGGAATTCTACTCAATGGTGCAGACTTTTCCCCTTATTGACATATCAGAGGATGATCTAAGGACGAAATGTTTTCCCTATTGTCTCAAGGGTTGTGCTAAGTCATGATTTCTCAATTTACCAGTAGGATCCTTGAGAACTTGAGAAGATGTCTACAATATTTTCATTATCAAATATTACTCTCCGCAAAAGATTATCGATTTAAGAACAAAATCTGTATTTTTGCTCAAATGGAGGGAGAGCGCATTCATGAAGTTTGGGAAAGATTTTAGTGTCCTCACCACCAATACTCATTGGTGCTTCAGGTCTAATTTTTCTATGATGGGTTAATTTTTACAACCCAAAATATGGTTGATTTTGCAGCCGGTGGATATGTTGAGGGCTAGACTCTAGAAGAATTAGTTGGCATCTATGAGTTGCTGTCTAGTAACTCATAACAAAAGGTAAGCCAGGGTAAGAGATCAGGAGTATACAAAGTCTCTACATCCAGGAATTTGGGTTCATAAGTGGCTAAGTTGAGTTATCAAATGCAACAAATACAGTCATTATTAACACATGAAACTCATCAGCTTGCACTGTGCTCTTATTGTCATATGTATAGGCACGCAACTACTAGTTGCTATAGCAGAGAGCCTCCTATTACAATGGAAAATGTCAACTTTGCTAAGGCTTAGCGAGAGCAAAAGATACAGCCAACAAATAATCCATTCTCCAACACGTACAATCCTAGGTGGAGGAACCACCCTAATTTTTCCTTGAGAGATCAAGGGAACAAACCCATGGGACTATTTGGGTTCCAAAATTAGTAGCAAAGGCCACCATTTCCCCCTTAACCTATGCTAGAAAAGAAGCCAAGTATGGAGGATATGATGCTCCGGTATATGCAAAAAATGGACCAAATTGCACAAGCCTAGCAAGTATCTATCCAAAATTTAGAAAGGCAAGTTGGTCAATTGGCTAAGGCAATGACTGAAAAGGGAAGAGAGATTGCCAAGTACAACTAAGGTGAATTCCAAGGAGACTACAATAGCAATAACACTTCGTTCGGGAAAAGTGTAACGATCCCACATCGGTTGGGAAGAGGGATCCTGGTCGCTTTATAATCTGTTGTGGGTAACTCCCCACCTGACCGAGGCCTTTTAGAGGGGTGTTGGGTTTCTTGACCTGCGGGCTTGGACCCTGTACTTGTTGTGGGCTATAACCCCACCTTCAGGAATAAAACCCATGACCTTCAGGGTGACTAACTGTGGGACAATATTGGTCAAGGATGTTAGAGTTGGTATCAGAGCCGACTCCCGACTCTGGTGTGCTAGCAAGGATGTTGGGTCCCCTAGGGGGGTGGATTGTAACGATCCCACATCAGTTGGGAGGAGGGATCCTGGTCACTTTATAACCTGTTGTGGGTAACTCCCCACCTGACCGAGGCCTTTTGGAGGAGTGCTGGGCTTCTTGACCTGCCGGCTTGGGCTCTGCACTTGTTGTGGGCTATAACCCCACCTCCAGAAACAAAATCCATGACCTTCAAGGTGGCTAACTGTGGGACAATATTGGTTAGGGGTGTTAGAAAAAGTGTTGGATAGACCTACTTCAAAACCAAGAGAAATTTTAAGAAGTAAAGGAAGTGGTTTGTAAAGAAAGAAGTGAAGAGGTTGAAGATAAGGTGAAAGAGTCAGACAATGATGCTTCTATAGAAGATATCCCAGTGAAATGGCCTAAAGTCAAACCATATGTGCTACCTTTTCCCTTCTCTTAAAGTCTTAAAAAGATAGCAATGGATGCACTTTATTAAAAGTTTGTGGATATGCTTAAGAAGATCCAAGTGACAATGTCTTTTTCTGAGGTGTTAGAGAATATACCAACTTATGCAAAGTTCTTGAAAGGTATAGTGTCAAATAAGAAGAAATTAGAAAAGTTTGCACAAGTGTCTTTGACCAAGAAATGCTGTGCTATGCTTCAAAATAAACTTCCTATCAAGAAGAAAAATCTAGAAAGTTTTACCGTGCCTTGTCAATTTGAAAATATTCATGCTACAAAATGTTTATGTGACCTTAGATCCAGTATGAATTTAATGCCTTATCATTTTTATGAAATTAAAGTTTGCGAACATGGCACCGACTCAAGTAATTCTATAATTGGCTGATCGTTCTATTCACTATCCAGTAGGCATTGTAGAAGATTTATTGGTAAAAATTGATAAATTTTATTTTCCTACTGATTTCTTATTCGTAATATGGAGGAAGATATTTTGACATCAATTATCCTTGGTAGAAGATTTTTAACTGCAGGGGGAGCTAATATTGACTTATTAGAAGGGAAGTTAACTTTAAGGTTTGGTAAAGAGAAGAAAGAGTTTAAAGTTTTTGAACCCTTAAAATATCCTTCTTATGAAAAGTTTTGCTCTAGTCTGGATGTTATTGACAATTTGTCTTGTGAGAAATATGTAATAGAATATGATTTGGAGTTAAGGGGTGAACCCAATGTTCGCCAGTTCTCCTCTTGGGCAATTCGCAAACGAACTACCATTGGCAAAGAGTGTGAAGGATTTCGGGCATATGCTAAAGAAGTTGTGAGGTCATCCGAACCATATCATCTGCCATAATTGTTGTGAGCATGTCTGGTTCAGAACATTAAACTTAGCGCTTCTTAGGAGGCAACCCAAATTTCTTATTGAATTTATTTAGTATTTTTCTCTTGTTTTTGGGTTTAGTGGTAGTGTTTATTATGTTAGACTTTTATTATTTTTATGTTTGGGTTATTTGATGGTGTAGTTAGCTCCAATTTGTAATATTCTTTGATTTTTCTATTTTGCTAGGATGGTTTCTCGGGCTTTACTATTAGATGGTAACCGATCATTTTTTCTCACTCCTACTTGGTTGTTAGTGCTACTTTGTTGTCAGGGAAGTTTCACCTTCATCTCTTTTCTTACTTTTATTTTCCTTACTTTTATTCCCAACATTGAGGACAATGTCGTTTAAGTGCAGGGGAGGGGTAGTTGGTGAAGTGAAATTTTGGGTTAAAAGTTTTTAAAATTTTTGTTATTCCCTAATATGCAATGGCTCATATCTGGAATTTGCTATTGTTAAGGATTACATATTGGAGTATTAAATGTGAAATAGAGATGTCTTAGGGTGCTTCTCTGGTAAATTTTGCAAATTTTGAGACTTTTGTGATTTTGACTAACTCTTTTAGGCATTGTAAATATTTTTCTGGCATTTTTCTTGTGAATTTATCCAATCATTAATCTTAGTTCTCCATATTTTGGGATATGAAGCAGGCTTGCGTATTTTATTGTTTGATTCATTAGTGCTTGACTACTGAAATTATTTGACCATACTCCACTGTCGTTGTTGCCTAATAACCAGGGGTTTTCATCTAAAAGTATTAATTTTTGCATCAAAGGTGATGATAGCTATGAGTATGTGGTTCTTAAGTGGTGAAAATTGAGTAATCGGACTCCTTCATTAGGAAGATGTCGGAGTTCATGTCAAAAGGTTTAAACGGCTATGGACTAAGTCTTCCCCCAAATGAAGAAAAAGAATGTGAAAATGATTAAGTGTAGCAGATTGAAAAAGAAAGGCATTCAAGAAAGCGAGAAAAATGAAAAGAAAAAAAGGGAAAAATGAAAGGAAAAAGGTGAGCAAATTGAAAATATGTGATTATAATGCTAGCCTGTAGATCCATGTTACATTGTGTTAAGATTTTGCTTAGTAGTTGGACTAGTTGCAGAAAAATGTTGAATAAATATTTTATATTCTTAGTTTTGTTAACCAAAATTAGAAGAGTCAATCATGTTTAAGGCATATCGGAGAGGTATTTCTTGGGTTTTCACTATGAATATTTGTCACTTGTTTTGATTGTGCCTTACTAATAGTCAACTTGAGTAATAGCCATTGTTCGAACTTGATTGATTATTGTGCTTAATTGATTGTTCTCGTGTTTAGGGATAAGCATGAATTTAGCATGAGGGAATTTGACAGGGCATGAATTGTGGTATTTTTATGTGTCTAAATTTGATTATTTGCACCCTATGTGTGTTCAATTTGAGATTAAAACTGCCTAATTGTGGTGATTATGTGCTCGCATGGATTAAATTGAAGTTTTAGAAGAAATCGGATGGAAACCACATGGCAATCAAAAGTTCGAGGGCTGATCACAAATTCATAAAGGCCAGCGCAGAAGACCAACACCGATTATGGCGCCGATTGTTGCGCCAGTTGTCTTCTGGGAAGATTTGATGAGTTGCTCTAAAGGAAGACTGGCACTGATTATTGCACCAGTCTTGTCACTGGTTATAATCGGACAAGGGGTGGTGTGTGAAATTTCGTAGCCAAACGAAGCCCGTTCCAACCAGGATTCAATTGCAATTTTAGAAAATGATAAATAGGAATACTTAGAATGTTTTTAGGCATTGGAAAACATTAGTTTAGTTTCGAAAAACATGTTTTCATATTTTCTTCTTGAGAAATTAAGATTGTTCATGGGCAAATCAAAAAGCAATCAAGGAGAAAATTGGGGTGAGCAAATTGAGAAATTTTCTTACCCGTTTTCTTTTCTTTGTGAACTTTTTGAATATGTGATTTTAATTCTTTCTATCATATCGAACTAAATTTGTTTCTAGGGTTAAGGTTTTTATAAAAATATTTTGATTAATTTTTTCATTTAAATTCTTGGCTTTGCTATGATTAATTTATCTTGATTTTAATTATGTGTTTTTGATTGGCTACCATAGACATGACTTTTGGGTTTGTATTGAATTGAGATAGGAGATACAACTATGCATTAGATAAATAAACATACTGGGCCCAATTACGAGACTAAGTTAGAATCTATATGAGGCACTTCTATCACTTAGAATCTCAATGGGTTTAATTAAACACTTATGATCTCGAGAGAGAGAAAAGATTTAATTAGACACACTTTAGATGCATCGAGAGGTGATTTAAAATATAATTATGTGACGCGTTCATATCTTGTCAAGAAAATAATTGGAGAATTAATTCAAAATTTTGGATTAAAACCTGTAACCCTAGGCCTTTCTCATATATTGTTTTCTCAACCATTCTTTATTTGAGTTGACAATTTATTTTATTTTCTTGGTTAAATATTAAATCTTGTTAATTTGAATTTTTTTTTATTAGAATAATTAAAAAAGAAAATTTACTCGTCCCTGTGGGTTTGAACACTGGAATACTTCAACTGATTCTATTATTATGATTGACCCTCTGCGCTTGCATGAAATTGTTGATCATAAATATATTATAAAGAAATAAAGCAACACAAATAAGAATCAAATGATAATGTGGTTCCATCGACTTTGCATAGGTTATAAAAAATCATAACTGTCAAATTAACTAAACAATGAACTTGTAGTCACTAAATTGGTCATCAATGACAATTATATCTCGTCAAAAAAATATGAAAATGTTGTCGCAAATGACTTTTTACGACTTTGGTGTAATCACTCAATGCTTGTCGATAAAAGTATATAGTGACGACACTTAAAGTCGTTAGTGACAACGCTTTTCATCACTATTGGTTTGGGGTTAGTGACAACATTTTCTTATCAAGTAGTTTCTTGATTTGTGACAACAAAAGGTTGTCAATGAAAAGATTTGATTTAGTTATCACAACGTTCTTTAATAAACACAATTTTGCCACTAAAATTACTTATCTAAAAAATCAGTAAAAACAATAAAGCTTGGGAACTAACAAGGAACATTAGAAAATACCAACATATCATATTAGGTACTCAAATATCATATTTAAGTTTTACATCACCCTACAAATATTTCGATAAGTAATATGTGTCCCAAGTTTCACATCTAAGCAAGTAGATTTACAAAAGAAATCTAAATTCGAAAAACTCAAAGCTATTGCCAAACCACTGCGTTAGAAAAAGACAGCTTTATCCAATGTCCTTCAGTCAAAGCTTTATTTCTGTTGTTCTTCACTCTTGTAGTAGCTACTGATCTCTTACAAAGTTCGAATGAGCAACATCTGTCTGTAGTAAAATGGTATAATAAGTAAGAAAGAATTAGAACTTTAAAAGAGCCAAATAACTTTGGTAAGCTTATCCATCACAAAACTGGAATCTAATTTAAAAAACTTAGTAGAGATAAAAAGCAAGTAGTGGGAGAAAAATCTAAGCAACCATAATGCCAGAGAAATTCCAATTGGCTTAAAAAACTCACTGATTTCAAAAGGCTGAACACACATGCTCGAAGTACAAGCATTAAGAAAATGAAAATGCATTATCAAGTAAGAGCAATCAAATGTCATGACAAAACATTTATGCATGAACAACTACAACCATATCCAAGTGCCAATGTAGCAATCATAGTGAAATGATAACATAGCAAGTATAGCAAATATGGTAATGTGTACTTGTGCTTAAAAAAATAATATGTTGTTAGGGATAAGATTAATGCTATGAGTACAATATAACTTTAATTACTATTAATTTCTATGCTTCAATTCAATTTATATTTTTAAATGCATATGTATGCTATCGATTGATTTATGTCCTTATTTCATAATCTTACACACACACACACACGGATACGTTATTCATGTATGTTTTTATATATAGGTTTGTATTTATCATATATTTACTTTCTTAATATTTTATCTATGTCTTGATATGAATAACTGAATATAATTGATATACGTATTGTTATATGTTGTAAATAATAATATTTTGAATATACTGAAAAATATATACACACACACATATTGACATACATACGTACATATTTATACACACACACACACAGACACACATATAATAACTATATATGGGATAATTGTTATTATTTATGTATAATATACTCTAGTAGGCATATCTATATGCAATGGTATATAGTTAGTTGAGCTTGAAATCGATGTACACTTAACTGGAAGAATTCATCACCATTTTCTCAAATCTCTTTCCAAATCATCCTACACAGTACGCTGCATCCATATAGAAAATTGAATTACCAAAATCAATTTGAATTTGGTCAAAAATGCAATACATTTTGTATATGCTTCTCCAATTAGAATTCCATGGTTTGGAAAATGCATGGAATTCATAGGAGATTTAATTAGAATTTACAATATTTTTTTGAATTGAAGAAAATTTCATTTCGAAATAGAATCGCCTCTTTATTTTTTTGGGATAATTTCAGAAACCTCCCTTGAGGTTTTTCCTAATCACACTTGGCTCCTCCAATGTTTTCAAAATACACTTAGCACCCCTGGTTGGTTGATGTGACATAAGAAAATTTTAAAAGGACAATATTACCCCTGATATTTTCATGAGATAATTTTAGAAACCTCTTCTGAGTTTTCTCCTAGTCACACCTAGCACCTCAAACTAAGTTATGTAAAATAAAATAAAAATGCCATAAACATAGTGCACATTTTGGGCTACCTTTTTGTACTCCAACTTTCTCTTTTTATCTTGATTAATCAGGAAGAGGTAAAGAAAAAATAAGCCAAAATTATTCATTTGGTAAAGGAGATGGCTAAGGTGTAGTTGAAATCATGAAAAAAACATATTAAATGTACTTATATTGGTGTTTAACTATAAAAAATAAAATTTTTAAAAAAGATTAACTAATAGTGCTAAAATAAAAATCTTATTTTTTTTCAATCTAAAATTTTGGCATAGTTAGAAATGATGACCTCTTCTTTGAGATTTTAAAAAAGGAAAAAATGATTTTTTTTCTTTAACAATTTGGGGAATGGAAATGAAACATTCGTTTGGTTCTCACAGATGATAATTTTTTGGAACTTTTTGTTAAGAGTTAGAAACAAAAATTATAAAATTTAAAAAGACATATTTTCTAGATATAAAAATTTTAAAAGAAAAAAATTACTCCTGAATAATGGTATTCTATTATCGAATTTTTTTAAACATTAATTAATCAATAGTATTAAGATAACAATCTTATTTCCTTGCAATCTTTTTTTTATTTGAGTTTTTGTTAAGGAGTTAGAAATAAAATTATAAAATTTAAAAAGGCATATTTTCTATCTCTAAAGATTTTAAAGGAAAAAAATTACTCCTAATTGTTTCTGCATTTGTTTTTATTTTTCATCTCTAAAACACAAAAATCAACTTGTAAAGGATAAAATTGGAAGAAATTATCTCTCTCTCCTAGGAGAGGTACCAAGGTTACAGAGGTTGTCATTCTAAGGGCACTATGTGTGATTTTAAAAATCTCAGGGGAGCCAGATGTTATTAGAAAAAATCTCAAGGGAGGTTTATGAAATTATTCCTTTTTTTGGCATACAAACTCTTTATTTTTTGCATTTAGCTAATCGTAGTACAAATCAAGTAAATTAATTTGTACATTTTTTACTAAAAAAATCAATACATTGTGTTAAAGAGTAGAACTAGTTAAATGTAACTCAACTAATTAACTGATTTTTATCTAGCTAGTTCATAATTGAATCATGATTCATGCGATGTAAAGGATATGATAATTTTAACATAATGAAGATAGATAAACTATGCAAAGTAACGAATATAATAGTTTTCAAAATAATAAATGCAATAACAATGATATCCTACTTTAGAGTATCAATAATGTGGTCGGAACTATATGCAACTACATGCTCACAATATGAAAAGAATTAAATTAGAAAAAAAGAATTGATACATTTAACAAGGCGATGTTTGTTGTAAAACAAATGCAAATATGGTGGTCGATTTGTATTGTAGAATTTATTGTGTTTGTATAGTGGGCGTTATACTAATAAAGGCAAGAAAACTAATGAACTCAGGAGAAGAGAAAAATAGAAAGAAATTATTCTCTTATTCATTCAAATGAACTTAAGTTCTATTTTCATCACTAATACAAGAGGGACAACCTCTATTCATAGGAGAATATATGAAGAGTTCAAAATACATCTGTTAACTGTAGGTCCTATCAAGGTAAAGATGACATATTTTCATAAATCGTGAAATGATAAGATAAAGATAACATTTTTTTTGAAAGTCATACTCCTCAAAAGTCGTGCTTCTCAGAAGTTATAATAACTTTATTATCTCGTAAAACGTGATAGTTCTGTTTTTATTTGGAGGATAAGATAAAAGTGATAGATATCCATAATATTTAATCATTCCATAACATTCTCCCTTGAATGTCTATTACACAAAAAATATACCTCGTTAAAACCTTATTAGGAAAAAATCCTGTGGAAAAAAACCTAGTGAAGGAAAAAGAGTACACTATTCTTTTGTATCATTTTCCCCCCTAATCCAAGCATTATTTGAGATCCTTGAGGCGATACATTCTAATATTTTTCACTAATTTCTCAAATGTTACCGTCGACAATGTCTTGATAAATAAGTCTATCAAATTATTATTTGATCGAATTTGTTGTATATCAATTTCACCATTCTTTTGCAAATCATGAGTAAAAAAGAATTTTGATAAAATATGTTTCATTCTATCTCCTTTAATATATCCTCCTTTCAATTGAGTTATACAAACTGCATTATTTTCATACAATATAATTGAATGATTTTCTTTTCCAGATGATAACCCACAATTCTTTAGGATATAATGAGTCATTGATTTTAGTCAGACACATTCTCGACTAGTTTCATGAATTGCTAATACTTCAGTATGATTTGAAGTAGTGATGATTATTGACTATTTTGTAGATCTCTATGAAATGGCTGTACTATCACATGTAAATATATAACCGATTTGAGATCTCGTTTTATACAGGTTAGATAGATACCCAGTATCAGCGTAATCAAGCAATTCATATTACGGGTTATTGGAATAAAATTGGCTAAAATCAATTGTTCCATAGAGATAGTACAAAATATAATTAATACCATTCCAATGTCATCTTGTAGGAGAGACTAAATCTTACTACTAAATTCACACCAAATAATATATTTGGTCTTGTACAATTGGCAAGATAAATTAGTGCACTAATAACACTAAGATTTGATATTTCAGAACCAAGTATTTTTTTTCATCTTACTCTCTTGGTTTAAAGGATCTTTAACAGGATCAAGTGACCAAACGACCATTGGAGTACTCAACGGATGTGATTTATCTATATAGAACTGTTTTAATACTTTCTGGGTATAAACAGTTTGGTGAGCAAAAATTTCATTTTTCAAATGTTCAATTTGTAAACCAAGGCAAATTTTGATTTTTTCAAAATCTTTGACATTAAATTCAACTGCTTTTCAAAAATCTTCAGGAGTTCCAAATCAAATTAAGATCATCAACATATACAGCAATGATTATAAAATTGGATCCATCTTTCTTTATGAAAACACATGGATATATTGGGTCATTGGCATAACCTTTCTTAAGTAAACACTCTCTAAGGTGATTATACCACATACGTTCAGATTGTTTTAGCCCATACAAAGACTTTTGCAATTTGATGAAATAAGTTTATCTAGAATTTGATTTATATGCTTTAGGCTTGTTAAATCCTTTAGGGATATTCACATAGATATCATTATCCAATGTTCCATTCAGATAAGTAGTAATTACATTCATTAGACGCATATTAAGTTTTTGATGCGCGGTTAAATTCACAAGGTATCTGAATGTAATTCCATCCATTATTAGAGCATATGTCTCATCATAATCAACTTCATGTCTTTGTGAAAAGCTCTTGGGATTAACAGCTTTAGGTGTTTCGACTGCAAGTCCAAATATTTTTCTTTTAACCAGTGAATCCAATTCAGATTGGATCTCATCTTTCCATTTTGGCCAATCATTTCTTCATCGACATTCATCAACTTTTATTTCACTTGATAATATCTGTTATTGTCTCATTTAGTATCTCGCAATAATATCCATTTCAACGGATATTTTTAAATTCAACATATTTTTTCGAGATTTTGGGAGAGTGTAGTACATCATTTATAACAAATTTTATTCTTTCAGGAAGATATATAGTAGTGGTTTTTTTTGGAGTTTTTCATTATTTTACCACCATCACCGATTGTGTTTATCTCTCCTATTTTCAAATAGCAATGTAGTGTGCATAGTAGCACTATTAATGAGACACACATTATCATCATCATAATTTTTCATTCCAAATATTTGACATTCATTTCTTCTTCAGTAAGAAATAATAAATAGACATTTCTTCTTTAGGAAGAAATAATAAGAGACTATTCTTCTTCAAAAAGAAATAATAAAGTAACACAACCATTTCTTTATCAGGAAGAAATAATAAAATAACACAACCATTTCTTCGTTAGGAAGAAATAATAAAAAAATATTCTTCTTCAAGAAAAATTAATAAAGAAACTTATATAAAATCCATAAATAACATAATTTCTAAAGAAAGTGACATAGAATATGCGAAAATAACAAATAAAATATTAGATATTTGGTACCAATTTCTTCTTTAGGAAGAAAATATGGGTTTTACAATCATCAATCGCACCATTAATTTGCACATTTAGGGTGTTTGCTTATTATGCTTGATAAAGGTCAATAAGATATTTAGTCATACAATATATACGTGACTAATAATCCTTAATGCTATACAAAATAGTATTTATTTTAGTATCATTCTTTTCACATTCTTTCTTATCATTATCCTATCTTAGGTGGTATATATCTACTTTCGTTGCATCCACAATCTCGATTATAGTCATAATTTAAGTCGCATTCATTTCAGGAAATCGGATGTTAAACAAAGGCATGCAATAAGTTTAGAATACTTCTCAAATTCCTTCTCTCAACACTGTTATTTGAGGATCATATTTGAGAAATAAAATATGAAGAGTACATTTTCAACATATCTATAGCAGTGTTATTTTCTCCATATAATTTTGATTGAGAAATAACTCTAAACATTGCAGAATATATTTATTAATTGATTCAAATGCTTGCAGCCTTCGATAACTTTATCATTTTGAGTTTTATAAAAACGATCATTAGTCACGTATATATTGTATGACTAAGATAAATATCCTTAATGCTATTTTATAAAATATCCTTAATGCTAATCGAGTTTTGGTTCATCAACTCTATGAGTTGAATTATTTTTATTTCATTTGTTTACAGGTATTTGGATATTTCCTAATGTTCACGTTTATGATTATTTCTTGCAATTAAATACCTGATCACTATTTGGTTGTATGAATAATCTATTGTCATTTAGAACACCAAATCTGTAAGTGTTTGGTATTTCTAGTATTTGTGACAAGTGACTTAATTCAGTAGCATAAGAAACTTTTGGATTACTGTCACGAAGATATTCAAACTAGCTTAAATGAACCAAACTTTTGTGTTTGTTGGTTAGAATTGGTAGCCTTTCTAATTGTTAATGCTGATAGTAGGTTAAATCCTAAGAGCGTGTTTAGAGTTGTCTATTGGCAAGAGAGATAGTCACAGAGTTTGTTGTGACTATCGACACAGTAAGGAAGGGCAGATTGTCAGAGCTTGTTGACAACCATAACCAGTTTATTTGTAAACAAATGATTGTCATTTTAGCGTCGATGATCAGTTCAATAACACCAAAGTGCGATAGGCCTTTGACTAGAGTTTTTCATTGATTAATTTAGTTTAATTTGAATTTTGTGAATTGTCTATTTTTATTTGAATCGTTAATTAGGAAGTGTTCACAACCTCCCCCCCCCCCCAATTTATTTATTTTTGGTTCATAGAAAATAATTCTTTCAGTTCACTGAGGAGACGACCCTACTTGCTACTTACACAAATTAATTTTTCATAAGTCTACAATTCTGGTATATCGGACCAAGCACACTCTTTGGAACCAGGGTGAATTAAGTAACCCATTACACATCCAGAATCCCTGCTCCAGTATCTAGAATTGATTTCTGGATACTTTCATTGGCAGTTAGGTTTTATTTATTTTTGTGTAGACTCAACACCTGTCAAATTTTGGCGCCGCTGCCGAGGACTGGTGCCTTAATTGATTTATTTTCTATGAAAATTTGTTTTTACTTTATTTTTTATTTTACACTGTTGCCAGTTTATGCCCCCGATCTTCTTGTACAGGTAAATTACTGTACAATTCTGAGATAGAAAAGACAGCTCATGCATTGAGAAAAGAAACAAGGCAACGAGTAGAGGAATCATCTTCCTCTACTGGACTTAAATTAGCAGTAGATTTTGCTGAATATTTCAGCGAGTCAGAAGGGGAGATTGAGACCATGGCTAACGAGCGAACATTGAGAGAATTAGCTGCACCGGACTTAAATCAACAACCCTTATGCATAACCTACCCTACTTTAGATGCTGCATTTGAGTTAAAATCTGGATTGATTCACTTATTACCTTCTTTTCATGGACTTCCAGGTGAAAGCCCTCATAAGCACCTCAAGGAGTTTCACGTAGTATGTTCAACAATGATGCCCCAGGGAGTCACTGAGGAGCAAATCAAGTTAAGAGCCTTTCTATTCTCCTTAGCTGATAAAACTAAGGATTGGCTCTATTATTTGCCTTCAGGATCAATCACCACGTGGACAGAAATGAGGCAGCAGTTTTTATAGAAATTCTTCCCAGCCTCCCAAGATACAAGCATTAGGAAGGATATCTGTGAAATTAGACAATTCAATGGAGAGACATTGCAAGAGTATTGGGAGAGATTCAAGCAATTATGTGCAAGTTGTCCTCATCACCAAATTGCGAACCAGCTTCTTATCCAGTATTTCTATAAAGGACTAACTCCAATGGATAGAAGGATAATAGATGCTGCTAGTGGAGGCGCATTAGTGAACAAAACGCCTACGGAAGCAAGAAATCTGATTTCGAGCATGGCTGCTAATGCCCAACAATTTGGAGAAAGGCAGGATGATACGACCCGTAGGGTTAATGAGGTAAATACTTGTTCAATTGACCAAAGATTAGATTTTCTAACGTCTTTGGTGGGAAAATTGGTTATAGGTAAGGTACAGCAAGTAAAGACATGTGAAATTTACTATAATTCAGGTCATCCAACTGACATTTGCCCCACACTTCAAGATGATCCAAATGAACACCCCAATGCAGTTGGAGGATTTCCTGGACCATCTCAGAGGCTCTATGATCCTTATTCAAACAACTACAATCTTGTGTGAAAGGATCATCCGAATTTCAGTTATGCAGCAAGGTCGCCAGGATTTCAACAATAGCAATATCAGCCTAGGCCTCCTGTTCAACAACAACAACTAGTTCCTAGCAAGGTACTTCTCTTAAGAAAATTGTTAAATCGTTAGCTACTAACACTCAACAATTTCAGCAGGAGACGAAAACCAGCATTCAAAACTTGGAGAATCAAGTGAGCCAGTTGGCCACCACAGTAAATCGGCTGGAATCTCAAATTTCGGGAAAGCTACCTTCACAAACTATTATTAACCCGAAACAAAATACTAGTGCCATCACGTTAAGGAGTGGAAAAGAATTGCCAAAACATAGCAAGAGGAAGTCCGAGCAAGGAATCGAGGAAGAAATTGAAAAAGAGGAAGAGGCGACCCAATCTAAGATTGCACAACCGTAAAGGTCAGGAGATGAGCCTCACACAATGGTGACACCTCCGCCTCCATTTCCTAATTGCCTAGCAAAGACCAAGAAAGAGGATCAGGAAAAGGAGATTCTGAAAACTTTTCGCAAGCTTGCGTTAAATATCCCTCTTATATATGCAATTAAGCAAATTCCTCGATATGCTAAATTTTGAAAGAATTATGCACTACTAAGAAAAAACTGAAAGGGAATGAAAGAGTGCATATGGGAGAAAATGTTTCAGCAGTGTTATAGAAAAAACTACCACCTAAATGTAAGAATCTAGGTATGTTTACTGTTCCCTGCATGATAGGAAATGTTCAGGTTGAGAAAGTTATGTTGGATTTGGGTGCTTCCATAAATGTTATGTCTCGTTCTATTTATAATTTGATGAATCTTAGGCCTTTAAAGGAGACGGGTGTAATAATCCAACTGGCTGATAGATCAAATGCTTATCCTGATGGTGTTTTGGAGGATATTTTGGTTCAAGTAGATAAATTGGTTTTTTCCTGCAGATTTTTATATACTCGACATGGGAGATGATAATTCTTCTAATCCACCTCCAATCTTATTAGGAAAACCTTTCTTGAGAACAGTTAGAACAAAAATTGTTGATTTTACTGGGATGTTGATAGTGGAATTTGATGGTAACATTATTAAATTTAATATTTATGATGCCATGAAATATTTTAGTGAACCTCATTCAGTTTTTGTTATAGATGTTATTGACACTTTGACGCAGTAAAATTTTGAACGTAATGATGATGATGCATTGAAGGTTGCTATCACTAATGGTTTTGATCGAGAGTATGTCCAAAATATAACAGGAAAGTTTGATTTTTCTTCTGAACTACTGGAAGCAATTTTTGAATTGAACTCACTTAAACCACTAGTTTATGATGTGTCCTATATAGAATTGCCTTTGTCTAATTCGAAACCTTTGCCATCCATTTTGCAGGCCCCGAAGTTAGAGTTAAAGCAATTGCCAAGTCACTTGAAATATGTCTTCCTTGGAGAAGGAGAAACTCTTCCAGTGATAATTTCCTGTAAGCTAACGGCTTTGGAGGAAGAAAAATTAATTTGGGTACTGAAGGATCATAAGGAGGCAATAGGATGGACTATAGCTGATATTAAAAGATTGAATCCAACCACGTGTATGCACAAAATCCTGCTGGAAGAGGGTGCTAAACCTACATGAGAGGCTCAACGAAGATTATACCCACCATTGATGGAGGTAGTAAAGAAAGAAGTTTTAAAACTTCTCGATACAGGTATAATCTATCCAATTTCGGAAAGTAAGTGGGTAAGTCCTATACAAGTGGTACCTAAAAAGACAGGAATAACTGTGGTTGAAAATCGAATAGTGAGTTAGTTCCAACCCGAGTTCAAAATGGGTGGAGAATTTGTAACGATCCCACATCGGTTGGGAGGAGGGATTCTGGTCGCTTTATAACCTGTTGTGGGTAACTTTCAACCTGATCGAGGCCTCACGACCTTCAGGGTGGCTAGCTATGAGACAATATTGGTCACGGATGTTAGAGTTGATATCAGAGTTGACTCCCAACTCTGGTGTACCGCGAGGACGTTGGGTCCCCTAGGGGGGTGGATTGTAACGATCCCACATTGGTTGGGAGGAGGGATCTTGGTCGCTTTATAACCTGTTGTGGGTAACTCCCTACCTGACCGAGGCCTTTTGGAGAGGTGCTGGGCTTCTTGACCTGCGGGTTTGGACTCTGCACTTGTTATGGGTTATAACCCCACCTCCAGGAACAAAATCCATGACTTTCAGGGTGGCTAATTGTGGGATAATATTGGTCACAAGTGTTAGAGTAGGATTGTAACGATCCCACATCGGTTGGGAGGAGGGATCCTGGTCACTTTATAACCTGCTGTGGGTAACTCCCCACCTCACCGAGGCCTTTTAGAGGGGTGCTAGGCTTCTTGACCTGCGGGTTTGGGTTCTGCACTTGTTGTGGGCTATAACCCCATCTCCAGAAATAAAACCCACGACATTCAAGGTGGCTAACTGTGGGAAAATATTGCTTAGAGGTGTTAGAGATTTTGTATGGATTTTAGAAAATTAAATGCACTAAGTAGCAAAGACCACTTTCCCTTGCCCCTTATTGATCAAATGTTAGAAAGATTGGCCGGTAAATCTCATTATTGTTGTCTTCACGGTTTTTCAGATTTTCTTCAAATTCCTGTGGCTCTTGAAGACCAAGAGAAACCTACTTTCACTTGTCCTTTTGGTACATTCGCATATCGAAAGATTTTTTTTCGGTCTTTGCAATGCCCCAGCCACATTTCAAAGGTATATGTTTAGTATATTTTCTGACTATGTAGAGAATATCATAGAAGTGTTTATGGATGATTTTACCATCTATGGTGATTCTTTCGATGATTGTTTGGCTAACCTCAATAAAGTCCTTCAAAGGTGTATTGAGACGAATCTTGTATTAAATTATCAGAAATGTCCTTTCATGGTCGACTAAGGCATAATTTTAGGACATGTGGTATCTTTTAGAGGGATTGAGGTAGATAAAGTTAAGGTAGATGTTATTAAGTGTTTACCTTACCCTGCAAGTGTGCAGGAAGTTCGCTCTTTTCTTGGTCATGCAGGTTTCTACCGACGCTTTATAAAAGATTTTGAAAATATCCCATCCTTTATGCGAACTACTCAAAAAAGACGTGGTCTTTAATTTTGATAAAGCATGTAAGGCTACATTTGATACACTTAAGGAGTCAATGACCTCAACACCAGTTGTTCAACCACCCAATTGGAGTCTACCTTTTGAAATAATGTGTGATGCAAGCAATTACGCTATTGGTGTTGTACTTGGGCAGAGAGATGGGAGAGCAGCTTATGTCATCTACTACGCCTCCAGGACATTAGACAGTGCTCAGTGAAATTATTCAACTACAAAAAAGGAGCTTTTAGCAGTAGTTTTTTCTTTAGAAAAATTTCGTTCTTATTTACTTGGTACTAAAGTAATTGTCTACTTTGATTATGCAGCGTTAAAATACTTGCTCACCAAAAAGGAGGCGAAACCAAGGCTCATATGATGGATCCTCTTACTACAAGAATTCAATTTGGAAATTCGAGATAAGAAGGGAGCTGAGAATTTGGTTGTAGACCACCTTAGTCGATTGGTCACAAGTGAAGAGCCCATGCCTTTACAAGATAACTTCCTAGATGAGCATCTGTTTGCCACTCATAAGATAATTCCATGGTATGCTGACGTAGTTAATTATCTAGTTAATAGAGTGCTACCTAGTGATTTATCTAGAGCTCAAAAAAATAAGACCAAAGGTGATGCTAAATATTATGTGTGGGACGAGCCATACTTGTGGAAATATTGTGCTGACAAAGTCATTCTCAAGTGTGTCTTAGAAGATGAGATTTCCTCTATTCTCTCTTTTTGTCACTCATATGCTTGTGGAGGACATTTTGGTCCTAAGAGAACTGCCCGAAAAGTGCTAGAATGTGGTTTGTTTTGGTCTACTGTGTTTTGTGACTCATATATGTTTTATAAGTCTTGCGAAAATTGTTAAAAGACAGGTAATTTAGGACATAGAGATCAAATGCCCCTTGTTCCTATACTTGTTTGTGAAATATTTCATATTTGGGGAATTGATTTTATGGGCCCATTTCCTTCATTTTTGGCAATGTATACATCTTACTTGTTGTGGATTACGCTTCGAAATGGGTAGAAACTAAGGCTACTCGAACTGACAATTCAAAGGTTGTTGCAGATTTTGCCAAGTCTCACATTTTTGTCAAGTTTGTTACACCGAGAGCCATCATTAGTGACCGTGGGAAGCACTTTTGTAATAGAGTGATTGAAGTTTTGATGAAAAAATATGGTGTAACCCATCGAGTTTCTACTTCCTATCACCCACAAACCAGTGGATAGGCTAAGATCTCCAATAAGGAGATTAAATTAATACTTGAAAAGACGGTGAATCCAAGTAGAAAAGATTGGAGTTTGCGCCTCGATGATGCACTCTAGGCCTATCTAACAGCTTACAAGACTCCTATAAGTATGTCTCCTTATCGTTTAGTTTTTGGTAAACCATGTCACCTTCCTGTTGAATTGGAACATAGGACCTATTGGATGGTTAAACATTGCAATATGCAGTTGGATGACGGTAGAGAACAATGAAAGTTGCAATTGCAAGAATTGGAGGAAATTCGCAACGATGCCAACAAGAGTTCTCGCATTTATAAGGAGAAAACAAAAGCATTTCATGATGACAAGATTTCGAGGAAGAATTTTTTCATTGGTCAAAAAGTTCTACTCTTCCATTCTAGGTTTAAACATTTTCCTGATAAATTGCGTTCTTGTTGGATAGGACCTTTTATTGTCACTAATGTTTTTCCCCATGGTGCAGTGGAAGTACAAAGTTCTAAAATTGACAAGGTTTTCAAAGTTAATGGTCATCGCCTCAAGCCTTTTATGAAGGATTTCAAGCATATATTGTAGAGGAGATGACTGTTGAAGAGCCTGTCTATTGTGATTGAGAAATAACTTGGTCTTAAAGAAAGGCGTTACTTGGGAGGCAACCCAAAAATTTTGATTTTTCATTATTTTGTGTTTTTATTTCATATTTTTGTGTGAAAGTGGAGTATTCTTTTTATTTTAATAGAATACTTGTGATCATAGGCCGTGGGCGCGTTTTGTTGAATTTTTGTTAAATTGGGAATCATCGTCTGGGCAGAAAACTTTCAACGTTAAAGCGTGTCCACGCTCTACATCAAATTTACTCACTAATCTTCAAGACAGAGGTCAGAAAACTTTCCACGTTACAGCGTGCCCATGCTTTGCATAAGAAATGCTTCTGCCCTAAATTGAGCAAAAAAAAAAGTCAAAACCCTAATTCTTTTCTTTTTCTTCTCTTTTCCTTTTTCTTCTTCCACCATCTTCCTTTTGTTTCTTCCTTTCCTTTTCTTTCTTCCTGGTCCGCCGTTCAAGTCGCTCGTCTGTGGTGCTGCTTGCTACTCGCTGCTCGTCCGTGGCAACGTAGTGACACCGCTGCTGATCATCTGCGCTTCTTCACGTACAGCCCGCTACTGCTGAGCTGCTCTTTCTTCACCGCCGCCGAGCTGCTCTCTCTCTACCATTTGCTGCTGCTGATTTCAGGGCCTGCTGCTACTGATTTTGGGACCTGATGCTGCTACTGTTTGACATACCCTCTTCACGCTGCTGTTAGCTCCAACTTTCATGATCCGCTCGCCGCCGCTGCTCCAGATCACCTGTCTTCTTCTCCGTCGCGCCGTTGTGTGGCTGCCTTCCGGTGCTCATAGCTGCTATTGTCACGAGTCCAGCCGTTCATCACCACTGCCCTCCGCTATCTTGTGGTCGCCGCTGCTGTTGTCCAAGGTCAGAGGTTGCCGCTATTTCTCCTCCACCATTCTTGCTTGATGGATTACAGGTCAAATTCTAAGTTTCATTCTAGTAGCTGATGCCAGATCATTCATTATGATAGCTGATGCCAGATTATTCATTATGATTAATTGTCTGAGTTAATTGATACTTTCATTAGTTTACTGTATGGAGTTGAATGGTCTTGTTGGATTGATTTTGTGGCTTTCAAATTTTGGGAGTTTGCTGGTTTATTACTTTTGTGATTTTTCTAGAATTGAGTATGGCCAAGACTAATTTACAATCCAAGAAAAAGGGTAAAGCATCGGCTAAAACAACTCAGCCTCCCCAACCACCACAGCCGAAACCAACCCCTACTCAGCCTAAAAAACGGTCCCGTTTAGGGTTAATTATAGGTTATATGCCACATGACAATAATGATTTGGTGGGTTTTCTTGATAGATTCAATGCCGAGCAATAGGCAAGATTCCAACAGATTCGTAATCAACCTTTTGTTGCCTGTAAATGTGTTCATACTCCTACAGTAGCTCGGTTAAGAATTGCTAGTGATTTGAATCATTTATTTTCTGCAATTGGTTGGGAAAAAATTTTGATGATTGATACACGTACTGTCTTGGGAATTTTACTCTACCTTCCATTTTGAACGACCAGCCGACTATACTTTGACTACTCCTAATATGATCAAATTTAGATTGATGAGTCATGAGATGAGTCAGTTCATTAATGACTTCAATGTCCTGTTGGGCTTTGTTGATGAAACTGCGGTTACATCCGTTGCATATCTCAATTGTGCATGTGATTATACCAAGCCATTTGCTACTGATTTTATTGACATTTGGAGGGAGTCGTCTATTGATAGGCAAGTGTATAATCCTAGTAAATCCAAGGCCTATTACCTTAAGGACCCTGTTTTGCGATATGTTTAGAGGTTGTTGGTTTATACCTTTTTTGGGCATAAAGATACCTCAGGCACTCTTACCAAGACTTAGTTTTATTTTTTATGGTGTATGGTCAATAAAATGAAGCTCAAGTTTGGTTGTTGGTTAGCTTCTCAACTACAGACTGTGGTAAATAAGGCTAATAAGCCATTGATTTTAGACTCTATTATTACTTATTTGGGTGATCGAATGCATGACCTTACCCTTGGGCTGAATACCCAGTGGCCCATGCATATTGCTTGTCAGACTGAGCCTTTGGATTTAAATTGTTTAGAAAGAATGGGTGTCATTAGGCGTGCTGGCAATGAATACAAGTTTACACCACCTGGTGAATCGGGGCCTCGGGTTATCGCCTCTACTATAGATCCTACTGGTGCTGGTCCTTCTACCGATACAACAGGCCCTTCTACATCTGCTCCATCATCATCATATTTGGATACTCGACTCCAGAATTTGGAAGAGCAGTTTCAGCAATTTGATACTAGCCTAGCCAATATTGAGCTTCACACGTCCACCATGATGTAGAATTTGGCTGCTTATTTTGCTTTTGTGGGGTTCACACCACCTTTTCGCTCCCATTCATAGTTTTGCTGTTCAGGGAAGTCCTTTGTTCTATTTATTTGCTTTATTACATTAAGGACAATGTAGTGTTTAGGTATGGGGGAAGGGATACTTTTGCTGATATTTTGCTAGTTCTTTAAGTTTTAATTTTAGCTTCAATTTTTAGTTTTACTTCAGTTTCAATTTTTAGTTTTTTCTAGTTTTCCATTTTTCTAATTTTCATGCTTTTAGGATTTATCTAGTTTTCAAGGTGCAAATATTAGTAGTATAATATCACTAGCATGAGTATTACATTTACTTGCAATTGATTTGAATGATGGATGTTCTAGACAGAACATATAGCCATTTGTGAGTTTTTTAGATTAAATAGCACATTATTCAAAATTTTGTTCTGAATTTGTTTGTGAGTGTAATTATCAAACCTAGTTAGATTATTCTAGAACTTGCTATGATATGCATGTCGAGACTACATTGTTGAATTTGATGCATGAAAATGATAAGGGCGACTAGGTTTAACCCTTTTGGCTTTCTTAAGACTTGTCCTAATTATATTTTACCCATAGTTGACCAAGTTTGGGCCTTAAATCTTTTTCTTTGTTTAACCACACATTTTATCACCCTTTAACCTCTTTGTTTTAGACTTTTTTCCTTGAATCCTATGTCAAAGGAATACCATAATGTTCTTGCATGGTGATATCACAAGTGAAGGAAGCTGATTATGTTTATAGCTTGCAAGTGCTTTTATATTCTCATGTTATCAATGTCTAAAAAAAATGAAAAAAAAAAGAGAAGAAAAAAAATGTGTGAAGCTCTCTTGTAAATAAGTGTTGTGTTTTGATGGTGGGGTCAATCCCTCTATTATGTATGCACTTGCTATGCTTAGGGAGATTGTTATCGTGCTTTAGAGCTAATTATGTGGATGAAGATGATGTTTCAATTCATGTAAAGGACGATTCGGTATTTCCTTTGATATATGGAACCTAAATTATCTTTTTGTCCAACCCTTTATCCTAAACCCCGTTACAACCTTTGTTAAAGACCCTTTGATTCTTGCATTTGAATTCATATTCAGTGGTGAAGATGTGATAAATTAGCAAGTTTATGGCAATGTCTTTCCATGGTGTTGATTTGAGCGTACATGTCCCTTTAACATCTTGAGTGCTAAGAGCATACACTATTATCCATGTGAGGATTGTCAAGTCTTGAACATCCTAACTTTGATGAGATTGCCAAGGGAATGTATAGTAGTTGTACTAGTCTATTATGCTATTTTACATTGTTATCTTGGTTGTGAGTTTTGGATTAGTGAATGCTTGAGGGCAAGCATTGTCTTGGTGTGGGGGAATTTGTTAAGGCATTAATTGTGCACATAATTTATGAACATTTTCCTTTTCATTATGGCAAAATGTGGTGTTAATTGCTTGATTCTACTCATATTTGGTTTTTGGTGTTGGTTTTAGGTCATTGGAATTAAATTGAAGTTAAAAGTGCAATTAAGTTGGAAATTCCAGAAGACTTTGGTTGATAAGACGCTGGCATACCTTATTCTGCTGTGAAGGATAGAAGTCACAGGATTAGAACGGACCCCACAGTTGGAATCCTTGCTGCCAAAACGAACTCACGTCTTTGGTGGAAATAGAAGCTGATTTTTAGGAAAAAATCCGATCTCCTTTTTACTGTTAGGATTATTTGTTAGTATTCTAATTATAATAGGATTCTTATTCCTTTAGTTATGTGCTAGTATTAATAGGAAAGAAGCAAAAAGGGACGGCAGACTTGGTTTTTCGGTTTTGGAGACTTCGTTTGGTAGTTTCTTGGAAGCTTTCTCGTTGGAAGCTTTTGGTCTTAAGACTCTCATTGACAGACTTTTGGTTCTTGGCTTCGGACTTGATTTGGCCAAGAAAAAAAAGTGCTATTTTCTTCTTTTTCTTTAGTCGACTCAAGCATTAAATCAAAAATCTCTTTGTGGATGCGAATCTCAATGGGGAGTGGCTAATTTCACCCATCTAGTCGAAAGCTAATCGTGCTTTGATTCATCAACTCTATGAGACTTAATTGAATTATTTTTATTTCATCTACTTACAAGTATTTGGATATTTCCTGATGTTCACGTTTATGATTATTTCTTGCAATTAAATACCTGATCACTATTTGGTTGTGTGAATAATTTATTGTCATCTAGAACGCCAAATCCGTAATTGTTTGGATTTCTAGTATTTGTGATGAGTGACTTAATTCAGTAGCATAAAAAACTTTTGGATTACTGTCACGGAGACATTCAAGCAAGTTTAAATGAACCAAGCTTGTGTGTTTGTTTGTTAGAATTGGTAGCCTTTCTAATTGTTAATAATGATAGTAGGCTAAATCCGAAGAGCGTATTTAGGGTTGTCTATTGGTAAGAGAAATAGTCACAGAGTTTGTTGTGACTATTGACACAGTAAGGAAGGGCAGGTTGCCAGGTTGACAACCATAATTAGTTTATTTGTAAACAAATGATTATCATTTTAGCGTCGATGATCAGTTCGATAACACCAAAGTGCGATTAGGCCTTTGACTAGAGTTTTTCATTGATTGATTTAGTTTAATTTGAAATTTGTGAATTGTCTATTTTTATTTGAATCGTTAATTAGGAAGTGTTCACAACCCGCCCCCCCCCCAAAATTTACTTATTTTTGTTTTATAGAAAATAATTCTTCCAGTTCTCTGAGGAGACGACCCTACTTGCCACTTACGCAAATTAATTTTTCATAAGTCTACAATTCTAGTATATCGGACCAATCCCACTCTTTGGAACCAGGGTGAATTAAGTAATCCATTACACATCCAGAATCCCTACTCCAGTACCTAGAATTAATTTCTAGATACTTTCATTGGCAGTTAGGTTTTATTTATTTTTTGCAGGCTCGACACCTGTCATCTGGCACCCAACATCGCTAAAGGTTTCTTGATATGAAGTTTGTGACTAGAATATGATGGGTTCTTAGATGGGTCCATGTCAGATGCCTATCAAACGACTAACTTAGACCCTAACTTAAAAGAAAATAACTGAAAATAATGAAAAATGTAGAAAATCCATCTGAGAACCAAAAGGGGTTGGCGGACCGCCTGTTCGGCTCTTACCGAGACTCACTACAATCCTCAGTCAAAATAAAGTGCCAACTTTAAATAATTACAGTAAAACTCCAACAATTACATCCAAGTACTTCCCAATAACAACATAACCATACATCTTACAATTTAAACTCCATTACATATAACCCAAGTATTTCAAAATCTTGTTACAGTCATGAAATGTTACTTCCATACTTCAATACAATAAGCCCATTGCCCAAGACACCAGGAATAATATACACAGATGAACTAGAGTTAATCTAGCTAGTCTCTTTAGTAAGTCTCTTCAATTGCTTCCTCTGTCTCGAGTCCCTGTGGGAGGGGGGAATAAAACATATTTGGGGTGAGCTTAAAATCTCAGTGAGGTTCCGAAATTAAGCAAATACACATTTGATGAAAATCTTAACGCTTGAATTGAATAGCACTTTTCCAAAATATTTACCATTCAACTTAAATCATAAGCAAAGCCTTTCATGGAGAGCGATAGCAAATCATACTTGAGTTAATTCCAAACACAAGTAAATCTCTTCGGGGAAACTCATTTCACTCACTTGAGCATTTGAACAATAAATAAACAAGCAATTCACTACAACCACTTCAAACGTACTGAGACGGGATGAGAGGTGCCTACCACCCTGATTTGGTGTGACACATACTTCTGTTCAGATTCACTTACATTTCAAATACTGAGATGAGATGAGAGGTACCTCCCACTCATTCGAGTGTGGTACATACTATCTCTCAATACGTATGGCCGACGAGACAACGCTCCAATCGACATATTCACAACTAGGATTAAGGTGGGATAAGAGGTACCTACCACTCATAGAGTGTGGCACATACTGCCGCTGATCACATAGGGTCGACGAGACAACGCTCCAATCGACTTATTTAACATTCACTCTTAAGGCGGGATGAGAGGTACCTACCACTCATTGAGTGTGGTACATGCTACCGCTTAACACATTTGGTCAACGAGACAACGCTCCAATCGACTTATTCAAAATTCACTATCAAGGCAGGATGAGAGGTACCTACCACTCATTGAGTGTGGTACATGCTACCGCTTATCAACACAATTCAAAATTCAAGTCACAGCACATATTCACATATAACTCATCTCTAATCACAGTCCCAAATTCACATGAACAAATCACCATCTCATTTAGTATTTGTGAATAAAGACAAGTAACATACATAGAAACTCACAAACTCTTTATAATTTTACTTGTAAAGCATTTCATTGGGAAATAGTAGTAAATCACTTCAATAAAACATTCCTTTGTAAATACTAGCAATTTATTTCACAAATCATTCATCTGCAAACCATGGCAAGATTTTCATTTAAAAGAGAGTTAGAACACTCATCAAAATAGTAGGGTTCAGCTTCCAGGTAAGGTTCAAGTTCAGTTCCTTGTACACTCCCTAGAACAATTTCAAAAACAGTAGTTGAGATTCACTTCTTTACTTATTAACTAAAACATTTCACTTTCACTTCATAGTTTCCAATCAATATTTTTCCCAAAATTCCTCAAGGAAAAACACTCATTTTACATGATTCAACATTCAAATGAGTCTTTTGAAATTCACTATATCACTTCAAATATGCCACGTCACCGAGGTACCCACTAAGCACTATTTTCACACTTTCTTTAATAAGACACTTAAGTGAGATTTATCATCTCAAAATCACTTTTATCACAAAACTCAGCACTCACTCTTTGACAATACTTTAATATAACTTTAAAACGCTTCAAACCATATCTTTATTTTCAAAATTCATTAAATTTAACCACAATACTGTAAAACTCTCAAATTCCCTCAAATAACATTTTTCACTCAAAAATTCACGAGAAATTTCACTTTTCATCTTTTAAAATTCATACACTCATAAATGAACATACCATATATTTTCTTAAACAGAAATTCATCACAATAACCACAAAATCTCGAAATCAAACATGGAAATTACCAAGCATGGGTTTGGCCGTCTCATACATTTTTCTATCACAATTTTCAACAACAAGAACCTACTTTCTAACCATATCACAATAGATTTCACAAATATCATTCAAATCCACAATCAGGTCCTCAAGTCCGCTACCTAAAATCCACCTCAAGTCCACTACCTAGGTTGGGAATTCAAGAGCCCAACTCAAATATGTGATAGCCCCACTTCTCCCAAGGGCGAACCCAAGGGTATCAGCGGACTGTCTGCCTAACTCTCTCCAGGACTTACTACAAACCCTCAATCATAGTACAGACTTCAAATAATCATACTGCAAGATCTCTAAAATAATAATACAAGCATTTATTCTTATAATCCTTAATTGAGGTCCAACAATATATGATAGTTAACTTACAAAAATAAATCATCAATAATGTCTATTAAAATTCTGATAACATCAATTCTAGGTACAATAAACCATTAACTTCACAATTTAATATTAAGCCTATACAAAATTATGAAAATCCTACCCAAGTAACTAGATCCTCGATCTACGTTCCCCACTCCAAGACACATTGGAAAACAACTGGGTGAGCTAACGCTCAGTGAGGCCAAGGAAAGGCATGCAAACACATAATCAAGCAAGTAGGAAAGCCGGTAAATTCAGATATAAAAGCATGTAAATCAAACAATCACTTGTACTATTACAACTTTCACCAGGAGACCGTATTCCCAAGGAATCACTACTCGAGGGCTCACATTAGACAAAAGTCTTGGAGCTGGATTCAGAGAACTCTATTCGAGCCTCTCTATCTACAGTGAATATGCGCAAGTACAGTGAGCAATGTTCATGCAGGAAAATACATAGAAATAGGTAAGGATACAGGGCTCTCAGGAGCCAATTTCCACTGTTCAGTAGCTGAGTCTATTCCATCCCAAACGTTGACTCTCCATCAACTTAGCAAAGGAAAAGTCCGGAGAATCTCCACTTAGTACAACCTCTGTCCAACAGTTCACCCTCTCAGGCCCGAAACCAAACAGGTAATTATAAAAGGTAAAGCTACAACGAGCAATATCGAGCAAGACCTCTTCAATAGGTCAAGCTCAAAAAATAGTACCTAAGGTTCACCAAGCTTCCCGACCAAGCCCTTGCCGGCTCGGGTCCCAAGGATTCCCAAGAGGTTTGGGCGTCCCCATTTATAACTTTTAAGTCGATGGATTATTCCAATCGACATTCAGTTCCAGTCAAGTCAAGTAGCAGTCATGTACATGCAAGTCAAGTAAAAGAGGACGAGTGTGATAAAGTACACTCTCGCCTCAACAGTTTACATTCAAATAAACATGTCAGGTAATTCAACAATTCATGCACTTGACACTCACCGAAGTCAAGAGTCTAAGGCAAAAGCACGCAAGATCAATTGAGTTTTCCGGGATCGTCTCGATCACCTGAGAAAAATATGAGTATTTTAATTCAAGTCACTAGAATAATATTTGATAGATGTCTTTAAAAATGTCACAATGAGACTCAAGTCAAGTTCAATAAACTTCCATGTTGAGCTGAAATATTTGAAAAATCGTAACTCAGGTTTTACAAGTCAAAATTTTTCACACTTGGTACCGTTGGAAACCTCTTGAAAATTTCTACAACTTTGTAGAAGACACTCAATTAAAATTCTGGACGAAATTAGTCAAGATTTTGAGAAACAGGAGGCTACAGTATCAAAACAGGGCATATCAGATTGGTCGACCAGCCCACTTTGAAAGTTCACCAAAAATTACAGAAAGTGAATTGGCCTCTAAAATTCATACAGTTTAAATTACTATGTAAGAAGGTTCAAACATCACCGACGGAACTCAATTCCGATGCTCGAGCAAGAAATTAAAGCAGTTTAAACAGAGGGGGTTCAAAAATCTGAAATTTCTGTTTTCCAGTTTTGCAGGGCATACTTCTAGGCTATATTTGAGTGACGAATTCTACTTCAAAAATCACCAAATTTGGTACACTAATACTTCCATATATCAAATAGATTCATACCAAAATTCAACTTAAAAATAGATCGGTAAGGCTGTTTTCTATGCACCCAAACTAGACCGGTTCACATTTGTTCAAACCTGCAAATTGCACCTACATCTTCTGATCACCATCATTAACACATCTAATCACTTCCGATTAGCCTCAAATTCGAATCTAAGCTGGTATTAGTCTTTATTAACCTAATGATGATAAAAAATGATCACAACTTTTATCAAAAACTATCACAAAACAACTCCATGAAATCGAGCAGCATGCTGCCCCAATTTTCCAGAATTCTTGCCTCAACTTATCACTCATTTGTGCTAGGATTTTCAAAGGGCTTTTGTGGGGAAAATTTAACCACTTAACCTTCAACATATAAACCTCATATTAAGCCTTCAAGTTGACCAAAATCTCAGCCACAAAATTAAGGAAAAATCAGAAAATTTCAAGCCCTAATTTTCTCTCTCTCTAGCTGAATTTCCTTGAGGTTTTCTTCCAACTTTTTAGCAACCAAAATTAAATATAATGCACTTATATAACACCATTTAACCATCTGGCAAACAAATGCACACATTTAGTGGGAATTCCAAGAGCCCACAACTTCTCCATAATCATCGAATTCAACATAATAAAGCTCAACATCACAAAGATCACAAACATCACAATCATCATCCATCAAGGTTCTAAGAACCTATCAACCACCCAAATCCTAACTTTTCATGCTTGAAATTGGAAGAAAAATGGACAAGGGTGAAGGTAGTAGAATGTTACCTCTCCTTAGGTTAGCAAGACACCAAGAAAAATGCAAGCTTGAGCCCACAAAATCCTCTTCCTCAAACTCCTTGTCCAAGCCCCAAGATTAAGCTCAACTTAGTGCTAGATTAATTGAGTTTTTAGTGAAGAAAATGGAAGAAATTTTTTATGGAAAAACTAGAGAAAGAGGAGGAGAGGAAGTCGAGTGAGAGAGGAAGAGAGGAGAGAAAGTTTTTTGGCAATTTTTGAAGAAATTAAATGGGACAAGAAAGACAAGACACAACTTGTCTTTCAATCCCCAAAAGTCAAACTTTGAATAGTAAACTTAATTAACTTTTGGAGGGAAAATTAATTGGCTCTTTCGGCTTGAGGTTAAGGAGTAAATCTTGATTAGGAGAGGGAAAAGAAATGGAATAAAATGGAAGTGAATTAGGGTGAATTATGTGGAGAAAGCAATGGCTAATTAAAATTCTAATCCAAGGAGGTTAATTCAACTTAAACTATAATTTCAAACCCCTAATTATAATCACTCTTTTTAATTCACCTCTAATCACTGAATAACATTTCTAACTTACGGGTAATCATCCTTACATTCCAGTACAACTTAACTCGTTACCCGAATTTCTACCTCAAAAAACGTGTTTTTCTCATTTTCTGTATAATTGATACAAAAAGGGCAAATTTTAAAATAAGATGAATGGAATGTTGAACATCTACTTGAAAAATAAATATAGAGCTAAATTAAGTTTTTCTCAAAATGAAATAAATTAAACAAATAAATAAATAAATAAATTGAATTTTCATTTAAATTTTCCAAAAACTCGTTTAAATGTAATTTTAAAATAATTGAACGAATTAATAACAATAATAACATTATTTAATATAATAGTTATTAACATTATTAAAAATAAATTTTTGAGACCCTCACATTCTTCCCCCCTTAAAAGAATTTCGTCCTCGAAATTCATGCTTAAAATAGTGCTTGGTATTTCCTCCAAATTTCTTCCTCGACACCTTGGTTCATCCACAATAATTTTCAATAAAGGAATTTGCTTGTTCCTCAAAATTTTTACCTTGCTAAACAAATATTTCTGAATACTCTTACATTTCTTCTTCCACTTCCCAAGTCGCTTCCTCGACGTCATGACTTTCCAGAGAATCTTAACCAAAGAGATTTTCTTAGTTCTCAAGTCCTTTATTTTTCAGTTTTGGAATTTTCTTAGAAGTTACCTTGAGCACCTAAGGCGATTACACTCAATAACCACCACACACGGACCATCTCCAATTAATTCCCTTAAACCATCACAGAGCTCAATTGAAAAGGGAGATCCACACTCTTAAACAACTACTGTAACGCCTAAAGAGGAGATTAAAGTTTTGAAAACCATCATTTAAAAGAGCACTTAAAACTATAAGAGACCTCGTTTTTCATCTACGAATTCAAACTCAGATCAAATCGGCATTTTCAAAGTAAAGTTAAAAGTTTTAAAAGAACACTTTTTCTTTAAACCAGAAAATTCTAACTTTTTATATCCATAAATCAAAAAATTACCAGTTGTATACCACTAGAAAATAGACTCAAAGTACTACAACTGTTTAAAAGACATTTTCTCAAAACTCAATTTGTAAATAGACAAACTTGACCTCAAGTGATAACTTTCGCAAGTAGAAAAACAGATTAAGTCTGACATTTTAGTGAATTCTAAAAACTATTGGTACTTATGGAGATTGAGCAAAATTCTAAAGTTTATAAGGTTGAAAAATTCTTGTCTAGTTTCAAATCTAACATACAAAACCCAAATTTAAAATTTTATTATATATATATTTTTTCACCCCGATGTCAAAATTTTCTAAAATTGTGCAATGCTCCCTGAGGAGATATCTAGCAAAACGAAGTTCAAGAAATTATCCCTTTTAACTCCTAAACTCACATTTAAAAGTCAACATTGAACAAAAATTATTGAGCAATATTTTACCAAAGATTTGTAAGAAAATGGGACTAAAAGTAGTTGAAAGGATTCGGCCAGTAGGGGGTATTTCTAGAGATTCTACCAAGATTCTCGCATCAATCTCATTACTATAGTCCTTCAATCTCATGAAATAACCATAATACATAATAATCAACATATATCAGGCTATTAATCATCAAGATTCACCAACATGTTGACATCACAAAACATGAAAAATCTTCAAGTCATCTAACCGAGTACTCGGGTTTTCAAGAGATCCTTTCAATAGCCTAAACTCAGCTAGCCCTAAATCATTAGATTTAAGTCGTAAAACTTATAGGTCTACAAA
Organism: Gardenia jasminoides; assembly: GCA_013103745.1. Lineage (NCBI taxonomy): Eukaryota > Viridiplantae > Streptophyta > Magnoliopsida > Gentianales > Rubiaceae > Gardenia > Gardenia jasminoides. Next base: position 28,083,684 of record CM023099.1, on the reverse strand, counting down.
GTTCAAACTCTTCCCGCTAGTATAGTCTCAACCCTAGCCAAGGTAAGTCGTAAACCTCCAAGATTTGCCACAAGATTTACCTTTCTCTCGAACTTGGTCAGTGGCAAGTAAAGTTGGATGAAGTAATGGTCTTGAAGCAAAATTTATGAAAGAACAGATGAAATCTTTCTTCTCTATTTGGAGCTTGAATAACCGGCTAGAGAAAAGTAAATAGCGAAGAAAATTGCTGAAAAATCTCACATCTCTCATCTCTATAAGGCTGGTTACAAGGAAGGAGGAGAATAGAGTTTCGTGTTGGTGATTTTCTCGAAAGATAAAAGCATGAATAAAGATAAAATATGAAGCAAGACTCTTTTTTCTCTCTCTAGTTGTTCTCTTGTGAAATCAAAATAAAATCGTAGAATGAAGAGTAATTAAAGTTTTGTAAAGAATAAGTGGGGAGGTGATGCCAATGGCCACCCTTCCATTGCTCGTGACTCTAATGAAATCTATCTTATTCACAAATTCGCCTTTTCACACTTAACTCCCTTTGATTCCAATAAAAGGCAACATACACTCCACGAATTATCTTTTTACCCTCATTGGCTAACCCTAGATTTCGGCTCTTAATTCTCTCCCCTACTTTGGGGTTGCCTTGACCCACGCCCTCGTCCTCGACCTCGATTTCAGTTTCGGCCTCGCCTACCGTCCATAATCTTGATAGAAGGTAGACATAAAATAAATACGAAAATAAAATAAAATACACTAGAGCAAGGTAAAATAGAATAAAAGGGAATGTAATGAATTAACACAAAATAGAATAAGCAATTTAGCAAATTAAATTTTAGGATGAACAAGAGAATTTTCTAGAACCGACCAACTTTCATACATATATATATCGAGAGAATCAAGTACGTGATGGTGGCATATTTTATGCAAAAGAACATACTAAAAGTCGCTTGCACGGCCATATTACCACACAAAAACACAACAGAGAAAGCGGTAAATAAGCATGCACCCACCGAGACAAGAATCGCCCTGGTGGTTTCTCTTTACAAAAAGGTTACAAAATATACTACACGTAGATGCCACAAAATACAAATAGTCATGTAGTCACAAGCATAGCCCTCACAAGTCTCACCCCATCTAATCCACTTACAAAACATTCAAAAGACTAAGACCTTCATAGTCTAGTTCATAACTAGATTTTCACCCTACATCTAGGAGGATTTAAGACCAAACGATATGAACATTTGGTTGTACTAATCATTACATCAAGTGCCAAGTTCAAAACTCCTAACATAAATATAACTCTAGGTTTTACGACAGTTCCTTATTTGGTGTTCGAGGCTTTCACACCTTAAACATGCTCCCATCTTTCTCCAACACTCATCTGTAGGATGAGATTTTTGACAGAAATCACACTTAGCAGCTCTGAGTCGCCACGCAAGAGGTCCACTAGATTTTAGTTTCCTTCCTTTACCTTCAGCAGCGTGTTCATCTTGGTTAATCTCTGTAGACACCAAATTTTGACTATTTCAATTGTTTTCTTATGTTTTTATCTATTAATGTTTAGTTATTTATTTTTGAATATTCTAACACATTTTTCTTATTTTTGTAGGTTTTTCTTAAAAAAAAAGAAAAAAGAAAAAAAAAGTCAAATCATAAAACGCGGACCAGTTACGCTGATAGGTCCGTGTAACTAGTCCGCGTAACCTGATCAGAAGCGAAAAAAAAAATTACGCGCGCGTTTTTTTCAGCCTTTCCTTCCTCATTTCCAGCTGTATTTTTTGTGTCTTTGGCATCAAGTAATCATTTTAGTTAATGCCCAAATCACCCTTGATCCTTAAGACAAATAAAACGCATCCAATGATCAAGATTAACCCAAGAAAACCCTCAAAGTATCCAAGCCCTTGGTTGTAGGTTTTAATGCCTATAAATCACCCATGTTAGGGTTTTCTGGAAGGGGTTGGAAGCTGAGAGAGAAAGAGAGAAGAGGGAGGCTGAGAGAAAAGAAAAAAAAAGACAGAAAAATGAGAGAAAAAAGGAGAAAAGAAAAGAAAGAAAAGGATTCTAGGGTTTTGCTTTGGGAAGAGAAGGAAACCATCTTCAAATCCGGAAATTTCCCCTTTTTGTCTGAAATCAAGAGGCTCAGGTGATTCCCTTGCTCATCCCCATTTTTTTGAACGTGAATCTTGTTGAAAATGTGACCTTTTGGTGGAACCAAGGTCTTGACTATGTTTTTTGATGTTTTATAATAGTTGATGATGTTTATTTGTTGTTATATGAGTATGTTACGTTTAGATAGCCTTGGTAAGGCTAATAGATTTATTTTTACGTTTAAAATCAGATGTTTGATGCTTCTGTGATGATTCTGTTTGGTTTTCTGAAAAATTTCTGGAAAAATGTTCTTCACGTTTTGAAGATGTGAAGAAACGCGGACTACTTGCGCGGATAACTTCGTGTAACGGTCCGCGTTTCCTCTTGAATGTTTGAAGATGTGAAGAAATGCGGATCTCTTGTGTGGACTAATTCGCGTAACACTCCGCGTTTCTTCTTGAATATTTGAAGATGTGAAGAAACGCTGGGTTATTACGCAGGCCAGTCCGCGTAACTACCCGCGTTTCTACCCTGACAGTTCTCCCCTTCCCCTTTTTTGTCTATTTGATGATGTTGATGCTTAAGTTTTGGCCTTTTTCGGTTTTAGCTTGTTTTAACATGATCTGAATGACGATGTTTAATGCTTTAAATAGATCCCCTTACCTCTGAGGATTTTGTTTATGTTATTGTCTGAAAAACTGGAAGCAATGTTCCTGGTATTTTGAAGATGGGAAGAGACGCGGACTGTTACGCGGCTTGGTCCGCGTTTCCAGTCCGCGTTTCCCCTCTGGACTTTGATTTTTGCTTGTAACGCGGACCTAGTTGCACGGCTCTTCCCGCGTTTCTACTCCGTGTAACCTCTCTGTTTCTGTATTCTGTTGATATTTCCTACTCTTTTGTTCCAGAATCTTACTCTATTTCCTAGTCTTGTCTATGTTGCTTGTAGAATCTGTTTAGATACCTTTTCTTTGAATTTTTGATTGATTTTTCCTTTAAATTGGTACCTTGATCCCTTTTGTTGACATTGAATCTTAGATAACCATTCCCATTATTTAAGGATTCAATTAAGGCATCACATCAAGGGATGGTAACTTCTTTCCCCTATTATGTGCTCTTATGTGTTTTTTGCATGATCTTGCATGTTTTAAATTAAATTTTTCTTTGCTTTTATTCATGCCTAGTCTTTATTTATGTCATTTAATTTTTGGGTAAATCATTTGGAGGTCTTGGATGCCAAGTTGTAATAGATAGGTTTAATTTTGCAAAAAGTGTATTTATTCTAGAAAAATGTAATAGTTAGATTATTATTCCGAATTTTTTCCCCTTAGAATGTATTTAGGTTCCCCCCAATGTAATAATTAGGTTTTATATGCTTATTTTGCATGCTTGCATGATTATGTGTTTACTTGCTTTCCTAGGGTCTTGCATCTAGATATTATGCCTATGTGTTATGTGTTTATGTGTTTTATGTGTTTACTTGCTTTAGTATCATGTCTACATGTTTATTGTGTAAATATATTGACGTCACCACACTAGTCCAACGCTAGTTGTGGCCTTTCCTTTCGATTTCTCACTAATCCAATGTTAGTGAGAACTTTTTGACGAGGGCTAGTCCAATGCTAGACCCTTAAATACCGTTCATGCATTAGATACAAATTTCACACACTTTTCACTTTTAGAGTTTCTTTTCCATTTTTGCATGTTAATATTCTCCCATCCCGTATGCGAAACATCTCATTTAGTTTTCTTTTTTTAGATTAGTGCATTTAAGGCATTACCCTTTGAATTAGGGAAAAGAGCGAGTATGGCTTCCTAGCCTTAGCACGCTTTTAGTTCCTTCTATGAAAAGGAAGATTTAAAGTCACGAACTTAGTCCCCCGCACCCATTATGTTGCATTATCCCTCTTTAGGACATACATGTGCATTATTTTAAATGCTATCAAAATCATTCTTTAAAAATCTAGTTTCTTTCTTCATGTTTAGCAATTCAAAATCAAAAAACCGTTTTTCTTAAAATTGCATCTTTTGGAAATTCAAGTTCCTCTTTGCACTTAAAATTGATCTTTTCCAAAATCCAGTTTCTTTTCCCTTGAAATTTTATAAAAATTGCACTTCTTTTGAAAACCCTAGTTCTCCCGTCTTTTTCGAGTCTCATCATTTGCATTCTTCGTGACCTCCTCGAGGGATCAAATTTGGATGACACAACTAATGTGATCAATTCCAATCGAACTTCAAGGAGACATTTTGCCCCTCTCGATCCAACATTAGGTTTAGGTTTTGCATCCATATAGATAACATCCAAATGTGATAAATTTTAAAGTTAGAATTAGGAAATTTTTGACTAAATCTTGCAACTAGCTTTGGTTAGGTTAGAAGGGTGCCTTAGAGACGAGTAACATCGAATCTTTGCCTTCCCTTCTTTCAACTGTGACCCCCGAACCTTTTTCTCTAGTTTTTCAAAGACCTGGAGTCGTCTAAAAAAGGGTTTTCTTTGTTTATTTTCATTAATTAAAACTTTTGGGTGATTTGGTACACCTAAACTCCATACCAAGTGGCGACTCCAAACTTTTTCTAAAAACCCTTTTCTAGACTTTTGTTTTTGGGTCCAAATCGTCGCATTTTTGTAGTCCCATGACCCCTTTCTTTTTCAAAAAATCAATTTTTAACTAAAAGCCTTTTTTCAACTAAAAAACCCGAAGAGACGAGGGGTGGTCTCTTTCCCCCTCTTCCTTTCTTCACCAAAAAAATGGGGTGCGACAATCTCTTTCGCTTCCCTTTAACATTAAGAGAGCTTCCCAACTGATTTCTAACTTGAGTGTTAGGAGTATCTCGAAATTCAATTTGGGTAGTTGAGTGCACCACATCAAATTTATGTTGCATCTCCTCTAGTATGGCTTCATATTTCTTCTTCATTTCCACGTACTTGCTTATTAGCTCAGTCTTTTCCTTATATTCTTGTTCCCATCGTCCTTCCCAATATTTAACAAGTTCCGTCTGAAATCCTAAGTCCTTTCGAAGAGCCTTTACGTCTTCGTGTGAATTCTCCAAGTTCACCATGTCACAGATTCCTTTTACTCCCGAATTTAACCTGCTAAGAAAACCAAAATTGCCAGGTTAATATTTAATCACAATGAAGCTCTAACCATTTAGAGCTCAACTCTTTGAAATCCAATATAAGGACTCTTATGAACTCGTGAATATGAATCGTGTCTTTTGCTTATCTAACTCTATATTCGAGATCATTATCCTTAAAATATCCCAAATAGATCTTTAACCTAGGTTATGATACCACCTGTGACAGTCCCACCTCTCCCAAGGGCGAACCCAAGGGTATCAGCGGACTGTCTGCCCAACTCCCGCCAGGACTCACTACAAACCCTCAATCATAGTACAGATTTCAAATAATCACACTTCAAGATCTCTAAAATAATAATACAAGCATTTATTCTTATAATCTTTAATTGAGGTCCAACAATATATGATAGTTAACTTACAAAAATAAATCCTCAATAATGTCTATTAAAATTCCGATAACATCAATTCTAGGTAAAATAAACCATTAACTTCACAATTTAATAGTAAGACTATACAAAATTATGAAAATCCTACCCAAGTAACTAGATCCTCGATCTACGTTCCCCACTCCAAGACCTGTTAAGGAAAACAAACTGGGGTGAGCTAACGCTCAGTGAGGCCAAGGAAAGGCATGCAAACACATAATCAAGCAAGTAGGAAAGCCGGTAAATTCAGATATAAAAGCATGTAAATCAAACAATCACTTGTACTATTGCAACTTTCACCAGGAGACCGTATTCCCAAGGAATCACTGCTCGAGGGCTCACATTAGACAAAAGTCTTGGAGTTGGGTTCGGAGAACCCTCTTCGAGCTTCTCTATCTACAGTGAATATGCGCAAGTACAGTGAGCAATGTTCATGCAGGAAAATACATAGAAACAGGTAAGGATACAGGGCTCTCACGAGCCAATTTCCACTGTTCAGTAGTTGAGTCTATTCCATCCCAAACGTTGACTCTCCGTCAACTTAGCAAAGGAAAAGTCCGGAGAATCTCCACTTAGTACAACCTCCGTCCAACAGTTCACTCTCTCGGGCCCGAAACCAAACAGGTAAGTATAAAAGGTAAAGTTATAATGAGCAATACCGAGCAAGACCTCTTCAATAGGTCAAGCTCAAAAAATAGTACCTAAGGTTCACCAAGCTTCCCGACCAAGCCCTTGCCGGCTCGGGTCCCAAAGATCCCCAAGAGGTTTGGGTGTCCCCATTTATAACTTTTAAGTCGATAGATTATTCCAATCGACATTCATTTCCAGTCAAGTCAAGTAACAGTCATGTACATGCAAGTCAAGTAAAAGAGGACGAGCGCGATAAACTACATTCTCGCGATAAAGTACATTCTCGCGATAAAGTACATTTTTTCATCTGCCACTAATCAGGATGATTAAAGGCAACGCACCAACACCCTAATTGGCTATCAATTATTTAGACAAATTGAATAACTGGCCATATTAATCAATAAATCTAAATAATAATAACTCAAGGAAAAATAGAGAATAATTAAATACCCATGAACATACAAATTAAAATAGATAATTAAAATGATCTCACAGTTATTGTGCCCCGATCCTTGATTATTCCTTAACTAGAAAAGGAATTAGCCACGCCTCATGTTGATAACACAACCAATAGTCTTCATGAAATTCAGATGCAAGCAAAAGTAATTAAGGTCCAAGCAAAAATCTCCAATGATTAATAATGTGAACTGAACTTGAAAAGAGGAACCCAAGTACGAGTATGCTGCTCTTGTTCCAAACGAAACTAACAAAGAAAAGCAATTGACTAAGCTAAGCAAGGTGCAAAAAGAAAACGACTAAAAGACGAAAAATGAGAAAAACTAAAGAAACCCAAAGCAATACTAGTCTATGGTTAATGCTACTGGCGACGGAGAAGAAAACAAAAACAAGACAACTATCAATTAAAACATCTAAGCTTAGTGCAACAAGGAAAAAATGATAGAAGGATGAAAACGAGAGAAACTAAAAGCAATCTAATGTCTTGCTCCAGCTTTCCGTAACCGTATATAACAAGAAGAGACTAATACTATATATTCTAGGTCAGGCCGCCCAAAAAATAAGGGAAAGACTCCTTCCATTGATCACTAAGCGCGGACTCTTTAGGATGCCATGAGTACCAATCCCAAGTTGATTTGGGAATCCTGCGCAATAAGGAAAGCAGCTCCAGTCTTCACGCGAGTTTCTAATTTGCATAGGACTTTGCTTCCTATTCTGCTGGCCACCCACGTTTCCTTCCCACATTCGATTTCCCATTTTATGTCCAACAATAACAGTTCGAAACCCAAGAATTTAGCTCCGTAACCTGCCACCTCAGTTTTGCTTCCCTTTCTCTGACACAGGCACGCCCTGAAAGTACAAGTCTTTTGGAATTTGCCAATAAATGCCCGTTTTCACACCAAAGGCCTACAAATGCTACAGAAACAATTTATCAGCAGTAACCTAAATCTTTGCACAATAAATGGTCGAAATTAAGATCAAATACCAACAAATAAAGTGCACAATTATCTCCCTATGAAATTCCCCCACACCTAAACAATGTTTGTCCTCAAGCATTCACTATCACAACCAAGATGACAAGTACTTCATAGCACAACAAACTAACACAAGTATCAAATCTTCTCAATAATTTCATCAAAATCAGGATGTAGAAGATTCAACTCTCACATGGATATTAGTGTATCGCTCAGCACCCAAAAGTGTTTAAAGAGACATATGTGCTCAAATCAACAACATGGAAAGATATTACCATAGGCTTGCTAATATATCACATCTCCACCACTAAAAATGAATTCAATACAAAAATCAAAGGGTCTTTAACAAGGGATGTAATGAGACTTAGGTAAAGGGTTGGATAAAAAGGAAAATTTAGGCTAAACACATCAAAGAAAATGCCAGCAATCCATTGCATGATTCAATTGTCTTCTTCATTTGCACGAGTTCTCCAAAGCATATCAGGTTAAGCTTTGCAAGTGATAACACAATTTGAACTTTGCCTAACTACCACAATACAACATATATATATATATATATATATATATATATATATATATATATATATGAACACTTCACAACTTCTTTTTTTTCATTTTCTTCTATTCTTTTTTTTTGCAATTTTTTTTATTTTTTTTTTTTTTTTCTCTTTTTTTTTCTTTTTTTTCTTTTTTTTCAACTAGACATAATTAATAATGAAACATAAACACACTTGGTAGATTCAACCATGCCCTTGTACCACTAATTGAAATCATCATGCAATAAAATTAAGACATTCCTTTGACACAGGGTTCAAACAAGAATGTACAAACAAAAATTGGATTAAGCGTAGTTCAAAGGGTTTTTAAACAATGAAAAGGCTTAGGCTCAAACATGGTCAACTAGAGGAAATATAATTAGGATAGATCTTTAGAAAATCAAAAGGGTTAAACCTAAGTGCCCTTATCATTTTCATGCATCAAATTCAACAATGTGGTCTCGACATGCATAACAAAGCAGGTTCTAGAATAATCGAACCATGTGCAATATCACTCAATGAAAGAAATTAGAGCAATTTATGAATGAAATGCTCATTAGGCTCAAAAGCTCACCAATCGCTAAAAATTTGTCAAATCTTGTACATCCATCAATTGAATCAATTGCAAGAAAAATATAATACTCATGCTAGCAAAAATTTCACTAATCATACTTGCATCTTTCTTACTTTTCACAACAAAATAAATTCCTAAGAAATTGCAAAAAGTTGTGAAAAACATAAAATTTTGAAAAAATGTATATATCTGAAAAAATATCCCCTCCCCCACACCTAAATTAGACATTGTCCTCAATGGATGAAAATAAAAAGTAAAAGGAAAATAAGAGGACTCCCCTGATTAGATAATGAAGCACTGGAGGAAGTTGAAGGATGAAAATGCTTGAGTTGATGTCCAATCATCAATGACATTTGGAACATAAGAGACCCGAGAACCATAGTAGGCAATGAATGCGGACATTAGATGCTGCAAGGAATAAGATAAAAAGAATTAGAATAAAAGAAAAAAAATATTTTTGACCTTTTTTTTTTTGTATACACTCTATCTGTTGTAAGGCGTGGGCACGCCTTGCAATCCAAAGTCTTCTGATTCTCATCCAGGTATGCATTTCTGACAGCCCCTTAGAGATCGTGGGCACACCAGACAAATTGAAGTCTTCTAATCATCACCTGTTTGCTTTGCCTTCAGACAGACTTGGAAGGCGTGGGCACGCTTTCGAACCAGCAGTCTTCTACCCATTACCACTACAACATACTTAAAGATAATTTAAAAAACCATTAATAAAGGAAAACCTAAAAATGAGAAGAACAAAAAATTAAATCCTTGGATTGCCTCTCAAGCAGCGCCTTTCTTTAATGTCTTTGGCTAGACATTTCCATGCTTGGTTATAGAGGATAAAATCGTATAACTCTTTTCATTACATCGTTTTCATATTCATGATATTCATCATGAATAGGGAAATTTTTAAGCACGTGAGCTACTTTCTTCTTTTGACTAGCAGATGGCTTCAAACATGCAAGTAATGATTTTAATCCTTTACTCATTCCTTCATCAAGATTAATCAACAACCTAATAGTTTTTGTAACTCCTAACTTATCTCTATCATGAAACTCAAAAATTTCTGGTATAACAAAGTCAATCTCACCAACAGAAAATATAGAATGAGAGATAAGAGTTAGGGATGAAGGAGATGTCACCACAGTTGGGATTTTTTCATTGGACTTTTTCACTGGAGAGGCTATGGGTTGGGGTCCCCTTGTTTCTTCCTCAACTTTCTTTTCAACCACAGAGTTAGATTCTTCCCTTTGAATTTCTTGCCATTCGTCACCACTTCTCAAGGTAATTGCACTCATATCTGGTTCGGAATTGATAATGGTCTCTGAGTGCAATCTTTTAGAATTCTGAGACGTCATTTGGCTCATAGTAGCTGCCAGTAGACATATTTGATTCTCCAAATTATGAATGCTTGTCTTTGTCTCTAGCTGAAATTGAGCAATGGTTTGTTGGAACTGAGCAGTGGTTTGTTGGAGTTGTGCAATACTTGTGGCCAAACTCTTAACAAGATCTTCCAAAGAACTCCCCCCGCTAGAGGATGAGGATTGAGATGTTAGACTCACTGCATAGCTATAGTTGGGGTAATCCCACCATCCTTGATTATACACATTTGAATAAGTATCAAACATCGGTGGTGATGGATTTTGAAATACTCTAACATCACCAATTTGGTCATCCATGTCTTCTTGAAGTAGCGGCCACCTGTCAGTTAAATGATCCAATTGACATATTCTGCAAGTGTTGACTTGTGGTTTCTGTCCATCACTCAATTTTTGCACGAGAGAAGCCAAATCATCTAAACAAGGATCACTAATAGAATAGCTCTCATTAACCCAATAAGAAATAAAGTCCAATCTATCACCAAAATATTGAAAATTAGTAGCCATCAACTAGTAAGAAAAATAGAGGAGAAATAAAGGAGAAAAAAAATTTGAGAAAATAATTCAAGCACCAGTCCCCGGCAACGGCGCCAAAATTTGGTGGGTGTCAAACCGCCAAAAATAAAATACCTACTCTAAAAATATGAATTCAAGTATAATGGCGAGTAGGGTCGTATTCTCAGGGATTGGGTGATTTATTTCCTACAGAGAATTTGGGGGAATTTTGAAGAAGAGAGCAAATAATTAAAAAGGAAAAAAACTGAAATTCTAATTAAGCAAGAATGCAAGATTTAAGTAACACAGGAAACAATGAATGGAACCAACCTAGTCAAGGAATTAATCTTGACACCGATGCACACGACTGATCATAGATACATGAAAATATTCACACGTTCATGAATAAATTGGTTATAGTGGTCAAGCGATGCGCCCAACCACCAATCTTTCCTTATTTTTATAGTAGTCCAGAAACACTCATAAACTACCCTCTTGTGAACTAGACAACCCTAGAGACGCTCATAGGATTTAATGTAGTCACAGCATTAGGAATTAGAAAGACCCAATTCTAGATGACAAACACACATACGGGTTTTTTTAGACTAGATTAATTATTCCCACGATCCAAATTAGACCGCTTGCGAGGCGGTGAAACTGTGTCATTTGCCACTAATCAGGATGCTTAAAGGCGACGCGCCAACACCCTAATTGGCTATCAATTATTTAGACAAATTGAATAACTGGCCATATTAATCAATAAATCTAAATAATAATAACTCAAGGAAAAATAGAGAATAATTAAATACCCATGAACATACAAATTAAAATAGATAATTAAAACGATCTCACAGTTATTGTGCCCCGATCCTTGATTATTCCTTAACTAGAAAAGGAATTAGCCACGCCTCATGTTGATAACACAACCAATAGTCTTCATGAAATTCAGATGCAAGCAAAAGTAATTAAGGTCCAAGCAAAAATCTCCAATGATTAATAATGTGAACTGAACTTGAAAAGAGGAACCCAAGTACGGGTATGCTGCTCTTGTTCCAAACGAAACTAACAAAGAAAAGCAATTGACTAAGCTGAGCAAGGTGCAAAAAGAAAACGACTAAAAGACGAAAAATGAGAAAAACTAAAGAAACCCAAAGCAATACTAGTCTATGGTTAATGCTACTGGCGGCGGAGAAGAAAACAAAAACAAGACAACTATCAATTAAAATATCTAGGCTAAGTGCAACAAGGAAAAAACGATAGAAGGACGAAAAGCGAGAGAAACTAAAAGCAATCTAATGTCTTGCTCCAACTTTCCGTAACCGTATATAACAAGAAGAGACTAATACTATATATTCTAGGTCAGGCCTCCCAAAAAACAAGGGAAAGACTCCTTCTATTGATCACTAAGCGCCAACTCTTTAGGATGCCATGAGTACCAATCCCAAGTTGATTTGGGAATCCTGCGCAATAAGGAAAGCAGCTCCAGTCTTCACACGAGTTTCTAATTTGCATAGGACTTTGCTTCCTAATCCGCTGGCCACCCACGTTTCCTTCCCACATTCGATTTCCCATTTTATCTCCAACAATAACCGTTCGAAACCCAAGAATTTAACTCCGTAACCTGCCACCTCAGTTTTGCTTCCCTTTTTCTGACACAAGCACGCCCTGAAAGTACAAGTCTTCTGGAATTTGCCAATAAATGCCCATTTCACACCAAAGGCTTACAAATGCCACAGAAACAATTTATCAGCAGTAACCTAATTCTTTGCACAATAAATGGTCGAAATTAAGATCAAATACCAACAAATAAAGTACACAATTATCTCCCTATCATAAATTTCATATTTGTACCTTATTAGGTGCAAAAACAATATTTTCAAATTGCAAATGCCCAAAATACAGGTTTTCTTTTAGCCAGTGAGGCACAAGTTATAATATTTTACAAGAGAGGGTTCGGTCACATATATTTGTGTGCCAATGAGGTTTTCAAAATTTTCACTAGAAACTAGTTTTCGTGTGTCCATGTTTAATTTAATTTTAATGTTTGTCTCTCTTCGTGCTATTATGAGTAGCTTCATAAGATTTCTTTTGATCTGCCTTGGTATATTTCACCCACATAAGTTTGTTGTTTAATTAAAATTTCTTTTATCTTTTTGGTTCTAGGTTCATGCATTTCGATACTTGGAGTACCGTCATGTTAGTACTTTGCTATAGTTCTTTCAAGGGATAGGTAATTCAGGTGCCAGTCCATCTACTGGAAATCCTCCAAGGATTTTGCTCTTTGGCCCTTTTGGGCGACTAGTTTGTACCAGAATTCTGCTTCACAGGTAACTAAGTCAATGTTCAACCATACATGATGGAACTAATATGGAAATCTCTGGCTTTGGATTGAAGTAAAGTGAAATCAATCTTTGTATCCAACGAAAATTCTAGACTTTATGAGGGCAATACGAAAAGGGGATGGCAGGAGAGTTGTGTAGGAAAACTAATTATCCAAATAGATAAAGAAAGTGTTACTCATTCGTCTTATTGATAAATATGGAAAGAAAATACAAAGAAACTCTAGTTAATTAGATATACTTTTCGGAATGAGAAGCGAAGGGTAGGGAAAAAATTAGAAAAGAAGTCAACTAGCATATTAAGGCACTTTACCACAAAGTCATCTGTGGAATCCCTGTTAGGAATCAAAGAGATAAAAGCAGCGGAAATTTAAAATTTTGATTCCTTTCAATAGATCATCCTTTGATTAAATCCATGTAACATAGAATTATAGAATTAGTTCAAGAAGATTATCTCAATCCATGAAAATCTCCTTGAACTTGGTGGAAATTTAATCCAGAGGATGGCAAAGAGATCCAGGTAGCCGTACACACGTCCGGTCTCTAATGGTGATTTACACGAACCTCCTTAGTTAGAACCTCCAAGGTCGAATTAGTTTAAACTAGATTAGTGCTAACTATTGCCAAGACTACCACACGCAAGTCTATTGAGATAACCCTAATTTTTCACCATGAAAGACTTGTCCCAAAATGAGAAATAAGAGATGCAATTTTTCCCTTATTTCCTTGGACGAATTTTGGGTATTTTTTCTCTCAAGATTTTTCTCAAAAATCTCGCAAGACAGTATGATGATTTTGCTTTCTATCAAAAGCTTAGTGAGTATTTATAGACAAATAAATTGTCAAATCCTTATGAAAACTTGAAATCAGTTTCCAATAAGATTTAGCTTCCTTATTCAAATACAATCAAATCCTTATGGAAATTTGAAATCAGTTTTCAATATGATTTAGTTTCCTTATTCTAATACAACTCTTGTATTTGGAAGACTAAAATTTATTTGCACTATAAGTCTCTCAAGTTTAATTTGTCTCACAAATTAATCGATAAGTTATAAAAACTTATCTATCAAGTCTCACTTGAAATTCATTTAATCTAGTTAAGAAAGTTCTTAATGTGTGTGACCCATTAGATTCTCATATACGTTGGCAATAAGTATGAGTTGTAAAGTCTTAATAAATAAGAACTAGACAAATTAAAACTCCTTTTAATTTATCATTGATTCCACTAATCAATCAATTCATACTTATGGATCAAGATTGGCATCTAGCAATGCATCATGACCACCCAAGTAATAAGAAAAATCAAGTGGATGACTTCACCTTATAGTGAACATTTACCATGTAACTAATATCCTTTTATCACACTTATCTCACATTAATCTTGGAATAAGTTGTGCCTATTCCATTTGTGTGATTAATGCTCTTTTATCTTGTACCAAAATACAACTCCAACGAAAAAATTCTTAGAAACACTTTCTAAAACTCTCCCACTTAGCATTAAGATTTTCGAGTTATACTTCTACAAGTGGCCAGACATGAGATAACTCCTCTTCCATAAGAGGTGGTAAATCCTTATAGGTTATTCACCATCTTTCCATACTTCAAGCACACCCATCTGTTAATGATGTGAGCATTCTCTTTTACGGGAGCAATCATATAACAAAGAAAGTATAACTATCTATATTCAAGATACCATGATAACTTTAAATCTAAGGATCACTTGCATAAACGTCACTTAGAGATCAATCCTTTGGCACTTAAAGAATATTTCTATGTGGATCAATCTAGTGAACTTGATCATACCATCAAGCACCCATATACTTGCTTTGGTGTCCAACACACTATAGTAGATGAGATCTACTATTTCTCATATAGATGCGGCATATTATGCGCTAGTCTAACCGTATTAACAATGCCCTTTCTTATTAATACTATGACTAGAGATACTTAAGAATAAACCTTATTTATAATCGAATGAACCTCACTATCATAACTCTTATGATTTCATCGATTAGGTTTCTTCTAAGGGATTTATCATACTTATAAATATATAAGCAATCAATATGATAAAGATGTCATATATTATTATATAAATAGTTAATGTGTATATTAAACCCTAGAAGTTGATTAACTTTAGGACATATACACTAACAACCTCCCACTTGCATAAAGCCAATCACTCATAAGTCGAAGACCAAATAAGCCAATATGACCGTCATGTTTTCTTTAAGATAAGTTTTTGTGAATGGATCAACTATGTTGTAATCCGTGGGTACTCCTTTTAATCTTCACTTTTATTTCCATCAATTGTGAGGGCCTTAAAATTTATTTTTAATATTGTTAATATTTATTATTTAAATATTGTTATTATTATTATTAATCTGTTTGATTATTTTAATATCGTACTCAAACATATTTTTCAGAAAATTTAAATGGGAATTCAATTTATTTATTTATTTATTTTATTTTTGGGTGACTCAATTTTATTTCACACTTAATTCCTCGTAGATCTCCAATATTTCGTTTACCTTTTTAAAATTCGCCCTTTTAACATCAATTAGACAGAAAATGAGAAAACACATTTTTCGAGGTAAAAATTCAGGCTGTGAGTGAAGTAGCGATGGAGTGTAAGGATGATCACTTGTAGGTTAAGACTACAATCAAGGGACTAGAAGTGAATTATTAGAGGTGAGATTAAGTAGGGTTTTGAAACCTTAAAACTAGTCCCTTGATTGGACAAATTTCCCAAAAACTAGGATTTTAATTTTACGATTGCTTTACCCATTTAATTCCCTCCCAATCAGTCCAAATACCCTTCCTTTTCTCCTTAAGTCAGCCGAGCACCCCTTTCATTTTCTAGCTAAATTAATCAGCTCATTTCCCTCCAAATTAAGCTTTACAACAAGAATTTCGCATGAGACAACAACTCCTAAATTGGGGCTTTAGTCTTGTCATTGCTTTATGTCATTTACACCCAAAGCTTTTCCCTTCTTTCTCTTCCATTGCAGCCGGTTATTTCCCCTCTTCTTCCTTAGCAAAAATAGCTTTTCATTTCCTCCCCAAGCTCTCCATTTCATCCGACCTTGTCTCCCCATTTCCCTCTCAAAGAAAACCTTCTTTTCCCTTGCAAAGCACTTGCTTAGAAGACTTGAAGTTGTGGAGTTTTTGAAGGGTGAGCTGGCCGAAAATTGAAAGGTGAAAAGGGGTGATCTTGGTGGTGGATTTCTGGACTTCCTAACCTTGCTCAAACAATTAGAAGAAGAGGTAATCTTCCTACACTAAAGATGAGAGCTTTAAGTTTGATTCTTGAAGTTTAGTTCTTAAAGTTTCATTGGGTTGTATTTGTTGGCTATGGTTGTTGAGTGGGCTCTTGGAATCCCACAAGTATGTGAATTTGTTTCCTAGTAGTTCTAAATGATGAAATGTGTGAGCATATGTTGGAATTTGTGGTTGGAAATTGAAGGAAAAATCTCAAGGGAAAACCGGGTAAGAGAGAGAGGAAATGGAGGTTGAAATTTGCTGATTTTTCCTTAATTTCATGGCTAAAATTTGTAAGCTTAAGGGCTTATTATAATGCTTAAATAATGAGCTTTAAGTTGTTAATTTTCTCTACAAAAAGCCCCTCAAAAGTGATAGTAAGAAAGGCAAGAGAAAATTCTGTTTTGGAAGCTTTAGTGTTGGCCGAAAATCTTGCTATGTTTCCCCTGTTTTGTGGCTGCATTTTTGCAATCTTGAAGACTGAATGTGATGTTTAAATGTTGAGCTTTAAGTTGTTAATGTTTCCCACAAAAAGCCCTCTAAAAGTTGTAGTAATAATGGTTGATAGATTGGAACCAAAATCTGGAATTTGGAAGAAGCTTGCTGTCCGAATTCTTGAGTTGTTTTAGTGCTAAGTTTTGATCTAAACTTATATCATTTTTGACCATCATTGGACCTAGGAAGATTAATACTAGCTTGGTTTCAAGAATTAGGGCATTTGGTGGTGATTTGAATGTTTTAGAAGCTCATAGATGAAGAAGGCAAGACTTCGCAGGTTTGAGTTGAGTTTGTCGAGTCCACTTTGGGCATTAAAAACACTATCTTCCCGTGGGATTTTTTCCAAAATTTTGGTGTGAACATAATCTATATATGGTAGAGTTAGTGTACCAAATTTGGTGATTTTTGAGTAAGAATTAGTCACTCAAATGAGGCTCCAAATACTACCCTGTAAATCTGGATTTTCAGAAAACACAGAATTTTGAACCTGCCTTGTTTGGGCAGTTATAATTTCCTACTTGAGAGTCAGAATCGAGTTCTATTGGTGGAATTTGAAACTCAATACATAGGAATTTAAACTGTGTAAATTTCAGAGGCCAATTCATTTTCTACAATTTTTGATGAATTTCCAAAGTAAGCTGGAAAACCAGCCTGAGTTGTTCTGTTTTGTACTGTAGCTGAACTTAACACGAAAATATGGGCAGTTTTTGTCCAAAATTTTATCATGGTGCCTTCTATAAAGTTTTAGAAAATTAAATGAGGTTTCCAACGGTACCAAGTTTGTGAAATTTGGACTTATACAACTCAAGTTACGATTTTTCAAAGATTTCTGTTTAAATTGGAAGTTATCGAACTTGATTTTTCTTGAACGAGATTTAATCGGTGAACCAAAAAACTTATTTCCATTGTTCTTTAATTGTTTTAGGAAGTGGTTCTATTTTTCAAAGTGATCAAAACTTGAACTCTGAGATCTACTTTGTTGGTGAGTTTCCAATGCATGTTAATCGCTTTAATTGAATGTCTTTGCGTGAATGTGTTAAATACGTGAACTTTGAAAGTGTTAAACCACTCACTTAAGGACTCTTTTAAGTAGAGTAGGTGACCTAGTTGTTTTGCATGAATATATACACACTAGTGGAGATAGTGTGTATAAAGTGTTTATAAAACTACTCTTGGCCGCATCCCTTGAGTAGTAAGTGTTAAGTGTTAGGATTGCGAGCCCGGTAAAGGGGGATGTTCGGTGGAAGGAAATGGTAGTAAAGAGTCGTCTACATGGATTGGAAAGTCGACGGAGTGTAGACTACGTGAATTGAACGTGCGAAGTGGACCTGAACTCCTAAGAGCTCCCGTATCCTACTTGTGTGTTTTTGTGTTTTATTTACTTGTTTTAAATATGTTATTTATCCCTCTTTATGCCTGTGCATGATCTTTTGGAAATTCACGAGCTTTCAGCTCACCCCCGTTCCCATTTGATTTTTCTTAACAGGTGATGAGAATCCAGAAACCTAGATAGGTCTAGAACTTGTTTTTTTAGGTCTTTTGTCCCAAGTGTAGAAGAATGAATTGTATATTCTTTTGGTTTCGTAAATACTTTAACTCATGGGATTGTATTAGACTATGGCTCGAGACTTTAAGTGCTTTTGAGTTTATGACTGTACTTTAAGTTTAAATATTACTTTACAGTTTCCATTCTCACTTTTGATATGAATTTTATATTTATCCTTTAGCGTTAGTATTTTCGAATGTTTGGGTCCTGGCGAGAGTTAGGCAAGCAGCCCGCCAACTCTTTGGTTAGCCTTAGGGGGAAGTGGGGCTGTCACATCAATGATTTCACTAAATCATGTGGTACCACCTTAATAAGTGTTTGGATCTATGACGAGACCTTGGTTCCTTTGTCAGGACAAGTTTTCATTGTAGTCACAACACAAATTGAAGGACTTCTAATGGAGGGAACTAATCCAAACTCATCTTTAAACTTGTACATTCAAATGCTTCCTTTTGCCACTTCTCAAGTAACAATTATTAAGATTTAATTGTAGAACTTTAGTTGTGTTTCACTTGGAACTCTTTCAACACACAATACCAATATTATGAATATATGCATAATTACTTGTAAATCATCTTTGTAAGATTGTTTATAAGCATATTCTCAAACTTCCAACTTTAAACTCTTCATGGACCAAAGGATACAATGAGTTTAGTACAATGAAAGCATTATTCTATACAATATAGATAAAACCTCTTCTTAGATTACTCCATGCTAAACATCTTTAGTATCTTATCTAAGTACTTAAAAAAACTCAAGCTATCATACCTATCAACATAGACCTTTATTCTAAAGGAAGATTGCCACTCCTTTATATCATGAAGGAAGTTTTGGATAGCTATACCTATAATTTTGGAAAATAGGTATACCCTTTCCATATATCATATGTCAACTATATATGACGCATGAAAATAACAATAGCTCCCATTAAATCGTATATGAGTACTTGGCCCATCCATACTTTTGATAAAATCAAACGTTTTGACTATCTCATCAAAACAAATGATACAACTTTTAGAAATTTGCTTTATTGGCATACAAGATGTAAAAACCTTTAAATTGTGTCACACACACAATTATTTGTTGTTTCCATTTAAAAAAAAAGTGTTTTTAACATCTATTTGCCGTACATAACTCATAGTTAAAACAAGCAAGTTAATCTAAATGAATTTAAGCATATTGATTAGTAAGAAAGTTTCTTTAAAGATAATTGCTTATCTTTAATAGTGACCTCTCTACCAACCAAACTCTATAGGTAACACTTTACCTTCCATATTAGTCTTTACTCTAAAGACTCTTTTGCACCTAAAAGGTTTGTAGACACCAAATTTTGACTATTTCAATTGTTTTATCATTTAGTTATTTATTTTTGAATATTCTAACACATTTTCTTATTTTGTAGGTTTAAAAAAAAAAGGTCTCAGAACTGAAACGCGGACCGGTTACGCAGAGTGGTCCGCGTAACGGTCCACGTAACAAGATTAGAGAAGAAAAAAGTACGAACGCGAAATTTCCAAGCCCTTTCTCACTCATTTCCAACTGTATTTTCTGGTACTTAGGCATCAAGAAACCTATTTAGTTAATGCCAGATCACCCTTGATCCTTAAGACACAAACAAAACCAATCAAATGATCAAGATTAACCACAAAACCCCCAAAGTATCCAAGCCATTGGTTCAAGGGTAGAGTGGCTATAAATAATTCATGATAGGGTTTTCTGAAAAAGAGGAGAAGAGAGAGGTGGGGAGGAAACAGAAAACGAAAGAAAAAAAAAAGGAGAGAAAAAGCAAGAAGAAGAAGAAGAAAAAAGATTTTTAGGGTCTTCAGGTTGGGTAACCTTCTTTAAAGGGTGATATCTCCTTTGTTTTAGGGAGTTTAGAACTAAAATTTTTTCTGGGAATACCTGAGATGTAGAGGAACAATTCTTGTGAAAAACTCCATTTGAGAAAACCACTGTAAAACCTTTAAATCTGGCCTTCAAGTTGATAAGAAGTCAACTCCGGGAGCAAAGAAGGAGGTCACCTTCAATCTGAAATTCATACCTCTTCCTTGCGATCCTTTTGTAAGAAAAGAGGTTCGGGTGATCCCTCACCCTTATCTTGGTCTTTTGAACGAAAATCTTGTTGAAAAGTGTGACCTTTTGATGGAACCAAGGTTATGAGTTTTGTTTCTTTTTGAGTTTTATGATAGATAATAACGATTCTGTGTTGTTGTTTGAGTATGTTATGTTTACATAGCCTTGGTAAGGCCCATGGACTTGTTTTATGTTTAGAATCAGACGTTTGATGTTCCTGTGTTGATTTTGATGTATTTTCTGCAATGTTTCTGAAAAAATGTTCTTCGCATTTTGAAGATGTGAAGAAACGCGGGGTACTTACACTGATTGGTCCGCGTAACGCTTCGCGTTTCCATTTCAATGTTTGAAGATGCGAAGAAACGCGAGGTAGTTGCGCCCCCTCCCCCCCGGGCGTTTCTAGCTTGATAGTTCTTCTTTTTCTCCTTTTCTTTCTATTTGATGACATTGATGCTTAAGATTCACCCTTTTTGGCTCTAGCTTGTCTTGATATGATCTGAATGATAGTATTTATGCCTTGAAATTGATCCTGCCGTCTCTGATGATTTTATTTGTGTTTTTGGTTGAAAAACTGGAAGCAATCTTCCTGGATTTTTGTGAAGATGGGAAGAGACGCGGGTAGATACGCGGCTCGGTCCGCGTTTCCTCTCCGCGTTACCCTTCTGAACCTCGCATTTTGCATGAAACGCGGACTAGGTTGCGCGGACTTATCCCGCGTAACTGTCCACGTAACCTCTCTGTTCCTCAGTTTTGTTGCTATTTTCTACTCTTTTGTTCCAGAAACTTACTCTAGTGTTCATGTCTTCCAGTCTTGTCCAATTTGCTTGCATAATTTGTTTTGATATCTTTTCTTTGAATTTTTGATTGATTTTTCCTTTAAATTGGTGCCTTGATCCCTTTTTGTTGACATTGAATCTTAGATAACCATTCCCCTCATTTAAGGATTCAGTTGAGGCATCACATCAAGGGATGGTAACTTCTTTCCCCTATTATGTGTTATTATGTGTTCCTATGTGTTTTATGGGTTTTAAATGTTTCATTAGTTAGAATTTCATTTATGTCAGTTAATTGCTTTGCAAGTGGTTAAGAGGCCCTTGAAGGCCAAGTTGTAATAGAATAGGTAATTATTTTAGTTTTCTTTTATGTCTTTCCCCCCATAGATTGTAATTAGGGCCCTAAATGTAATAATCTTTATGTGCTTATGTGTTTAGGTTATTTGCTTTCCTAGGGTTTTTTGCATCTAGATATTATGATTATGTGTTATGTGTTTATGTGTTTTTATGTGTTTACTTGCTTTATTATCATGTCAGCATGTTTTATTAAGTAAATATATTGACGTCACCACACTAGTCTAATGCTAGTTGTGGTTCATTCCCTCTAACGCCGTCACACTAGTCCAACGCTAGTTGTGGCCTTTCCTTTCGATTTCTCATTAATCCAATGTTAGTGAAAACCTTTGGACAAAGGCTAGTCCAATGCTAGACCCTTAAAGCCGTTCATGCATTAGATACAAGTTTCACACACTTTTCACTTTTAGGGTTTCTTTTCCATTCTTGCATGATTATTTTTCTCCCATCCTGTGTGTGAAACATGTCATTTAGTTTTCTTTTTTGCTAGAAAATAGATTAGTGCATTTTAGAGCATTACCCTTTGAACAAGTGAAAAGAGCGAGTTTGGCTACTTAACCTTAGCACGCTTTTATTTCCTTCTATGAAAAGGAAGATTGAAGTCACGAACTTAGTTCTCCACACCCATTATGGTGCATTATCCCTCTTTAGGACATACATGTGCATTATTATAAATTCTATCAAAATCATTCTTTAAAAATCAAGTTTCTTCTTCCTGTTTAGCAATTCAAAGTCAAAATCCATTTTTCTTAAAATTTCATCTTTTAAAGATCAAGTTCTTTTTTGCACTTAAGAATTCATCTTTTTCAAAAATCCAATTTCTTTTCCCTTGAGATTTTATAAAAATTGCATTTCTTTTCAAAACCCTAGTTTCCCATTTTTTTCGAGTTTCATCATTTGCATTTTTCGTGACCTCCTTAAGGGATCAAATTTGGATGACACAACTAATGTGATCAATTCCAATCAAATCTCAAGGAGACATTTTGCCCCTCTTAATCCAATATTAGGTTTAAGATTTGCATCCATATAGATAACATCCAAAGGTGATAAATTTTAAAGTTAGAATTAGGAAATTTTTAACTAAATCATGCAACTAACTTTGGTTAGGTTAGAAGGGTACCTTAGAGATGAATAACATCGAATCTTTGCCTTCCCTTCTTTCAACTGTGACTCCCGAATCTTTTTCTCTAGTTTTTCAAAGACCTGGAGTCGTCTAAAAAGGGTTTTCTTAATTTATTTTCATTAATCAAAATTTTTAAGTGACTTGGTACACCTAAACTCTATACCAAGTGGCGACTCCAAATTTTTCTAAAAACCCTTTTCTAGACTTGTGTTTTTGGGTCCAAATCGTCACATTTTTTTAGTCCCATAACCCATTTCTTTTATTTTTATTTTTCAAAAAATCAAAAATCAATTTTTAACTAAAAAACCTTTTTCAACTAAAAACCCGAAACGACGGGTTTGGATGTTTTAGGTTGCATTCCTTTTTCTTTTCCTTTTCTTTTTTAGTATTTTTTCCCGCGCAAACGCTCCTTACACATCGCGTACATGATGAATGAATTATTTGTTTATTTATTTGTATTGATCATTCTAGGCCTACTCTTGGCATAAAAGGGCTCCTCTCTAGGACATGCATCCGAATTATATAAACAATCACTAACTTCACTCTTTTTCTTTTTTTCTTCCAAATAAATCTCCACAACTCCCTTTGGAAATAAGCTTCTAAAGTGTGCTTCTCTTCCCGCTCAGGTACTTTTAAAAATAGCTCCACGCAGAAGTCCCATCGTTACCTGATCCAAAAGCAAGAGCTTGAAGCAACCCGTAAACATGAGTTCTGCACCAAAAGGCTCAGATAGGAATGCTTTGGTAACTTCGCCCGACTTTGCTACATTGAGAGCACAGTTAAGTGAAGTACTGGGAAGGTTTAATAAGATGAGCACCGAGATGGCCATGCAAAGGCGTGTAATTGATCAGTTGGTGGCAAATAACAGTGGAAGAGGTGTCTCGAATGAGCGTGAACCCATTGTTAGTAACCCCCCTGTGACAGATAGTCAACTCCCTTTCCTGACCAATATTCAAACTACTTTTGTCCCACCTACTTCTAACCCATACGATGTTATCTTTTCTCATCACAACACCAATTTTCCACATTCTCATCCTAATTACATCCAACTAAGCCCGACCAAAAAGACAAACCCTCATACTCAACCCCAGATCACTTTAAACATGCCTTCTTACCCTCCAGAGCCTCAATACCATACCACTAAACCATTTGTGTGGGATCTGACTTCCCAAGGAAAACCAGCGGTGCATGACCTTATTGCACCAGTCGACAAAGATTTGCTGAAAAGGCTGGATAAATTCGATGAGTTCATAAGGAAGAACCAGGGTCTGAACCAACATGGTGGATTGGATTACGATGATCTGTGCCTATTTCCTGACGTCCAGCTACCTATGGGTTTCAAAACCCCCAAGTTCAGCAAATATGATGGTACCGAAAACCCTAAAACGCACCTTAAAATGTTTGCCAACAAACTTGGCAAACCAGTGGATGATGAGAACTTGCCTATACGTCTGTTCCCCGAGAGCCTAGAGAGGGATGCTTTGGATTGGTACTTAAACCTGAAACCTCAAGAGATCAAAACTTGGTTGGATTTGTCAACAGCTTTTGTGAAGCAGTATGAATTCAATTGTGAGTTGGCACCAACACGAACAACATTGGAAGGAATCAAAAGGAGACCTTCAGAAGATCACAAAACATATGCTAAGCGTTGGAGAAAATTAGTTGCGAGGGTGGAGCCTCCTATGACTGAAGAAGAGATTGTTTGTACTTTCATCAAGGCATGTGACCCACCTTATTTTGAAGAAATTTTTCACATAACTGGGAGTTCATTTGCTGCAATTGTTAATAAGTTGGAAGAATATGATGAATTTGTCAAGATGGGGAAGATTGTTAACGTGTCAGCATTGAAACAGCAATTGGAAGTTCTGCAGAATCAAAATAACAATGGGAATAAGTACCAATTCAAGAAGAAAGAAGGAGAAACTACATTCGTATGGGATCAAGGCCCATCTTTTAGACCAAGAATTCAACGCTATCCTGCCTACTCAACCCCTTACCCGTACTACCCTAATTCTCATCATGTTTACCACACCATTGCTCAAACCTCCTACTCTCGACCAGTCCATCTAAATACCACATCAATACCTCCAGTTCCTCAACCCACCTTTCAAAACTATCCTCGTCAAACCTATAACCCAAGACCAACCTCACAAAGCAACAATCCCATTCAAAATCCTGTCCCAGCCAGTGGGATCCCAACTCAAAGGCCATCTCGAACTTTCTCTAATTTGGGCAGGCCAATTGATTAGCTATACAAGCAATTGAAAGCAGTTGGAAAGATGGGAACAGTGCCCCCCAAAATCTATCCTAACGGTCCGCCTCCTGGTTATGATCCCCAGACCATTTGTGCTTACCATTCTGGAAGTCTAGGTCATTCAACGGTTAACTGTTGGGCCTTGAAACACAAGATCCAAGACATGATTGATGCCGGAGACATTATCCTGAAAAGAAAGGGAGAACAGGGACCAAATGTTAATAAGAATCCTCTACTAGAGCATGGAGGTACTGTGGGAGTAATGATCAGTGATGAGGAGTTTGTTGACCCTGCTCAATACATCATGGACGAAACTAAAGTGTTTGGTATAATGGAAATTAATCAGACAAGAATGGGGAGAATGTTGTCCTCTAAGGAATTCGGGGCAAAGAATACGGATGACATTTTTAAAGAAAAATTGAAATCACCTTTGTATGGGAAAGATGACCCATTTATTGTAAAAAGAGGACTCTCCTGAGATTGAAGTGGGTTTATATCAATCCTGTATGAGAACTATTTATAAGGCTGGATCATCTGAAATTTTGGAGTTCCCATCAGTTTCTGAGGAAGACATGCAGAATTGGTCAACTGACTACTTTCTCTCTTGAAGGAAATTTCGGTAAAATCAGGAGATTGTCTTTTGGTTTAGGGCCGTCCACATGGAGCTCTAATTTGGATCTTTTGTTAGAAATTATTTTGTTATTTGGCCTTTATTGTCATTTCAGTATTTCAAATTATTTTTCTATAGCATGGCATATTTTGTTTAAGGAAATCACTGAAATGGAAATGAGAGTCTAGGATGAAGTTTTTTTTTTTAATTTGGGTTCATATCTGTGAAATGGTTATTTTGATTAAATTTTAGTGGATTTTTTAACTCAAAGGAATGAAGGATTTGCCTCTATTCTTTAATTTTTTTTCTATTTATCTATTACATGTTTTATTTTGTTCTTTAATGGCCACAAATAAAAACCTTCGAACCTTGGATATCACCATTTTGGAATTTGATGAATGCAAATTCTGATATCTCTCGTGAACTTGGATGTCACTATTTGTAAGATGACCGAAACACACCGAGATTGGCATGAGAAACTACCTTTTTAGCATGTAGAACTGCAATCAGGATTTCTACTGGAGCAATTCCCTATTAACTCATGTATGGTATGGAAGCAGTTTTACCTGCCGAGGTCAAGATCCCGTCTTTGCGCATTCTGATGGAGGCTCAGTTGAAGGATGCCGAATGGATTAAGCAGCACCATGAACAATTATCTTTAATTGTTGAAAGAATGCGGAATGCCATTTGTCATGGGCAATGTTACTAGCAGAGGATGGCTCGGGCTTATAACAAGAAAGTCAGACCTCGTATGTTCGAAGTAGGGGACAAGGTTTTGAAGCGAATCCATCCGATACAAGAGGAGGCTAAAGGGAAATTTGCTCCGAATTGGCAAGAGCCGTTCATTATTCAAAAGGTGTTACCTGGAGGAGCATTGGTTCTCATGGAGATGGACGAGCGGATTTTTCCTCAACCAATCAATTCAGACATGTGTAAAAGATTTTTCATATGATTGAACAAAGTTTCTTTAGAAATTGTCGCAAAAAGGTGGTCTGAATAGCCGACCTTCTTCCTTTTCGTTTAAACACATCAACCCCCAGTTCTCCTATTTAAGCCTATAAAAGAACAGTTAATTATTTAGCAAACCCCCCTGAGAATCACAAACCCCACATTGGGGCAATTTTTTTTTTATTTTATTTATTTTTGGAAAAAAAAGAAAGAAAGAAAAAAAAAACCTGATTAGAGCTAAACTGGGGCAATTTTTTTTTTTTTGAAAAATGCAATCTCAGGATTGTTTAAAGCCCTTCTTAAAAATCTGCATTCAAGGTTTGCGCTCTTTTTATACCTTACCAAGCCCCGTCACAAAAACCAAAACGTCACTAACCTCCGCCTCTTGCAGAATTTCTAAAGGAACTTTCTTGATCAAAAAGGCAAATGATGTAAATACATTCTCTCTGAATTTTTGTTAGAAGGGATTGTCTCACTGATGCCACCATTTTAACAAACATGTTTAAATTGACAAAAGTTGGGGGTTAAGTCTGTCTATTTCATTGTACTACTTTATCAGTCAACTCCGGTGGAAATCTGAAAGGGTCCTAAGACAAGTTTTGAAAAGCAGCAGTGCAAGCAGAAATGAAAGGTTCCTGGGACAAGAGAATCTGGTGATTATGTTTATCAGGGTTCACTTTATATCAAGCACTCCCTTGCCGTCAACAAATTCCAAAAAGACGATATCCAAAGGGGTCAAGTGCGAAGCATTTGTTTTAAATAGTTTTCCTGGCGTTTTGCTATTATTGATTTAAAATACCATGTTTAGCATTCATTCAATGGTTATGATGTCATTTTAAAATAAAAATTTTCTTTGCACAAATTCTTGCACATATTTTCATCAAAAGGACACTTTCATCAAAGGACAATCCTCTTAGATTACCATGAAGGTATGGGTGATATAGGTTCAGAAGCAATCGGAGCAACAAAACAGATCTACACCGGTAAAACAAAAAAAATTCAGCTTACACCGCTCATCGACGTCCAAGAACTCATGTTTACGGGCTGCTCAAGATAAAAGGGTCAAACGGTGGCGGCATTATTATTACTTTTCACCATTTCCTTTCTTTTGCAGAGAAGCAGGGGCAAGTGACCGATCAGTCCAATCGAGAAGATCAACTTTATTTTGAGTAAATGTTTAGAATGTATGATTAAATCATTTTGAAGATTGATTAATTGCATGTTTTGAAAAATCGAGGGAGGGGATCAAAGGTTTGCTAATGATAATAAACAATAATGAGATAAAAAAAAACTTCGTCTAAATTACACATTCATCCCACAAATTGCTTTGCTTTCTAAGATTTGACTCAAAAAGGGTACAAATGTCCAATCATTAGGTTGCAATTGCCTTCATCTTTTTGAAATAAAGGCCGCACGATGTGAAAAATCTGTTTTCCATCTTGCTCGGAAATAATTGTTATGTGATTAAGACATTGGCATTTTAGAAAATATGTTTTGTAAAATAGGGAAAATTATGCCTCAGTTTTTTCCTATTAAATGAGATTTCTTCTTTTATTAGATTTTGCAAGAAAATAATTGATATAGTTGGCAAATGATCCTTTTTCAGTTGATATGCTATAATAAAAAAAAAGAGAAGGGAAAAGAAAAAGAAAAAAAAAAGAGAGAAAAAGAAGCAAAGGGAAGGAAACTAAATTTCTACTGCAATGATTTAAAGTGCTAAGTAATCGGAAGTTTAGCATCTACAAATGTTAACTTTCACGTAAAACAGTACTTGAATTACGAGTATGCAAAGTAGTTCGAATAAGTAAAATGTTGAGTAACCAGAAATCTTCACCTAGAAGTGTTGATTTTCGCGTCAAAAGACGTTTTTACTATTTGAGCAAGAAGGCATATGTCGAGTAACCAAGAGTCTTCACCTAAAAGTATTGATTTTCACATCAAAAGGCATTCTTACAATTTGAGTAAGAAGATGTGTTTCAGCAAATCCTTTTTAGCAATAAAATCTGATAAAACTATGGAAAAGGCAAGCTTGAATTGACTATATGAGTCGTTTGATTGCAAAATTTGGTGAAAGTGAGAAATCAAGTTTGAATTGTTAAAATTGAGGTATAATTGTCTCTCTTTTACTTGATATTATGAGTACTTGATGCAAATTGAATAATTGCATAATAATGTTTTGCCTGGTTTATGAGGATTTGGATTTCCAAGGCCGCATGATTTATTTCAATCCCATAGTTTGTTTTGATGAATACTTCCTACCATTTGAGAACAAACAATGTTTCATGAACATAAATATCTCATGAATGTATTTTATCGCATGATTCTGATACGTTTTAGTCATTTTAATGGCTAACAGTTGTGATCCCAAGAGAATTTGCACTTTATGATTAAAAAAAAAAGAAGAAGAAAAAGGAAAAATTGAATTTCCATAGACTAATTGGTTAAAATTTCATGATTTCTGCAGGATTAATGATTCATTTGACATTGGGGCAAGTTATAAAAAAGGATGGTGATCCTCTCCTTTTTAGCAATTCCCCCAAGAGTTATATTTAAAGAGAATTTGAAAAAGGATCTTTATTATGAATGTTTTATTTTCACCTATCATCTAAATTTGAGGTATATTTACATTTCACCTACCAGTCGTTCAAGCTTGTGCCACTGAACAAACTAGGTTAAAAATGACTATTTTAAATTCCTGTTGGTTGCTGTCTCAGCCTCCGCCGGACACCCTTCTATCTCCTTTCTTGATATTTTAAATTCCTGTTGGTTGCTGTCTCAGCCTCTGCCAGACACCCTTCTATCTCCTATTCTTGATATTTCAATTGATACAAACCAGAGGAGCCAGGTAAGCATTTGGTGTCTACGTCTTTGTCTAGAGTTTCTTCAAAACTCAGACAAAGAGGAGCAAGCTGTAGACACCAAATTTTGACTATTTCAATTGTTTTATCATTTAGTTATTTATTTTTGAATATTCTAACATATTTTCTTATTTTGTAGGTTTAAAAAAAAAAAAGGTCTCAGAACTGAAACACCCACGTAACGGTCCGCGTAACAAGATCAGAGACGAAAAAATTACGCGCATGAAATTTCCAAACCCTTTCTCACTCATTTCCAGCTGTATTTTCTGGTACTTAGGCGTCAAGAAACCTATTTAGCTAATGCCAGATCACCCTTGATCCTTAAGATACAAACAAAACCAATCCAATGATCAAGATTAACCACAAAACCCCCAAAGTAGCCAAACTATTGGTTCTAGGGTAGAGTGGCTATAAATAATTCATGATAGGGTTTTCTGAAAAAGAGGAGAAGAGAGAGGTAGGGAGGAAACAGAAAACGAAAGAAAAAAAAAAAGGAGAGAAAGAGCAAGAGGAAGAAGAATAAAAAAGATTTTTAGGGTTTTCAAGTTGGGTAACCTACTTTAAAGGGCAATATCTCCTTTTTTTAGGGAGTTTAGAACTAAAATTTTTTTTGGGAATACCTGAGATATAGAGGAACAATTCTTGTGAAGAACTCCATTCGAGAAAACCACTGTAAAACCTTCAAATCTGGCCTTCAAGTTGATAAGAAGTCAACTCCGGGAGCAAAGAAGGAGGTCACCTTCAATCTGAAATTCATACCTCTTCCTTGCGATCCTTTTGTAAGAAAAGAGGTCAGGTGATCCCTCACCCTTATCTTTGTCTTTTGAACGAAAATCTTGTTGAAAAATGTGACCTTTTGATGGAACCAAGGTTATGAGTTTTGTTTCTTTTTGAGTTTTATGATAGATAATAACGATTCTGTGTTGTTGTTTGAGTATGTTATGTTTACATAGCCTTGGTAAGGCCCGTGGACTTGTTTTACGTTTAGAATCAGACGTTTGATGTTCCTGTGTTGATTTTGATGTATTTTCTACAAAGTTTCTAGAAAAATGTTCTTCGCATTTTGAAGATATGAAGAAACGCGGGGTACTTACACTGATTGGTCCGCGTAACGCTCCGCGTTTCCGTTTGAATGTTTGAAGATGCAAAGAAATGCAAGGTAATTGCACCCCCCCCCCCGACGTTTCTAGCCTGACAGTTCTTCTTTTTCTCCTTTTCTTTCTATTTGATGACATTGATGCTTAAGATTTACCCTTTTTGGCTCTAGCTTGTCTTGATATGATCTGAATGATAGTATTTATGTCTCTAAATTGATCCTGCCGTCTCTGATGATTTATTTGTGTTTTTGGTTGAAAAACTGGAAGCAATCTTCCTGGATTTTTGTGAAGATGGGAAGAGACGCGGGTAGATACGCGGCTCGGTCCACGTTTCCTCTCCACATTACCCTTCTAAACCTCGCATTTTGCATGAAACGCGGACTAGGTTGCGCGGACTTATCCCACGTAGCTGTGCACGTAACCTCTCTGTTCCTCAGTTTTGTTTCTATTTTCTACTCTTTTGTTCCAGAAACTTACTCTAGTGTTCATGTCTTCCAGTCTTGTCCAATTTGCTTGCATAATTTGTTTTGATATCTTTTCTTTGAATTTTTGATTGATTTTTCCTTTAAATTGGTGCCTTGATCCCTTTTCGTTGACATTGAATCTTAGATAACCATTCCCCTCATTTAAGGATTCAGTTGAGACATCACATCAAGGGATGGTAACTTCTTTTCCCTATTATGTGTTCTTATGTGTTCCTATGTGTTTTATGGGTTTTAAATGCTTCATTAGTTAGAATTTCATTTATGTCATTTAATTGCTTTGCAAGTGGTTAAGAGGCTCTTGAAGGCCAAGTTGTAATAGAATAGGTAATTATTTTAGTTTTCTTTTACGTCTTTCCCCCCATATATTATAATTAGTGCCCAAAATGTAATAATCTTTATGTGCTTATGTGTTTAGATTATTTGCTTTCCTAGGGTTTTTTGCATCTAGATATTATGATTATGTGTTATGTGTTTATGTGTTTTTATGTGTTTACTTGCTTTATTATCATGTCAACATGTTTTATTATGTAAATATATTGACGTCACCACACTAGTCCAATGTTAGTTGTGGTTCATTCCCTCTAACGCCGTCACACTAGTCCAACGCTAGTTGTGGCCTTTCCTTTCGATTTCTCATTAATCCAATTTTAGTGAGAACCTTTAGACAAAGGCTAGTCCAATGCTAGACCCTTAAGGCCATTCATGCGTTAGATACAAGTTTCACACACTTTTCGCTTTTAGGGTTTCTTTTCCATTCTTGCACGATTATTTTTCTCCCATCCCATGTGCGAAACATGTCATTTATTTTTCTTTTTCGCTAGAAAATAGATTAGTGCATTTTAGAGCATTACCCTTTGAACAAGGGAAAAGAGCAAGTTTGGCTTCCTAGCCTTAGCACGTTTTTATTTCCTTCTATGAAAAGGAAGATTGAAGTCACGAACTTAGTTCCCCACACCCATTATGTTGCATTATCCCTCTTTAGGACATACATGTGCATTATTTTAAATTCTATCAAAATCATTCTTTAAAAATCAAGTTTCTTCTTCCTGTTTAGCAATTCAAAGTCAAAATCCATTTTGCTTAAAATTTCATCTTTTTAAGATCAAGTTCCTTTTTGCACTTAAGAATTCATCTTTTTCAAAAATCCAATTTCTTTTCCCTTGAGATTTTATAAAAATTACATTTCTTTTTAAAACCCTAGTTTCCCATTTTTTTCGAGTTTCATTATTTGCATTTTTCGTGACCTCCTTGAGGGATCAAATTTGGATGACACAACTAATGTGATCAATTCCAATCAAATCTCAAGGAGACATTTTGCCCTCTCGATCCAATATTAGGTTTAATATTTGCATCCATATAGATAACATCCAAAGGTGATAAATTTTAAAGTTAGAATTAGGAAATTTTTAATTAAATCATGCAACTAGCTTTTGTTAGGTTAGAAGGGTGCCTTAGAGATGAATAACATCGAATCTTTGCCTTCCCTTCTTTCAACTGTGACTCCCGAATCTTTTTCTCTACTTTTTCAAAGACCTGGAGTCGTCTAAAAAGGGTTTTCTTAGTTTTTTTTCATTAATCAAAATTTTTGGGTGACTTGGTACACCTAAACTCTATACCAAGTGGCGACTCCAAATTTTTCTAAAAACCCTTTTCTAGACTTGTGTTTTTGGGTCCAAATCGTCGCATTTTTTTAGTCCCATAACCTATTTCTTTTATTTTTATTTTTCAAAAAATCAAAAATTAATTTTTAACTAAAAAACCTTTTTCAACTAAAAACCCGAAACGACGGGTTCCTTTCCTTTTTTTCAAAAAATGGGGCACGACAAGGTTTTTATACCTTTAGGTGGATTGACTAAGGTAATTACCCTTTGTCAAATATGGAATCCAATTTAGATTTATGGTTCTCAACCATCTCTATAAGTTGTAAAAGTACTCATAAGTCATTAAAAGATCCACGATCAAATATCATGATCTTCTATAAGAAATCTATATTTTTAAAACTTATGAAACCCTTATTTTAAAAGCTTTTGCTGCGCCTCATCGTCATGAATTGCAAGCTCCAATTCCATGCATTTGGTCAACTTCCTAATTTTGTGGTACTTGAAACTTATTCAAGTCTTAAGTTCCATCTTTCTTCCACTACTTTATGTAGAATAAATCATATATCTAGAAAATAGTAGTTTTAGAGTTAAAACACTTTTGGAGATGATAGAATTATAAAACTTTTGGAGAAAATAAAAAAATTCTAGCATATGCGCTAAGGAAAAATTTAAACCAAATGAAATAAGAAAAACCAATTTGCTCTTTTTCTTTTTGGCCCTCTTTTCTTTTTCTTTTCCTTTAATTCTCAAGAATACTTCACAAAAGGTTTTAATTGGATCTTAACTCCATTTTATCCGATTATAGATGTGCACTTAATAAGTAACACAATCCAAATTTTCACAAAATTTTGATTCCTTAACATTCCATATCTCATGTGGCACACTTTGAACAAATATACTCATGGAACAAGATTTAGTGTATAGGAGACAATTTTATATAGGACAAACCCCAAAACTATTTTGGTGAACTTGCATGGGACATTTCATCTCATGAGATATAATTCTTTATCTAGATTACTCAATAATAATTAAGATAATTAGAAAATTTTATTTTACTTGAGAATCTCATTCTCTATTAGTTAATTTTGAAACCCTTAGATTAAGTATTCTTCACTTTGATCAAATCATGGTGTTCCAATACTTCACCATGGCTCAAGTATTCTTCACCTTGATCATATTTAGGTGTCCTAATACTTGACCAGATTATTTCTCTACTTTATACTTAAACCTCTTAATTTTTCAAAGTCTTGGATTTGTATCTTAAAGATACATATATCCATTTTGAGTTGTTATTAGTAAAAGTAATAAAGTATGAGAAATAATCATCTCTAGCATGAATTGTCAATCTTCCACATACATCATAATGTATGAATCCTAACAATTCCTTAAACCTTTTCATAAAAGATTAAATTAGTCCTTTTATTAGTGAATAAGATTCATATGTCTCAAATGATTCATAATCAATTGAGTCAAATTATCACGTGATTTGAAAAATATGTGTTTCATTCAAAAGACTAATTCACAAATACTAAAGATGGTCTCAAATCATCCAACATTATATTGAGAAATGGACCCTCTTTTATTTTAGAAAATAATAACACTTGTTAAGCTCTAAAATAAGTCCATTAGTTAATCTCAATTATAATCTCAAAATGAAACTTTCACAAAGTTATATTTTAAAACCATGCTTTAAAAGTTTGTACCATTAAGGCTAGTTTTTTACAACCTCTTAACTTATCAACTCTTCATAATTAATTTACTTTATCAACTCTTGATAAGTAATTTCTTTTAGTCAACGCTTGACTAATAGTGCATGATAAAATTTTGATTGATCTAAATTTCTTGATATAGTCAATTACTCTCTAATAAATTAATATTTAATTAGAGATATTTTTGTCACCTTCTAATAGAATTATTGATCAAGGATTTCATACATCTTATACCTTGATCATTCAGCATTCAACTCTTGGGATGTATAATCATAGTAAAAGAAATTGAAACCTTTTGTAGCGTAGGAGATTTAGGAAGTAATTATGATACACTATTATCATCTCCTTTTGCTTACTATAAGCAATTTTTACTAATTCCATTACATCTTTCATAATTGAAAGTGCTAAGGTTTTAAATAATATAGCCAAATTTTCTTGAGAACTTCTCTCAATTTAATTTTCCAATCCAAGAAATTGGACGTATCATTTATATCGAGAATAATATGCAATTACTCATAATTTCTACAATGGATAATAAAGATAAAAGAGAATTGCTATTTATGCAAAACAAAACCAACTAAAAATGACATAAAAATTAAATTTGATTTTGCTCCCACCATTTTATTCAAATCTATAACCCTCTCATATAGATTCTCCCACTACTTTGTATAGTGTGAAATTTTGTTGAGGCACTTTTTAAATTTTCTTATCCTCCCTAACGTATCCATCCACCAACCCCTCGTGGCGGGGTGTTAGCAGGAGGAGGGTAGCTATACCCTATAGGTAGGGATTATGCTAGAGGGAGAGGGTGCTAATGGGTGCAGAGTGGTGGTAAAGGAAGAAAACAGTGGTGGATTTTCTTTTTTAGTTATTTTTAACCTTTTTCGTTTTTTGTTAAGTGTATTTGGAGTAATTTTAGAGTGTTTTTGAAGTACATTTAGAATGTGTTACTGTAGAATTTTCTTTGAAAAACTAGCCTTTCCAAATACAAACAATCCATACTAACCATCTCTTTTCTTTACCTTGTCTTTTCCATTTTTGTGTTACTTCCATTGAGCGAGTCCAGCCATCACCCGTTAGTACCTCCGTTTAATCTTGTCGCCGCTTATACAGTTATGGGTTCTTATAGTTTAAATTTCTTTTTACTGGATTTTTAGTCTTCTATTATTGTATTAATCAATTCTTTAACTAGAAGAAATTGATGCAATATACTTGATACACTTTTCTGATCATTTTGCACGAAAGGAGGAGAAAAGAGAAATGAGACGGACGCTGAAAAATTACTTTCCTGGAAAATACTCCTGGGAAATAGAAGAAGGAAAGACCATTAAATAGAAATGCATTTTTCCACTATTCCTATCATTTCCCATTTCTATTCATAGTAACAGTTAATACATTCCACCTCTGATATTCAAAGAAAAATCGATTGAGTTATTTAAACTGCATTCAAGCATTCTTCCAGCTTTCCAAAGTGTTTCATCATCACCATATAATACCTCCATGCTTCAACATTTCTGCATCATCTATGGTTATTCTTATCATTAATGTGACATTTCAATGAAAAACCTCTATGTTTAAACATATCTACAACATCCAAACCTTTCGAGAAAAATAATGACAAAATTTGGTTTCAAAATATAAGATTTTAATGAATAACTAGTACTTGTATAATCGTATAATGAGAAATTTTCTTTTGCTCTGATATGTGAATTAACACTACAAAGGAATTACTCCTCCATCCTAAATTATATACATCTTTTGGGTAAATATAACTATTATTAAGACAACAAAGAATAGTCACAAGCGACAGATTTATCCAAATTCAAGCTTTGGAATTTACTACTACGAGTACATCGAACCTATCTATCAGAGTATTTTGATAAAATATTAAAATATTTAATGTTGAGTTAATCGCATCAGTTACAAATTTACAATGATAGAAAAGTAGTAACGATTTTTTGAGTAATTGGTACTTTAATAACTTTAATATTCATTATTATCAGGAATTAAACCTCTTTTAATTACTAAAAATTGTAACCTATAACTTTAATTTAATTAGCCAATAATTCATTTATTATTATTAATGTAACTTATGCTTGTGACTATATATATACATATATGTGTGTGTGTGTACCTTGAGATAGAAAAGTACTGCCAGCACTAGTGCAACTGCGAGTTAGAAGTAAAGAAACTATAGCAGTTTTTGCGATATGATCTATTTGATATAAAAAGATAATTAGAAATATTAAAAAAAAAAGGTGCATTAGAAGATGTGTTTGTGATGCAAACAAATAATTTTTAAACAATATCCAAACACACTTGGTGTTAGTGAACCTATATGACAATAAGTGTAGTTGGACTGTTGTATTTTGGGGATGACAAGATAAAAATACGCTACACCAAAGTTGATTCTTCCACAAAGATTTGAATTACCTTTAAAAAAGCAACATATCCGTACCTCAACCATTTGCACTTGTACATTACTATAGTATTACTATTGGACTATGCTATAGTAACGCGAGTTATGGTAACGCTAGGAAAATAATCTGCAATAGCAAGTTTTTACCGTCTTTAGTGACAAATTCGATTTTTAGTGACTTTTCTAATATTGCAATGGTAAGTTTACAAAGTAATTTAGTAAGTATATCTCTTAAAATAGAAAGTTATAGTCATCAATGAAAATTTACGTTTTCAATAAACAAACTTACTTACTTTTTAATAAAATTTACCTTTTTTTGAATTCAACTTACTAGTAAGTTTACTAAGAAATTTAATAAGTATATCTCTTAAAACAGTAAGTTATAGTCATCAATGAAAAATTACTTTTTTAACAAATAAATTTACTTACTTTTTAATAAAATTTACCTTTTTTTGAATTCAACTTACTAGTAAGTTTACTAAGAAATTTAATAAGTATATCTCTTAAAACAGTAAGTTGTAGTCATCAATGAAAATTTACTTTTTCAACAAATAAATTTACTTACTTTTTAGTAAAATTTACCTTTTTTTGAATTCAGCTTACCAGTAAGTTTATTAAGAAATTTAGTAAGTATATCTCATAAAGCAGTAAACTGCAACCATTAATAAAAATTTACGTTTTCAATAAACAAATTTACTTATTCTTTAGGGATAATATCAGATACCTCCCCTGAAGTTTCTCTTAATATCACCTGGCACCCCTTTGATTTTAAAATTATCACTCACCTCCCATAGTAATTGTAAAATGACCATATTAACCCTGACTTGGTACATAATTCATATATCAGATAAATGGATGTCAAAAAATTAAAGAAAGGAATCAAAAGTCACTTTCTTCTATATTTTCTTTATCCAACATTCTCTTTTACTCATTTTTTTGGATGGCTGTACCATTTTTTTATTTATAAATTGTAATAAATTAAATTTTATTGTTTTCTAATTGTGATAATGTGGAGTATGAATGTATCAATTTTTTTATTTATTTTGGGTTGACTTTTATAATCAATTAGTACAACTTAAAGACTTGGGTCACGAGTTGTGAAGATGTTAGGGAAAAAAAAAGGCTCATAAGAAATTAGTTTTAAGTATATATAGTTGAATTGATACTAGTATATTTCTTTAAAAATATTTTTTTTATTTTTCAAATTTATATTTTTATGGATTATTGATTTGTGATATGGTGGTATCAGTAGAAATTGTTTTTTAAGCGGTTTTTTTTGTTTTTGGAGCAAATAAAGTGGTTTAAGAGTATTTTTATTTAGCAAAATGAGCAAAAGGATAGTTTGGGGTTTTTATAAATTGTTTTACATAGATAACAAAAATAAAGGAGGTAAGTGATATTTTCAAAACCTTAGGGGTGCCAGGTGATATAAAGAGAAATCTGAGGGTAGGTTTCTGATATTATCCCTATTCTTTAATAAAATTTACCTTTTTTTGAATTCAACTTACTAATAAGTTTACTAAGAAATTTAGTAAGTATATCTCATAAAGTAGTAAGCTACAACCATTAGTGAAAATTTACATTTTCAACAAACAAATTTACTTATTTTTAATAAAATTTACCATTTTTTGAATTCAACTTACTAGTTAATATACTATGTTAAAAGGTAAATTTTGTCTATTTCTTAAATTCTTGATCATTTGGGACTCTTACTGTAAGTACCGATGCCAACGTCAATAAATTCATCTCGAATGGCAAATTACTAATTATTAAGTTCAGACTAAAATACAATTGCCTCCTCAACCTATTTGTATGATTGATTGACCACTCTAAAGTGGAATTGATTCATGATCTCCTAATGGGTTGCGATTGAGAGAATTCCCTCAAAGATATTTAAAAAAAAATTGTACTATTATCAATTGCTTTTGGTACTTGGAGATGGGGATTGGGGTATGCGTACAATTTGAAATAAAATCTGAAATTTGTTGACTATTTACATTAATTTGATGATTATGGTTTGAAAATCGACATAGTGTATGCGTTCTGTAAACATTGCATGAAACTTGTGCCGTATGCATAATTTTCACTAGAGATTTCTGAAAGTTACGCAACTTAATATATAGATGAATTTACTATAATTTTCAAAGATTATGCTACATTAATATAATTTCAACTTTTATACGTATGATCTTGATAATCAATTTATTAAAATTTTATCATTTTATTGTATTCATATGGATTAACTTATAGAAATTGTGATGAATAGACAACTACCATTATATATATAACTCGGTTCGGGATGATTTATTATTATTGTAAACCAAACTTTCAATCTTTTCAAAAATTAAAAAATAATTCAAAATTTATAATCAGACAAATTTTATTACACATTTTATAAGGTCATGTGAATAGTAATTTTTTTTATAGTATTCTTGGCATTATTTCAATTAAATTTCCTAATGCTAGTTTCATATAAGTTTTTAAAGTAAATTAGTAAATTTATCCCACAAAGTAGTAAATTTGGATCACTAGTCAAATTTACCATGTTATCATAAAATTTACTATGATTCTATAGAAATTTATTAGTAGTTGAATTAAACTTACTCTCTAAAAACTAACTTTGGGATATAAAGTTCTAATTCATTTATTCCAAGAAAAAAATAACTTTCATATACATTCTGATTTAATATTTTAGACATAAAAGTTACTAATTTATTAAGTTAAATTTCAATCATTAATAAAAAAATTTAGCACTATTTCAAGTAAACTTCCTAATAGTAGTTTCATATAAGTTTTTAAAGTAAAATTGTAAATTTTTACCACAAACTAGTAAGTTTTGATTAGTAATCAAATTTACTATGTTATTATATAGTTTATTTAAACTAAACTTACTCTTATAAGTTTTTAAAGTAAAATAGTAAATTAATATCACAAACAAGTAAATTTTGATCATTAATCAAATTTACTATGTTATCATAAAATTTACTAACATTGTATAAAAATTTACTATTATTTCAACTAAACTTACTCTTTAAAAGTAAGTTTGAGATGTAAAATAGTAATTTATTTTCAAAAAATGATCATTTTCATATTATTTCTGATTTATCTTTTGAGATATAAAAGTTACTAATTTATTAAGTTAAATTACTCTTTTACGTGCAAAACTTACTACTCTTAAAAAGTAAGTTTAAGATGTAAAATAGTAATTTATTTTCAAAAAAATGTAAGTTTCATATCATTTTATGATTTACCTTTTGAGACATAAAAATAACTAATTTATTGATTTAACTTACTGTTTTAGATGCAAAACTTACTTATCTTTAAAAGTAAGTTTGAGATACAAAATACTAATTTATTTTCAAGAAAAGGTAAGTTTCATCCGATTTACCTTTTGAGACATAAAAGTTACTGATTTATTCAACTAACTTACTCTTTTAGATGCAAAACTTACTTCTCATTAAAAGTAAGTTTGAGATTTAAAATAGTAATTTATTTTCAAGAAAATGTAAGTTTCATATTATTTCCAATTTACCTTTTGAGACATAAAAGTTACTAATTTATTAAATTAACTTACTCTTTTTGATGCAAAACTTACTTCCAAATTTTTAGGCTAATTTTTAGGCATTATCTTATCTAAATGACTGGTCTTCCAAATTTTTAGGCTAATTTTTAGACATTATCTTATCTAAATGACCGGTCTAACAGGTAACCAAATGGTCACTCAAAGTGTGACCGGTCTAACAGGTAACCAAATGGCCACTCAAAGTGTTTTTACCTGTAATATCAGGTAAATTTTGTTTCGTTACTATAACTATCGTTACTTTGAGTATTTTCCATTACTATTATAACTATTATTACGACTATTTTATTATTGTTGATTTTTTCTATGTAGTATTAACTCTTTTGCTCTAGAGGAACAACAATATCCAATCCAACCGAAAAGATTAGAGAGGTAAACTTGAAAAACACTTAGGTAGGTTAAGTATATGGGCTAATTCGTAGACCACGTGGTGTGTTGTACGTCGACATGGTTATAACTATGTATGACAACATAAGAAAAGTGATGGTGACTAATGTATATTGATGTTAGAAAATTCAACAAGCAAACTCATTGACCAACCCTAGCACTATATTTGCACTCTCCATGATAGTAGCAAAGATTGACAGTAAAATAGAATGCCGACAGGAAACAGTTATGATGTTTTAGGCTTTTTGAAAGCAGCGAGCAATTAAAAAATCACTAATTCCATTTTGCCTCGTGTTTGAGGTACAGAGGGAAGATATCCTCTATCTCAAGTTGCTTCAGAAAGGGCTATTTTATCTGTAGATGGAGCTTGCGCTCTTAATCAAAAATCAGAATGGGTGGCCTCATTCGAACTTACCATGGAAATTTCGTTACTTCTTTTGTGATGAATATTGGCTTGAATACCAATGTCACTGAAGAGATTCCTGCTTCAAAATCGGGTTTGCAGACGGTGCTGCATTTGAAATTCTCCACAGCCCTAATATTATTTGATTGAAAAATTTGTTGTGGACAGCCTGCAAGCACTTCTGCAAACAAGGAAATCAGTTAGCTACCAGAAGGAACCCCTGCTACAGGATTGTCTAGAGCTGCTGAAGATGGTTCCACAGTTGAAGCTCCTGCATCGCAAAAGAAATTATAATTAAGCGGCTTATCTTTTGTCTAGGCATACTTTGTCTCTATTTTTAATGATAGTTGTAAAATTTTTTATGCTCCAACTACTCCTCTCTTGTCTGTTTTGAACTCTGATAGGTATCTACTAAGGGAACTACTGGTGTGTACTCTAGCTTATTAACGTGAATCGTGCTTTTCTTGGGGGGAAAAAGGGAGAGGTAGAGGAAGAGAGATGAAGGAGAAGCTGCAGCAACCTAAGCATGATTA
Source organism: Gardenia jasminoides (assembly GCA_013103745.1). Classification (NCBI taxonomy): domain Eukaryota; kingdom Viridiplantae; phylum Streptophyta; class Magnoliopsida; order Gentianales; family Rubiaceae; genus Gardenia; species Gardenia jasminoides. The sequence goes on along the minus strand of CM023099.1, from coordinate 28,042,216 downwards.
CAAGCCTGTTACTAGACGGATGTGCATCTAATAAAGTCAAACTGCAATTTGCCACTCAATTCCAAGATAAACAGCTTAAGCATATGATTATAAGAAGAGTATAATAGGTATTATTGTTTGCCTACCCTAAAACAATGTCATTCTGAAGATTTATGTACATTTCAAGCATAGCTTCATGGATGATTACAACAAACAAACAAAAGACTTCCAAAACGTCACATATTTGCATTGCATCAACATTCAGCCTCTCCTTGTTTTCTTTGAAAACCAATAAACCTACAGGGCGAATACCTAATTTTGTACTCGGAGATGGTCTCAAGTTTTGGCGACCAAACATGGTCTTTAGACCCTACCAATTGATCATAGTGCTTCTTCAACTCCGGTGTACTACAAAGGAAGCCATGACTAGGACTAAGAGAGCAGCTATCTTCATCACCTGTTTCTTGATCTCTTGTTATAAGCTTAATTATGAATTCTGGCCTGACCTTGATCAATACCTTTCCATTTGTACCCTTTACATGTTCAAACGGGAAATCCTTGAAATTTACAGCCGCCGGTTTTGAACCACAGGAGAAAGATCTTCTTAGGGTCGCCAAAGAAGAAGCTGAGAGGACATTACTCGTGAAGCAATCAAGGGGGAGAACAAAGTAGGTTTCCCCTGTGATAAGTTCATCATCTATGGCTAGTACTGGAATTGGATGACCGATAAAGAATGAATCTGCATGACAAACCATATGATCTGGGAACTCGAACATGATCTTTCCCGCTAAAGCCTTACCAGCTGAGACAACCCTTGTTTTGCCTCCGTAAAATATGAGCTTCACCGTTGAACTTGAACTTAGTTGACAACAATAAGGAGATATAACATTTCCCATCTCTCAGAGTTAGTCTTGGAAGAAAGAAGATGGTTTGTGGCTATTTGTTTTGGCTTGATATATAAGTCATATAAATGGAAAGAGTCTTGAAAGAAATGAGGATTTGTGGATTTTAGGACTTCCATCGGTGGTCAGCGATGGTGGCTTCCAAGTTGCAAATTTCCAACCATATACGGTGTAATATCAAATGGACTTGTGATTATCCGTACGTGGATTCATTAGGATACTCATTTTGGTTTTTCCTTTTTTATTATGACTGATGAAAAGTCTCCCTAATCAAATAAGAAAGGCCACCCCTATCATTATTGGTTTGTTTCACGTTTTAGTTTGACCTTGATAGGTTAGAAGAATTGGAAATCCACTGGAAAGTAGAGTTTGACATTTGTTTTTTCACTAATATGATTTTTTTTCCATGGGCAAGAGTTATTGGAAAGAGGTGATTGGGGTTATAAAAGCACAAGGAATATTCTTAGCATTTTATCTTAGCAATAATTAGTTTTATCACATGAATAAACCCCTACAAAGAAGTTTGATCTTCTATGTATACTTAGCGGTAAGGTCGTCTAGTTGAACGTAACTAGGCAGGTTGACGATGGCTGTTTTTTCCCCCCTTCTTTTTCCCCTTTCTTCTTTTATAAAAAAAAATATATCATTCAAATAATATCATAAATATATTGTTCTAAGTTCAATTTCGTTCATTTAACTGCATAAATGCACGAATCTAACTGAAAATCTGACATTTAGTAGAGAATGGAAGCACAGGTTACCCCTAAAAACAGCACAAAATCTGAGGATGTAATGTAGCTGGAATGTGTACGGATAGTTACCAACTTATAACAAAGAAATTTCATAGGGTCAACTCCAATTGCTGGAAGCATACAAATTGAAATTAAACTTCTAAAGAGGTTTCGTTGGATTTTGTATACTTGCTTTTAGGACAACCCCAAAAAACTCAAAAGAAGTATACAAAATTCAAAGAAAGAGAAAATAGCAATTGCTAGTTGTTCCAGTTGGATCCTATGAACTTGGCCTTATTTCATAGTCTATAATTTTAAGTAGAATAATATAGGAAAAGCAAGCTACCTTTTGTTATGGTGGACAATGTGGGCGTACATTGACGTGATCTATAAATTTAATGTTGGGACAGAATCAATGTATTTGTCCTGTATACTTCTAAGAGCACAAACAAAACTAAAATTTCTGTCATAGCACTAATTTTATTTTGAACTGCTTTTGTATCAAGAGTGATATTAAATCCATATCTCTACCATATAAATCCACACCAAACATAACTTTTAATACTAAATACTTATGGTACAAGTTATTAATACATTGCGGGTATAGAATTCAATTGTACAGGTGTGAATTTAGTTCATCCCTTGTATCAAGCCTGAAATGAGCTCTACAATTTAAAATCGGTACTGTTTCACAATTTTGTATTTAGCCTGAAATGGGCTCTGCAATTTAGTATTTCTTTCATAGTACTTATCCTATTTGTTGGTTTATATGTTTTCTAACTTTACTGGGGTAGTCGTCAATCCTGAAGGGGAAATGCAACCCGAGAATCAGAACCCGAACATAAAATTTATTCCCAGAGGCAATAACTACAATAATCAACCATGTATATATGGTGTATACATAATACATACACAATAATCAATTGGACTTGTGATCATCCGTACATGGATTTATTAGGGAACGTATTTGGTTTGGTTTTTATTATGACCGATAAAAAGTCTCTTTTATTAAATTAAAAAAGGTCATTTCCGTGGTTATTGTTTTCACGTTTGACCTTGGATAGAGTAGAAGATATGAAAATCTACTGGAAAACAGGCTTTGACACTTGGTCGTTCATTTATTTGGTCTTTGCGAGGACAATTTCTATTGGAAAAAGTTGACTGGGGTGAAGTATATACAAGCAAGGAAAGTATCCTTATCTGTATATCTTGGAAAAGAATTAATTTTATCAAAATGAATTAGTTATTAGGGAGAAGCCCGACCGTCTGTTTGTACAAGATATATTACCATTTAAGAGGCTATGTAGGATGTTTGTAGCTGCTTGCTTTTAATACAACAAACAAAAAATTAAAAGTAGTATGGTACCAAATTAAAAGAATGACAGAGATGCAACTGTTAGTTTTTCAACTCTGATTCTATGGACTTGATAATATTATATATATAGCATATAAATTTATGTAAAAATAATATTTTGCAAGAAATGCAACGTTTTGTTATAGTAGAAATATGAGGCACATTGATGTTGGCAATAAAATTATTGTAGGGATACAAATGAATGGATTTGTTCTATTAATTATACTCCTAAGAGCTGAAACAGAAAGAAATTTTGAATCACATTGCCTAATCTTTTTAGTCCCTTCCGAGCTTAAGTACTTCCTGGGGTAGTCTATTGTGAAATTCAGAGGACTTGGAAAAAGCCAACGATCCTTGTTTCGAAAAATATTGTCAATTACCTTCTACTTTTCAGCCTTAATATCATTTCAGCTCCTCAATCTCACCTTTTTTTTTTTTTTTGTCAACCTCTACTCAGCATTTTATTTTCTCACCATGTGTATCTAACTTTGCATGTGAATATATTGTGTTATTCTTATATATGTGCCAAAAAAAAAGAAGAAGAAGAAGAAATATAGATTGGCATAAGAAAATAAATAGAAGATCGTGAACTCATTAAAACCTCCATGGAATTAAGATCCTGAAATCATTGAAATTTCCAAGGAAGAACTTGCGGACTTCATTGACTAAAGATTCAACCCACATGAACAGTTGAGCTAATAAATGTTCACAACCAAATTGAAAGGACATATATCTACTATATCTACTTAGTCCAAATTGGCTGGGAAAAGTTGGACCATTTTGCTAGGTCTTGTCCATTCATAATTTGGAGGATCTCCTATGTTGAATTTTGTTCAAGAAATAGATCCATTTGATGACTCTTTATTCATGTGGGTTAATTATCTTCTTGCTTTGGTTTATTTCTTTTCCTGGTTTCCTCTTTGTTTTGGTTCAACATTTTGTTATTCCGGTTTCCTTTTTTCCTTTCTAAGTTTCTTGTTCTTATGAAGTGTTTTTTCTTTCAGATAAAAAAATAGCATTCCAGTATATTACTTGTAGAACCGGAAAACGTAATTGGAATCGATTTTTTTAAGACGATTCTTGTAGTAACATGACAGAATGCCAAAGCAAAAAGCAATTAATTAAGATACAACAGATTTTCTATTTATTGATGGCTAATTTTGGGTCTCTACAATTGGCTTCATGGACTAGACTCTTAATCTTAATTAATCAAAATAAATTTAGACCCCAAACTTAGATTATCTAACTACATCCCATCAAAACTACCAAATTAGATAAGAAAAAGGCGAATTGTAAACTAACTTCTTTTGCATGCTACTCATGAAAAAAGTGTATCTCGGATACAAAGTACTAAGACATACATAAATATGCAAACTAACTTCTTTTGCATACTACTCATGAAAAAAGTGTATCTCGTACAAAGTACTAAGACATATATAAATAGTAACTAAAAAAAAACTTGAAAACGTGATCAACTATTTTCAAAAGTGTCTTAGAATTTTCTAAATATTAGTCTTAAATTCATTACAATTTTAGGATTTTCTGAGCATTAATTAAACACTTTTATTTCTTTTCTTTAAGAAAGAGTAAGAGTCACAATGTGCACATTAGCTCTATTTTACAAATATACAAGTTAGTGAAACTGGATAAACAAGGGCAATTTTAACATAAACGAATACAAGTTCAATGAAGTTATTTCAATTGATGGCAAAAAAAATTATGAATTACCAAAGTCATTGATTAAATCTAGTGGTAATTTTTGATTGAGTAGAAACTACCTATATCTACATCTGTGTGCATGTGTACGTACTATGTTAAATGTGGAAATTCGAATTAATCATTTTAGTTTTTCTTAAATGTGGAATTATGAATTAATCGTTTTAGATTTTCTTTCCAAATAGAACGTTTTCCCTTTTAATTTGTATGTTGATGCTGACATGTAATTGTTTCTTAAGCACGAATAGGCAGTGGGTATCTAGACCTCAAGCACAAGCAGAATCCAAAGTACTTCAAACCAGCAAAGACAAACAGAAAAAAATCAAAGAGATCATACCATATATATCTTTCAAGAAATATGATGTAGTTGCTTAATTCACAACTTAAAATAAGAGATACCAATAAATATGTCATTAACCCAAGATAATTGTTGAAATCCTGAACCTGCAAGGTTGCCCGTGGACATGAGAAGCTTTATTATTTATTCAGCCATCATGGCTTGAGTTTGTTGACTTGTTCAACTTCTTTTGTACCAGTTTAGTGATAAAGTTTCTTACCAAGTTAAAAATAATATGCATACGAATTAGCTAAACCATTATCGTAATAAATTTTTCTTCATTCAATGAAAACTCTAGACTTTACAAGAGAAAGGTTTTATTTATATTTCTATTAGTTGACTTGGGTATAGACGATACATTATCACAATCGATTTACTCAGCAACAACTAACAACTCAAGACGAGAAAAATTCAAACTAGGATACAGTTGAAGGAGCTGTAAATTAGCATATTAAGTTGTTCATATATCAAGGTCAAATGTTTATAACAGGTAAGGTTAATTACACATTTCTATTTCTCTGTGAATTACCAAAAATTTTGTCATCCAAAGATAAAGTTAAAAGTGGACGGCATCACTATCACCCAAGTTTCTCAAAGTAGACTTTGAATGATTACTTGTGTGCAGGTCATTATATTAAAGTCAAACTGCAATCTGCCATCTAACTTAATTCTTTAATAAAAATGTGATAATTTGAGTTCATCTAAGGTCTTAACGCCATGATAAACAGCCTAAGCATGATCATTAAGCGTTGGACTAATGGATGCTTATTCATGAAACAGCAAAACAGGCCGACATTTTTTTATTTTTAGCCGCAAAAAGATGGATGACGATGACTAGCTTTTTGCAAAATTTTCTAAAGCTTTCTTTTTCCATTATCAACTGTTTTTGATCAATTCAACCAATTTAACCTGGAATGAGCTATAGAATCTAAAACGAATAATGTTTCACAACTTATTATTTGCCTAATCTTTTAAGTCTCGTCCCAGCTTGCATTACTGCGGTAGTCCTCATCCCTGAAGAGGAAATGCAACTCCACAACGCAAAAACTAAATAAATAAATAAATTTTGTTTCCAAAACCAAAACAACAATCAGTATTTCTTTTGTGTTACTTGTATTTTTGTGAAATGCAGAGTACTTGGCAAAAGCAAAGGATCAAACTATTGTTTTGAAAATGATTGCCAACAACGTTTTGCTTTTCAATCTTAAAATGGTTTTTGAGTCCTCTGTCACACTTTTTGTGTCGACCTCTATTATTTCCCACTCTATTTTCTCGTCATGTGTAACTTTACATGTGAATGTGTTGTGTTATATATTTACAAATGGCTAAAAAAGTAGAAGAAAGAAGGAAAAATCATTCAAAATGTCCCTCACATTTTCTCAAATAAATTTTTTCATCCTTCACTTTTAAAATATTAATAGTTTGTCAAATTAAAATTAGCAAAATATGGTCCAAATCTAAGTTTTGACTATTTTTAAGCATAAAACCACCACATGACCCGCATAATCACTTTTTATGTACAAAAAAATTAGATATTCCTTTTTTAGTAGTAAAATTGAATATGGATTGAGTCATATCTCATTTTTTAAAGAAAAATGAATATAGTTGAGGCAAAATCCTACTTTTTTAAAGGCAAAAATGAATGTAAATCAGGTAGTTTGTTTAACTACAAATGGGATTTAACCTTTTTAATTGCCCCCAGAAAAATGACTTGTGTGGGTCATGTGATGGATTTAGGATAAAAAATGATCGAAAATTTAGATTTTATTCTTCTGACTTGATTTTTTAGAGACGTAAATTTATCATCATTTTAAAAGTGAATGATGAATAAATTCATTTGAGAAAATGTGAAAAACGTTGTCAATGATTTTCCCAGAAAAGAATGTAGATTGGCAGAAATTGGATAGCAGATAGAATTAAGATCCTGAACTCGTTAAAACCTCCAAGGAAGGCCTCGCATACTTTCATTGACTAAAAATTCAATCCACTTGAACTAATGAATGATCACGACCAAATGGAACTAATAACATATATACTTACTCCAAGTTGGCTACGAAATGTTGGACCGTTCCACTTTGCTGCGTCCACTCCTTCACAATTTGGAGGATGCAATGTTGAATGTTCAAGAAATGGATCCATTTGGCGATCATTTAGTCTTTTGGGTTAATTATCTTTTTCTTTGTTTCTTTTCCTTTTTTGAATCCCTTTAAATAAATGGAGTTTCAGGTGATTTTATGTGCACTTTTCAGAGCAATGATAAATATGGAGCTATTAAAACAGGTGGACGGGCTCCTCTCTATTATCCCTTATCTCCATTTTTCCTCAATACCTCTTTAGATGAGAGACACATGTACCAAAATTTATTTAATGATTGAAATTGATTTATTTTAACCATGTTTGCTTAATCGGGGTTCAAGGTAAGATTTTGACATCATTAAGTAATTATTTATTTATTAATAGAAACTTCCCATCTCATTTAGTGGAAATCCAAGAGTTTTTTTTTTTAATAAAATAATCAACTACCCATCCTTTTATTCCAAGAAAAAAGGAAGGGGACCAAACCTTACCTCCTAAAATGTAAATATCTTTTTGAATCTAAAGGATGAAATGTGTAACCTATCCATATTACAAAGTCCACGAATCCTTCTTGGTAACTGATCAAAAGATTTAAAAATGGAAGATATTCCCATACTTCCCATTGCAGCCAACGCATCGAAACCGAATTGCCTTGCCGGAAGCAAGGCTGAATAGAGTAAATGCAACCCTCAAAATATCTAATCCGTCGAGTGAACGGATGCAATTTAAACGGAACAAACATCCTACCATTCAGCATTTGAACCAAAACCTTGGAATCCAACTCCACATGCATTGGAGAAAGACCCCGATCCCGACACATTTCCAAACCTGTGACCAAAGCGTGCATCTCCACATACAAAATCGAAGCTTCAATATAAGATTCAACCAAAGCAAATATCACCTGTCCACCTCCATCCCTAAGCACCCCCCACCACCACCGCGACCATCCTGTAGAAAAGATGCATCCGTATTTAACTTAAAAGATGCCATGGGCGATTTGCCCCAATAAATCGACACCCCCTGCAACTGAGCCTTTACATTGCTAGCCAACGAAATAAAATCTGTCCAATTCAACCTCCCAGCCTGGCGGACCATCGAAGGAAAATGAATCATCGTTAAATCCCTCACCTCAGCACATATCGACTCACATGTAAAGGAAAAAGCTAGGAACCACACCATTATAAACAAAATGGTTACGCGCCTTCTAAATATGCCAAATAATAACAATTGGGAGCAACTGGAATATCCAGGTGAGAATCGATGACCTACATGACTGCAACCACCAAATGACGCATTTTTCACGAACCTTGCTACCTGCTGAAGAAAATCCAAACGGGGCCTCGAAAAATTCCCAATCCTGGCGTAGGAAAGAACCAAAAGCAAAAACATGTTGCAAAGTTTTAGACTGTTTATCCGCGCAACAATAACACCAGGATGGACCATGGACGTTAAACCTATATAAATTAACCAGAACAGGAAGTTTGTTCAGCACCACCCGCCAGAGATGGAAAGACATCTTAACGGGAGCGCCTTTCAGCCATATTCGTTTAAAGAACCACGACGAGACGTGTCTCCTATTCGAGCAACTTAACCACCAAGCTAACTTGAAAGGCACCCCTAGCAGAATCCTTCCAAAACATGAGATCCATGCCCATGTCATCCAAATAGAAATTTGAAGCCAAATCCGGCCTACCACCTCCAAAGGCAGGACCCGTGATAATTTAGGGATATTCCACCCAGCTTGCTGCCAGTACTCCAAAATCAGTTCATCCGTAGCGTATGAAGGGAACTGCCATGCCAGCGGACCACTTCCCGTCCAGTTGTCCCACCAAAATGAAGCATCACCGCTAACCACATCCCAATAGCTGTTCAACTCCACCAGAGAATGAGGCCAGAGCATATGTTTCCATGTGGAAGAATCCGTCAGAGAGGCCAAGACTTTGTTCAGGTGAATCCCAAAACAATAGCACAACCTCATATACTGAGCCCATAAACACATTTGTTGCCGAAACCGCCACCAAAGTTTACATTCGAACGCTTGCAATATGAATTCCAACGATCAAACCCCAAACCATCGGACGCCACTGGCCGACAAATTGTAGACCAAGCTACCCAAGGGCAGCGGGATCCAAACTTAGAGGCACCCCCACAAAAATTGTGCAAATAGCCTCATCAACTGATCAAAAATCCCCCTAAGAGGGTGCATGACAATCAACAAATATATCGGCATAGGTTGTAATACTGATTTTAAAAGAATCAGTCTACCCCTATACGATAGTCACTTAGAACTCCACGCCTAAATACGAGTACTGATAGATTCCACCATGGCCTGAAAGTATGATCTCTTAACACGCCCAACAAACACGAGCAACCAAGGTATTTAAGAGGAAACGGCATATAACTGAAACCTGTCAATTGGGAAACCCTATTCCTAGCTCGGCACGTGCCTTTTTCCAACACCGCAAAGCAACTTTTATCCTTGTTCACCAATTGTCCAGAGCATTCCTGATACTCCTGTAAGCCATGCATAACACACTTTACGAAATGAGTATCTCCACGTAGGAAAACAATTACATCATTTGTATACGTTAGGTGAGTAATCTTCATAGCCCTTTTGGCCACAAGGAAAGGGAAAACCGCGGCTGCTCCAACAAGCCATTTAAACCACGCGTGAGTACCTCAGTAGAAATGATAAAAAGAGCCAGAGATAAAGGGTCACCCAGACGAATGCCCCACGTAGCCTTAAAATAACCACATGGTTGACCATTTACCAATACTGAGAAATGACAATTTGAAATCAGTCTCCATACCATGTCTATGAAATGTTCCCCAAAACCAAAGGAGCACAAGACCTGAATTAAAAAAACCCAATTAACCCTGTCATATGCTTTTTCCATATCCAAGTTTAGTAGCACATTAGATCCCCGAACCTTTTTTCCCATGTTATGAACCAATTCCTGGGCCAAAAGAACATTATCTGCAATCGCCCAACCTTTAACAAAAGCGGTTTGTTGAGGCGAAATAATTCGCTGCAAAATCCCTTCAAGCCGGTTAGCTAACAGCTTAGATACTACTTTATTGAGGAAGTTACATAAGCTAATTGGATGAAAATGGAAAATAATGATGGTGATGGTATCTTCAGGATCGAGGCCAGCAATGTGGACGTGACACGTTGAGGAAGAGCCGCTCCCACAAAGAAGTCCTATGCCGCCTCAACGACATCAGCACCAACCACATCCCAAGCTGCCATAAAGAACCGACCGGTGAAGCCATCCGGCCCAGCAGCAGATTCCCCATCCATAACGAATAGAACCTTCCGCACCTCCTCCGCCTCAGGAACCACTTGCAAAAAACCATTATCCTCCGATGTCACCAAACAAGGAATTAATTGTAACATCGAGTGAGGCAATAATATTTCTTGCTCACCTGTGAAAATACTCCTGAAGTAATTCTCAGCCTCCTGCTTTATCTCCGCGAGCTCCGTCAGCCACTCCCCCTCCTGATTCTTAATGCGATGAACATGGAGACGAGCTTATTTCTGCCAAACTGAAGCATGGAAAAATCACGAGTTAGAATCTCCAAGACCAAGCCACTTACGCCGAGCATTTTGTTTCCAAAACTCCTCGTCACGCCTCAAAAATAAATTTAATCACGCTTGAGCTTCGTGAAACTCAAACATATTGAAATCGGAGGGTTCATTATCTACCATCTCCTCGTTTTGCCTTAACTCCTCTTCGACTTGCCGTACCCTATCTGGTATGTTACCAAAACACCTCCTGAATCCATCTCATAAGATGCATTTTCACCTCTTTTAACTTCATTAAAAGATTCCTCCAAAGCTTACCCATGCACTGCACTTCCCAAGCCATCCGAACCATATCCAAAAAAGAATAATGCAAGCACCACACATTAAGAAACCGAAAGCTTCTCCCCCCACCCTACTCAGTCGACTTACATGCTAAAATAAGAGGCGAATGATCTGAAAAAACTCTTCCCAGATGTTGCACTGAGAATTCCACATGTAACCGACCCCAAACATGGTTAAGCAATAACCGGTCAAGCCTCTTCCACACCCTTGCACGACCAAAATGATTATTACACCAAGTGAAAGACGGTCCTGAAAAACCAACATCAATAAGGTCTGTAGACTGAATAAAATTGGAAAAATCCACTGCCTCGGACACGTTGAAAGAACGTCTCCCTTTCTTCTCACTAGCAGAGAGAATCACATTAAAATCTCCCACCAATAAAATCGGAAGATCAGACCCACACAGCTGTAGCAACCGAGACCATAATCCTTGTCGCAAAGAACCATCACAGGATGCATGAACAAACAAAGCGAGAAACTGATCTTTCAACTGCACATGGGAAAGGCGAAGAGCAAGAAATTGTGGATCTTGGTCCTCCACCTAAGCCATTAGCTCATCCGTATGGAACACCCAGATTGATCCTTGTGTATTGGCCATAGCATGCTGGAAATTCAACTGCTGCTAGCAAATAAAATCTAAATGAGTAATTTCAACCATAGGTTTGCATATGGCAATGAGCGACAAAGCGTGAATTTTACGTAACTTTTTTACTCTTGAAAAATTAGGTTGATTAGCAATCCCCCGAGCATTCCAGAACATTGACTTAATCATCTAAAGAATGTGAAAAGGCATGCGATGAGGATCTACCTTTGTTCAAAGCTGCTGAACCATCCACAAAATAATCATCCCGTGAGTGCAAGCCATCCAATTGGTGCTTTAGCATTTCCATAGATTCGAAAGCATTGCCAAATTTTTGAGGTGATAGGTTCAACGTCTTCACACAACCCTTTTGTTGATGTAAGACTTCATCCAGCACTTCTTCTTCCCCTTCGTCCTCAAATAGATTCAAAGGCATTGATGCTTGATTCACAACCTTCTCCGCCATCGTTTCAATAATAGCGTCTGCTGCCTTCGATATCGCATGTTCAACCAATGGCATCAGAGCAGCTTCCTATATAGGGTGCGAAACTTGTCGGACTATTTCCATTAGATGCTACGCATTCTCATCCACACTTGGACCTACAGCTAACGAACCTGAGTCCGCATCCACAGAACCAAGCTACTGCCTATCATTGTTTTCCCTATCCCACCACGCCGAAGGCGTCACTCCCTCCTGCTCTACTACCAGCTCCTTCATGGGATTCATACCCCCCACCCTGGGTTCCTCCGTTGGCCCATCTGCCAACTGTATATGCCAATTATCAACATTGCTACGCTGCCGCTACACCCGTGCCTGTGTTCCCTTCCGCAGTTCAGGATACTTAAAATGGCAATCCTCAAGAGCATGACCTTGATGATAGGAGAACGAACAATATTTAGGTAGGTTTTCTGGTATTGAGGTTTGCCAAATCCCATCATGCTCTCCCAATCCAATCCACACCCACAACGGAAGCTCCTTGAGTAGGTTAATCTCAACACACACCCAAGCCACACCGGGCCTTGAAAGTTTTGCCGTAGAAAAATCAACAAACAGTGGCTGACCCAACACCGAAGTGATCTGGAACAGACATTGTTTGTGGAATAGATGAACCGGCAATTTTGGCAATTGAAACCATACCGGAACTAGGGATTGACTCCTTGTCAACATGGAAAGAGGATGTCCACTTGAAGACCCGCATTGGTGATCCATTAGTATACCATAAGCTCCGCAACCACAAACAAAGGAAGTCGGATTCATTTGTTAGTCTAATCAGAACATGTCGATTATTGAGTAGACCAAGATTGGCCGGCTCCTTCAAATCAAACAACAGAAAAATTTCCGCAATTCCTCCATAGATGGTCTGCCCCTAGAGAACTTGCCTACCAAGGTGAATTGGTATGGAGTAGCAATCGCATCTAAATCTGACGGATCAAACACGATAGCCGGCTCGCCTCAGTGAGTGGAAGCGGATGCCCTAACATCTTGCCTTGGAGCCGCATTGGATGCATTGAACAGTTTCAAGAATGCCTTCTTTTGAAACGTTGGGGAAGAGGATGTTGCGGGGTGACATTCCTAAGAGCCTTGAACAGACGCACAAGAGAAACAGGTGAGAGAGAGATTCAAAATAACCCTAAAACATGGGAAGACTGTTTGCACAGTCCATAGCACTGCACAATACACTTATCGCTTGTGTTTCACTCTAATGTATGTCACTCAAAGAATCTCACAAGATAGTCCTCAAGGTTGCTTGATGCTTCCGTTGAATAAATTAGAATGATTCACATGGTGTAATCAGCTTCAATCAATGCAAATTTCTACCCAAGAATTGTAGCAACCAAAATCCAGGAGGTGTCTTAACAGATTTATGGATCCCAAAATTTGGAAAACTAATCCATTTTTAAAAAAAGGATAATTAACATTTATTTTATAAAACCCATACTTCTCTACTTCTTTCCCTTAACTCTAACAAATATAAAACTAAAAAAAACATTACGTTTGATACTTTTGAAATAATAATTAAAAAATTTTGTTATGCATAACACATAATATATCAAAATCTATAATTTTTATTTGGGGTATGCAATTTTGACCAAACTGTAAAAGTAATTATGTCAAAATTACTATATCATTTAATATAGATTGATTAGTTTATGATTCAATTTTTAACATATTTTATTATTGTGATTTTTCATAATAGAACCATTGAAATAGCAAATTTTGAAATTAGAATATTCATCTCTAGACTTCCTTGGTAATGAAAAATGTATTGTCAAATAGCCTTTTTGTACTTTTAAATAGCAAAAATATATGATTGTTTAGAATGAAGGTTATCATGATCTATTTCCTTATTGACTAATTTAGCAACTTTAATTTTTTGTACCCTATTTTACTAATTCTTCATGTTTTCCTACAGTTTTGTTGATTTAATTGATCATTTATTTTTCTACATTTAATGTGAATTTATTTTCCTTATTTACAGGTTCATCCAAAAAAAATGAAAAAAATGAAAAAAATCAAGAAAAAGAAAAAATCGAGAAAAAGAAAATCAATCAAGGTGATTAGTGAAAAATAATTTGAAACTTCAAAATATTAGTTTTTTCTCATGTCTTTTATTTTATTTCGTTTTGTTTTATTTTTTATTTTTTTTATTTATTTATTTGCCTTATTCTACTTTATTTTCTTGGGTTTTTCTAAAAAAAAAAAAAAGTAAAATCACATCAAAAGATTTTTGCTACCAACTCCTTCCAACTCTCTATCTCTCTATCGGTTCCATCACTTCACACACATGCACAACAACTCTCAGACAAAAAATTATCTACACTCCTCCAACTCTCGACATTTTCTCGACACACAAGCACACACAAATTCTCTCCCTTAACTCTCGGCTCTCTCACATTTTTGCACACTCACACAAAAACTCTTCCTCACTCTGGGTTCTGGACCTCTCATTGCACACACAGCACAAAAAACTCTCCCTCACTCTCGGCTCCCTCACTCTACACAGAACACACACAACACCCACGGTTCTCTACACACTAAACACACACAACACACAAGCACACACACACAAAAAGGGGGAAAATCAGAAAACGAAAAAAAAAGAAAGGCACAAAAGAGGGGTGAAGCTACTGCCAAGGAGATTCAGCAGCTATCAACGCCACAGAGCTCACCAAAATCTTCTAACAAGCATTGTAAGATTTCCTCAAACTTCTCCTTTAAAATTCCAATGTAAAAAGCATGTTTTCATGGATTTTTTTTTTTCCTTTCATTTCTTGACGTTTTTATGCTGCCTGTGGGTGTTCATGAATGTATTTTTGGATGTTTGTTGAATTTTTGGGCTCATTTATGTTAGTTTTAGAGGTAGAAATAATGGGTTTACTTAATGTCTTCTATATGTTTGATAAAATGTTTTGATAAAGAATCGGTTTTAGTTCTTGTTAATTAAGTCTTAGTTATATTGTATAATTCACAAGGATTGTTTAGACATAAATTTCATGAATTTTGAGGTTGATTTGAGCATTTTTAAAAAAAATTTAACCGGCTGTAATTTTCACGTTTGAGCACTTTTGGCGTGTTTTTTGCAAAAAACTAAGTCCTAAGTGAATTCTACGTGAAAAATCGAGTGGGGAGGATATTTTTGAGAATTTTTGTCACCGGAAGTTCGCCGGCGACCGGCGGTGGTGGTCCGGCGGTTCCTCCATGGACGGCGAGCTTCTCTGCTGGTTGGATGGAGAAGAAGAAGAAGGAGAAGAAGAAGAAAAAAAGAAAAGAAAAAAAAGAAAAGAAAAGAAAAGAAAAGCAAGGGTTTTCTTTGTTTTGTTTGGTTTGTTTGATTTTTGTTCTTATTTTATGGGTTTTCGGCTGGACTATGTTGTTTTCGTTCAGACTTTAGGTTGCAGGCCCTAGTTTAGTTCATTTGTTTGTTTGGTTGGATTTTGTTTATTTTCGTTGGGCTTTTGACATCAGACTTTGGTTAATTGGTTTGGGTCTTATTGTTGGGTTTTTGCTTAGTTTGTTCGGGCTCTATGCATTGGGTTTATTTAATTTCGTTTGGGCCGAAACCACACCAGCCCAATTCCTCAAAATTCTGCAGCCATTCTTTGATCCATTTAAAATAATTTACACATTGGCCCCTGTTTTCTCAATCAGTTTCACTTTGGCCCGAAAACTTTTGGTTTCTTTCACTTAAGTCCCTATTTTAATTACATTTTTGATCCCTCAACTTTATTTTCATTCAAATTTGACCCCCAATCTTTTGAAAAATTCTGTTCAGACCCCAAAAAGTTTCAAATATTTTCAATTACATCCCTAATAAAATGTGACTTTGCAATTTTAAATGTTTCTTTTCTTTAATTATTAAGTATAAGCTTCTCATGTGTATGGTTTCCCTTTAACATTTTGATTTGAGTTATTCATTTTGATTGGCATTTATTTATTGAGATATTTTAACGTGTGTATTCGTTTTGAGTAAATCACCAAGTTCCATTTGAGTCACGGGGAGGTATATCTAAACCTTTAGAATTTTCTCTTTATGTGCCTTATGTGTTTTTTATTGCATGAATTTGCATGTTTAAATTTATTTACCTTAGTTTTATTCATTTTTAGTCTTTAATCGCTTTATTTAATTTTTCATAATTATTTGGAAGGCACTTGAATGCCAAGTTGTAATAGATAGGTTTAAGTTTGCAAAAGTGTATTTATTTTAGAAAATGTAATAGATAGGTTATTATTTTGATTTCCCCTTTTAGAATTGTATATAGGTTCCCCCAATGTAATAATTAGGTTTTATATGCTTTATTTGCATGTTCGCATGTTTATGTGTTTACTTGCTTCCCTAGGTTTTGCATCTAGATATTATGCTTATGTGTTATGTGTTTTTATGTGTTTACTTGCTTTATTATTATGTCTACATGTTTTATTATGCAAGTGTATTGACGTCACCACACTAGTCCAACGCTAGTTGTGGTTCGTTCTCTCTAACGTTGTCACACTAGTCCAACGCTAGTCGTGACTCATAGAAAAAGGTTAGTCCAATGCTAGACCTTTAGGCCGTTAGAATAACATATTACATATCATTTCATGCATTTAGGGATTTTATTTTTCATTTTTGCATGTTTATTTCTTGTATGTAAAACATGATATTTAAACTTGCATCTACATTCTTGAAATTAGAAAATAGATTAGTGCATTTTAGAGCATTACCCTTTGAACAAGGGAAAAGAGCGAGTTTGGCTCCCTAGCTTTAGCACGCTTTTATTTCCTTCTATGATAAGGGAGATTTAAAGTCACGAACTTAGTTCCCCGCACCCATTATGTTGCATTATCCCTCTTTAGGACATACATGTGCATTATTTAAATTCTATTAAAAATCATTATTTAAAAATCAAGTTTCTTTTTCCCGTTTAGCAATTCAAAGTCAAAATTCCATTTTTCTTAAAATTGCATCTTTTGAAAATTCAAATTCCTTTTTGCACTTAAAATTGATCTTTTCAAAAATCTAATTTCTGTTCCTTGAGATTTTGTAAAAATTGCATTTCTTTTGAAAATCCTATTTTCCTGCTTTGTTCGAGTCTCATCATTTGCATTTTTCGTGACCTCCTCGAAGGATCAAATTTGGATGACACAACTAATGTGATCAATTCCAATCAAACCTCAAGGAGACATTTTGCCCCTCTCGATCTAACATTAGATTTAGGTTTTGCATTCATATAGGTAACATCCAAATGTGATAAATTTTAAAGTTAGAATTAGGAAAATTTTAACTAAATCATGCAACTAGCTTTGGTTAGGTTAGAAGGGTGCCTTAGACAGTAATTTCAATCTTTGCCTTCCCTTCTTTCAACCTGACTCAACCTTTTCTCTAGTTTTTCAAAGACCGAGTCGCCTAAAAGGGTTTTCTTAGTTTATTTTCATTAATTAAAATTTTGGGTGACTTGGTACACCTAAACTCCATACCAAGTGGCACTCCAAACTTTTCTAAAACCCTTTTCTAGACTTTTGTTTTGGGTCTAAATCGCAGATTTTTGTAGTCCCATGACCCCTTTCTTTTTCAAAAAATCAAAAATCAAAATTTTAACTAAAATCTTTTTAACTAAAAACTCAAAACGCACGAAGTTTTCCTTTCCTTTTCAAAATGGGGCTTTTAATCTAATCGGGACTTTTCTAAGAGGGTCCGAGCACTTGATTTAGTTGATTATTTCATTTTTCCAACTTTCTTATATATCACATTTGGATGTTTTAGGTTGCATTCCTTTTTCTTTTTCTTTGCTTTTTTAGGACTTTTTTTCGCGCAATCGCTCCTTACACATCGCGTATATGATGAATGAATTATTTGTTTATTTATTTGTATTGATATTTTCTTGTATCGCGCCTTGCATTTGGGGTGGGTGTGCATCTACCCTAGGACCTCGAGAATGTTTGGTATTCAAATCTCTCCTCTCAAGGGAATCACTTTCATACGTGCATATGTATTTTATTTTGACCCTACTTTTTTTTACTTTAGTGGCTTGTCACGCCACTCTTCCCTATTAGGATTAGGATTGATCTACTTGGACACGTGGCCGTGGCACGACGTGCACGTAGCAGTGTCTGGGGGATCACTTGAGCCACCGACTTTGAGCATTGGGATTGATGACCTTTTGCCTTTTGGACTGAAGGCTTGGGGACCTGAAACCTATCGAGTCTAGATGCATTAGTCAACCAAAATCTCATGCATCCATGTTAGAATTTGCCTATGTTAGAGCCTACCTCACCCTATTAGGTTCACTAGGCAGGAGGAGGATTTTACCCCTGCTTTCTTCACTTTATTTTAAGCATTTTATATTTTTTGATTGTTCCAAGATGTTACGTGTTATGTGTTCTTTGTTCAATTGAACTAACCCTTTTCCTTCTCCTGTATATGCATTCACCAACTTTAGAAATAAGTGTCCCTGGCACTCTTTTAGAAGAAACCACCAGCTTTAGATAGGTTATTGCTTAAATTTCAGATGTTACACTAAACTTGTATATATTGCATATCATTTTAGGCTTACCCCGGCATTCAAATGGGGTCCTTTTTAGGTCATGTTTTAATTATATTTTTGCATCTTTATTTGTTTTAATAAATTAGCATCATGCATTAGCCTTAGAGGGAATGCCGCATAGGGAATCCCATGTTAGGAATAAACCACCCTTGTGTCTCTGGATATATAATCCAAGAGACTTGCATGTTTATGTTTTCAATATCCAAAGGGTAGCGACAAGGTAAGGTAGGGTCCGATCCCTTCTATGATGGCACCAAAGATATGGAGTGACCTTCGCATGCTAGAATATAAATCTCTAGTAATCATTTTTTGGCCATTTTATCAAAGTTGGTAAAATCCCATGCATAAGGACACTAAATCGAAAAAAATTCACAAAGAATTTCTCATTGTTGAGATAATGATTTTAATGATTTTATCAAGGCCAAATCTTGATTTTAGAAGGCTTATGAGCTAGTGTGTTGCAAATAAAATTGAGATGTGGAGTTACAGATAAGCAATGAACCCAGTCGACTTTTGGGTAAACCATCAATCGCGTCCAATCCATTTGAACTAGATCCATATTTCCCTCAAGACTAGTCAAGACACTACGATTAGTCCTTTTCATGCCAAATTAACCTTTAACATTTCTTCATATATCAATTAAAATAATAAATTCATTCGGACTTTGTCCTCGTGATGCATCAAGTATCACATATTCTTTTGGTCAATCCTCTAGATTGTTTTACTAATCGCATATCAGTGAAGTGATCGGACCCATCAGGTATTGTATGGTGCATACCCCAGAGGATTGCATTTTTCATGCTAGGCCCACCCTTGGCATAAAAGGGCTCCCCCATAGGACATGCATACCGATTTTGCAATTCTGCTTACTAACTCTAAGTTTTTTTTTCTTTTCCTTTCCCCCCCTCCCTTGCATTCAAAAAAAATGTGGGCGTTGATAAGAAAGAAACATTTTCTTGATCTAATAAAGTTTTGAAGATTAGAAGTGTTATTTGATTCTTGGGTAGATCCTGCAATGCAAACAATGGAGAATTCATTTGGGGAAATACAAGCTCAGAGCATCTATGAGATTTATGGCATAGAGGTTTAACGACTTGTCTATGAAAATCAATGTTTTGACATGTTTTGTAAATAAAAGAGATGGAAGAATGAAAAGTATAGGTGTATTTTAGATGTTTTCATTTTTCTTAGTTAAATAAATTTTTACTCCAGATTTTTTTACACAATAAAGCTATTCATTTGGGCTTTCCTTATTTTTAGCTGTGTACATATTTATGCGAATTTCATCTTCTCTTATTTATAAGGAGATTTCATGATGGATTTTAAGAAAACAAGACCAAGTTGAATCCTGTCATTTGTTGAATAAAATTCACAAATTTTTTGCATGCGGTAAATTTGTGGCCTCAATAATTTAGTGAGGGAGCTTAAATTCAAAATCTCAAATGAGTCACTCGAACTTGTTATCTTATTTTCAGTGACCAAGCAAGATGGAGTTTGGCTTTCAGTTTACTTTTCTGATCCTATCAAGCCTTCAGAATGAATAAATCAACTACATTGGTTAACACACCCCAAGTTAGGGCAGTTTTATTTTGTAAAGGTTCACTATGGCTAGATTGATTCAACTCATATTCAGTTGAAAGCAAAAATGTTCATTATTCTTAATTGTTTTGAAAATTTGGGATGATGCTTTAGGCATTCGTTTTTGTCTATACACAGATTTTATCATTTATTCTCCCATTTGAATCATCAAAAGTACAATTTCATTTCAAATAAAAGCCTTGATGATCATACCCCTATTAGAGTGATTTGCAAAGGCTTGAAAGGAGTAGAGTTTCACAATGATTTGTTCTTTACTTTGGTTGTCATGGGACTTGGGAATGATGCTTTGGCCATCTCTTCTACTATCTAAACACTATTTATCCTTTGCATCCCAAGATTGAGCCTGAATTGGTGGTTCGTTTCAACAGCACTTATGATCGCATCCTCATATTGGGGTAGGAGATTTAAGCATTTTGAATAACAGCAAGGATGCTAAATTTTTGAGAAAGATGTGAAGCATTAAAATTGAGAACAAAATAACACAAAAATCCATTTACCTTTAGAAATCAAGGGTTTTCTTTCCATCATTGATGTTTGGTTTTCGATATTGGCAAAAATGAAAGGAAGCGAAAAAAAAAAAAAAGAAAGGGTGAAGTTAAGAAAAAAAAGAGAAAAAAAAAGAGCAAAAAAAAAAAAAGAAAAAGAGAAGAGAAAAATATTGAAAAAAAAAAGAGAAAAAAATTGAGAAAAGCAAAGAGAAAATTCAATGCCAAAATTCCTCCAAGAAGGATGATAGAAGTCATGATGAGATGCAAGATCTTTAAGGTCAAATCCCAAATTGGGGCAATTTTGAAGGAAATGCGATGATAGGTGCAAATGTCCTTAAAAATCCTATTTCTTTTAGCTATCATCTTCAAGCCACATTACAAGTTCACAAAGTCCATTGCTGACTTATGTTTCATGACAACTTTGAAGTATAGATCAATCTCTAAGGAGCCCATGAATCACACATGATCGCAAGGTCATAACCTATTTCATTGTGTTTGGCTATCTCTTCTTCTTACAAGCCCATGGATTTTATACACTGACTAAATCTTCATACAAATTAAGGGTGAGTAACATTTGGCTTTCATCAAGAATAGGGTGTTGAATCGGTTTAATGCAATTCAGATACAATACCAAGAAGAACCTTGTTGTGCAGTGTTATCAATCATTTCTCTCACCTTCTTTTTTATTTTAATCGACACCTACCTAAGTGATCTTGAAACATGAGCTAGTAAGAAACAGTGGCCTTTTTCCCAAAAATATTGACCCTAAGTGAGGGAGAGATCTATTGCAATTTGATCTAGTTTCAAGAGGTCCATCATGAGTTCTCCTATATGAGTAAGCATGACATTTTGGCTTACTTTTTATTTGAGTAATATAATTTATATTGTCTTGGATGTCTTTGGTAACAGACTAATGCATTTTTGATATTGCCATTTGATTGCTTTCAAAAAAAAAAAAAAAAAAAAAAAAGAAAAAAAAGAGCCAGGAGCATTTCTATGATGTATTTGTGGGTATACCCAAGGGTTAAGTAACACATCTTCAAATTTGCCATTCAAAATTTGACTTTTGATAAATTAGCATTTTCTTGAGCAGTAATTATTGCATCATTTTCAAAAAAAAAATAATAAAGGAAGCAATTTTTTTTGAGAATTCAAGTGCATATCATATTTTTGCAAGCCCCCTATTGTGTGCAGGTAGTCATGGCTGAGATCCGCAAGAAGCATAAGACAAAATTTACAGATCCAAAAGTCAAGCCCTATTTGAGGTAGGGAGACAAGTTTTGAAATGAATCCTTCCGAGGAGGCAAAAGGAAGTTTACTCCAAATTGGTAAGGACCTTTCATTGTCAAAAGTATTGTCCTGAGGGAGTACTTGTTCTCATGGAGATGGATGGACAGTTTTTCCTCAACCAATTAATTCAACATGTGCAAAAAGTTTTCATATGATTATCGAATTCTTTTAAAACCACAAAAGATGGATCAAGTCACCTTCCTTCTTTTCCCATTTGATACTTCATCCCTAATTTTCCCTTTGAGTTTTCAAAATAATCCATTCTTTCGTTTAATCCATGGAGATCGCAAGCCCACACCGGGCAAATTTTAATTCATTGTTTCTACTTTGTTGAGAAAAAAAAGAGAAAGAAAAAAAAATTGCAAAAAAAAAGAAAAAAAAAAGAAAAAGAGAAGAAAAGTCAAGAAGTCAAAAAAAAAAAAAAAAAACCCAGCCACAATATAACTGGGGTGAATTTGTCAGCCCACACTGGGGCAAATTTTGAAAAAAATGCGATCTCGAAGTTATTTGAAACCCATTATATGATCTGCTTTCAAGCCTTAACCTTCTTTTTATACCCCACCTAACCCCGTCACAAAGCCAAATGTTGCCGACTTTCATTGTTGCAGTATTTTTGAGAGAAATTTTCTTAATCAAGTTGCAAATGATGTAAATACGCCTTTTCTAAGGTTGAGAAGATCGCTCCAATCGATGCCACTGATTTTCAAAATGTCTGAATTGATGAAGTTGTTGTTAAACTTGTTTGTTTATTTCATGATCTTATTTATCTCTCTTTCCCTTAAGGTGAAAACCCGAAAGGGCGCCTTTTTTTCAAAAAAAAAAAACAAAAAAAAAGAGAATAAGTAAAAGCAAAAAAAAAAAAGAGGAAAAAAAAGAAAAGAAAATGGGTGGGGGTGACCTTAGCGAAAACCCGAAAGGGCGTTAAGGTAGGAATTATGAAATGCAAAGGAATTATCAGTGGAAAGCACGGTGTTGAAGTTTGAAAGACTGGTGACTATGTTCATTTGGGTTTCTCTACACACTGTTATTCTTGGCCGACATCAAATTCCAAATGGATGACATAAAAGGGGTCAAAGGTTTTCTTTTCATCAAAGATCACCAGTTTGAATCAGTATCCAATTCTTTTACAATTTTGAGTAGCTGTTCATAAATTCAATAAACTTTTTTTACTTATTCATTCTATTTATTCATTTATCTATTTTTGTACATCAATTTTGCTCCATTTTTATGTCATTGCATGAGAAATAATATTTTCTATGATTTTTGTGTATATCTCATTTCATTTCATTGAACTCTACCCAAAAGACAATCTTTGTAATTTACCAAAAGGTCGTCGGCGTGATGATTGGTGATATGCAACCGAATGGTTGATTGGTATTGAAAATTGGGATTCAAATCGGGTTGCGAATAGTTCTAAAAGGAACACGGTGTCGACATCGAGAACTCATGTTTACACGGTTTTCAAGGTTAAAGGGATCGACGATGGTGGCATTATCTTGTTATCACTTTTCTTTCCTTGTGCGTAGGGATTATGATCGATCCCCACTCTCCCTAAGGATAAAATGCAGCTTTTGCCTAATTGAGCTCAGTTAATCAATTCTTTTTTGAAGGAAGTGACATTCAATTTTGATAATGCATTCAAAAAATCAATTTTGCTAAAAGGTTTGCAAATCAAGAGGATGGCAACATATGTGCATTTGTTTCAACCCTGAAGAGGAAAGGTTTCAGTTATACTCTTCAAATTTCCAAAATCAATCAATTCTTTAAAAAAAAAAGGAAAAAGAAAAAAGAGAGAAGTCTCTGTTCCTGTCATTCACTTTCTTTTCGACACAAGAAAATAAAAATCAGAAATGCAACATTTCACTGAGTGCATCATTACTTGCATTTTACATTCATCATGCTTGAACAGCTTGTGTTTTATTTTTCAAAATCTGGCAATCCAGAATTTATGTTTCAATTTATATTTTCATTTCTCCCACTAGTGTCTAGATTTGGGTTCAATCCCACTAGCAATTTAGACCTAGGGCATATTTGCATTTTTCCATCTAGTCATTCAGGCTTGGGTCCAATCCCACTGAATAGTCTAAATTTGAAAATTCAATTTAAATTTCTTGGTTCTTTGTCTCTCCGGCTGCACCCTTCTATCCCCAATCTTCACTTTAAATTTCTCAGGTGAGTCTCACCTCCACTGCACCTTCTATCCCTGCTTCAATTTAAATTTCACATTGATGAGTCTGCCTCCACTGCTTTCTATCCCTTTAATTTTAAATTTCATTGAGTCTCTCCACCAGCACCCTTCTATCCCCACTTGGAGTCTCAGTCCACCTTCCTTACTCTTATTTAATTTTATTCAGATTCACTTTTTAAATTCCTGGCTGAGTCTCTGTCACACCCTACCTTCTTGGCATTTAATTTTATTCTTGGCTTGAATATTTAAATTCCTGTTGGTGAGTCTCACACCAATCACAAGACCCTTCTATCTCCCCGCTCAATTTTACAAGATTCAAGACTCATTTCATCGCAGCTCATTTGTATTTGAATTACGCTTGACGATTCTCATGGTGAGATACGTAGGCAACTCTTTTGAAGTTGGTCACATTGTGCATTTTATTATATTAGTTTGATGAGTGATGATCTAACACTCACGCTTGCTTACAAGGTGTTGAAATAATCACCGACAGGTAAGCAATTTTGGTTCACGTTTTGTCTAAAAGTTTCTTGAAACTTAGACAAAGAGGGGCAAGTCAGACACCAAATTTTTTACTAATTCTTCATGTTTTCCTACAGTTTTGTTGATTTAATTGATCATTTATTTTTCTACATTTAATGTGAATTTATTTTCCTTATTTACAGGTTCATCCAAAAAAAAATGAAAAAAATGAAAAAAATCAAGAAAAAGAAAAAATCGAGAAAAAGAAAATCAATCAAGGTGATTAGTGAAAAATAATTTGAAAAATCAAAATATTAGTTTTTTCTCATGTCTTTTATTTTATTTCGTTTTGTTTTATTTTTTATTTTTTTTATTTATTTATTTGCCTTATTCTACTTTATTTTCTTGGTTTTTCTAAAAGTAAAATCACATCAAAAGATTTTGCTACCAACTCCTTCCAACTCTCTATCTCTCTATCGGTTCCATCACTTCACACACATGCACAACTCTCGGACAAAATTATCTACACTCCAACTCTCCGACATTTTTTCATTATCGACACTGACACACACAATTCCTCTCCCTAACTCTCTCTCTACATTTTTTTACACACACAACTCACACAAAACTCTCTTCCCACTCTCTGCTCGACCTCTATTGACAAACTCTCCCTCACTCTCGGCTCCCTCACTCTACTAACAACACACACACAAGCACACAACACCCACTGGTTCTCTACACACTAAACACACACAACACACAAGCACACACACACAAAAGGGAAAATCAAAAAAAAAAAAAGAAAGGCACAAAAGAGGTGAAGCTACTGCCGAGAGATTCAGAGCTATCAACGCCTGAGAGCTCACCAAAATCTTCTAACAAGCATTGTAAGATTTCCTCAAACTTCTCCTTTAAAATTCCAATGTAAAAAGCATGTTTTCATGGATTTTTTTTTTTTTCATTTCGACGTTTTATGCTGCCTTTGGGTGTTCATGAATGTATTTTTGGATGTTTGTTGAATTTTTGGGCTCATTTATGTTAGTTTTAGAGGTAGAAATAATGGGTTTACTTAATATCTTCTATATGTTTGATAAAATGTTTTGATAAAGAATCGGTTTTAGTTCTTGTTAATTAAGTCTTAGTTATATTGTATAATTCACAAGGATTGTTTAGACATAAATTTCATGAATTTTGAGGTTGATTTGAGCATTTTAAAAAAAAATTTAACGGCTGTAATTTTCACGCTTGAGCACTTTTGGTGCGTGTTTTGCAAAAAAGCCAAGTGAATTCTACGTGAAAAAATCGAGTGGGGAGGTATATTTTTAGAATTTTGTCACCGGAAGTTCGCCAAGACCGTGGTGGTCCGGTGGTGGTCGGTTCCTCCATGGACGAGCTACTCTTCTTGGTTATGGAGAAGAAGAAGAAGAAGAAGAAGAAGAAAAGAAAAGAAAAAAAAAGAAGGGTTTAGGGCCATTTCTTTTTTTTGGTTTGTTTGATTTTGGTTGCTTATTTTTTGTGGGTTTTCGGCTGGACTATGTTGTTTTTCGTTCGGGCTTTAGGTTGCAGGCCCTAGCTTAGTTCATTTGTTTGTTTGGTTGGATTTTTTGTTTATTTTCGTTGGGCTTTTGACATCAGACTTTGGTTAATTGGTTTGGGTCTTATTGTTGGGTTTTTGCTTAGTTTGTTCGGGCTCTATGCATTGGGTTTATTTAATTTCGTTTGGGCCAGAAACCACACCAAATTCCTCAAAATTCTGCAGCCATTCTTTGATCCATTTAAAATAATTTACACATTGGCCCCTGTTTTCTCAATCAGTTTCACTTTGGCCCGAAAACTTTTGGTTTCTTTCACTTAAGTCCCTATTTTAATTACATTTTTGATCCCTCAACTTTATTTTCATTCAAATTTGACCCCCAATCTTTTGAAAAATTCTGTTCAGACCCCAAAAAGTTTCAAATATTTTCAATTACATCCCTAATAAAATGTGACTTTGCAATTTTAAATGTTTCTTTTCTTTAATTATTAAGTATAAGCTTCTCATGTGTATGGTTTCCCTTTAACATTTTGATTTGAGTTATTCATTTTGATTGGCATTTATTTATTGAGGTATTTTAACGTGTGTATTCGTTTTGAGTAAATCGCCCGAAGTTTCCATTTGAGTCACGGGGAGGTATATCTAAACCTTTAGAATTTTCTCTTTATGTGCCTTATGTGTTTTTTATTGCATGAATTTGCATGTTTAAATTTATTTACCTTAGTTTTATTCATTTTAGTCTTTAATCGCTTTATTTAATTTTTCATAATTATTTGGAAGGCACTTGAATGCCAAGTTGTAATAGATAGGTTTAAGTTTGCAAAAGTGTATTTATTTTAGAAAATGTAATAGATAGGTTATTATTTTGATTTCCCCTTTTAGAATTGTATATAGGTTCCCCCAATGTAATAATTAGGTTTTATATGCTTTATTTGCATGTTTGCATGTTTATGTGTTTACTTGCTTCCCTAGGTTTTGCATCTAGATATTATGCTTATGTGTTATGTGTTTTTATGTGTTTACTTGCTTTATTATTATGTCTACATGTTTTATTATGCAAGTGTATTGACGTCACCACACTAATCCAACGCTAGTTGTGGTTCTCTCTAACGTTGTCACACTAGTCCAACGCTAGTCGTGACTCATAGAAAAGGTTAGTCAATGCTAGACCTTTAGGCCGTTAGAATAACATATTACATATCATTTCATGCATTTAGGGATTTTATTTTTCATTTTTGCATGTTTATTTCTTGTATGTAAAACATGATATTTAAACTTGCATCTACATTCTTGAAATTAGAAAATAGATTAGTGCATTTTAGAGCATTACCCTTTGAACAAGGGAAAAGAGCGAGTTTGGCTCCCTAGCTTTAGCACGCTTTTATTTCCTTCTATGATAAGGGAGATTTAAAGTCACGAACTTAGTTCCCCGCACCCATTATGTTGCATTATCCCTCTTTAGGACATACATGTGCATTATTTAAATTCTATTAAAAATCATTATTTAAAAATCAAGTTTCTTTTTCCCGTTTAGCAATTCAAAGTCAAAATTCCATTTTTCTTAAAATTGCATCTTTTGAAAATTCAAATTCCTTTTTGCACTTAAAATTGATCTTTTCAAAAATCTAATTTCTGTTTCCTTGAGATTTTGTAAAAAATTGCATTTCTTTTGAAAATCCTATTTTCCTGTTTGTTCGAGTCTCATCATTTGCATTTTTCGTGACCTCCTCGAAGGATCAAATTTGGATGACACAACTAATGTGATCAATTCCAATCAAACCTCAAGGAGACATTTTGCCCCTCTCGATCTAACATTAGATTTAGGTTTTGCATTCATATAGGTAACATCCAAATGTGATAAATTTTAAAGTTAGAATTAGGAAAATTTTAACTAAATCATGCAACTAGCTTTGGTTAGGTTAGAAGGGTGCCTTAGAGACGAGTAACTTCGAATATTTGCCTTCCCTTCTTTCAACTGTGACTCCCGAACCTTTTTCTCTAGTTTTTCAAAGACCTGGAGTCGTCTAAAAAGGGTTTTCTTAGTTTATTTTCATTAATTAAAATTTTCGGGTGACTTGGTACACCTAAACTCCATACCAAGTGGCGACTCCAAACTTTTCTAAAACCCTTTTCTAGACTTTTGTTTTTGGGTCTAAATCGTCGTATTTTTGTAGTCCCATGACCCCTTTCTTTTTCAAAAAATCAAAAAATCAAAAATTTTAACTAAAAATCTTTTTTAACTAAAAACTCAAAACGATGAGTTTTCCTTTCCTTTTTCAAAAATGGGGCGCGACACATATTTTAACATAATTAGAAGAACTAAAACTGGAATCGGAACTGCGAGAAATTGAATCCTGAACCGCGAGAAATTGAATCCGGAACCGGAGGTTCAGGAATTGTAACTGTAACCGTCCCTATAAGGGTCAATTTAGATTCCACCTTTCAGAAGAATCGGAACCTGCAGTTATGGAACCATGGCCACGGACCAATCAATGGTAAAATTTTAAGAAATTACAATTGACCAAACCATTCTTGACTAAGATAATGTCAACATATTACTACGTGCAACCAAATTGCAAAATGGTATCGTCATTTGTACCAAATGTACTTTCATTAGTAGATTAGTAAATTATTCATAAATTTCAGGACTCTTGCGCTGTTACAAAACCTTTTCCACTAAAGAACACTATGTTTCCAAAATTTTGAGTTCATATGTTTATTGAGATAGAAGAGAGAGATTATAAAGATTACTTGGTGCCCGGCAACCTACAATTTAGGATTTAGTTTCCATATTTATTTTGTCAATATTAATTCACAAAAACTAACCATGATTAGGATATATGGAAAAGCAAACACAATCCCAGCCATTGAAAAAATGAACGTGTCCAACATCTAGGGCTATATTATGAGAATGGAGATAAGGGGTAATGGAGAGGAGTCGGTACCAAAACAGGTGATTAATGTGGATTTGGATCGGTTATAATTAGTTGATAGGTAAATTACATCACTTTATTTATACTTGTTTAGTAAATAGGTTAAAATGGATGGATTATAAATGGGTAAGATTTTAAATAGATAAAGGTCACCCAATAATCCATTTATAACCCATTCAAATTTTTATTTACTTTTTCTTCTCGCATGTTGTTTAACACAAAAAAAAATTGCAAATAGTTTATTATATTAAAACAAACATATAAATATCATATTAGAAAATAAATCTTTTTTAAGATAGCACAAAGATAATGATGATGGCAAGATTTAAATGATGCCATGTTGAAAGTTGGAAATAGTTTATGTATTAACACAACAGGTCAATTCACAAGTCTGCTTGAATTTTAAAAAAAGGAAAAAGAATGAGAAGACAAAACAAAAAGGGAAAATAATAGTACATATGTTTGGAAAATGTTAAAAAATAGTTATTGAACCAGAGGGATCCAAATTTATCCACTTAGCACCTACTAATAATTGAGTTTGAATATACAATTAGTTTTAAATAGAGTCTAAGTGAGCAATCCAAATCCAACTATTTAGCACCCACTAATTAAATCAATTTGAATGAATTTACCCATTTAGACCTAACTGAATTTTATTACATAAACTCGTTGATCAATTGGCAGACTCGAGGTTTTTTTTATCGAAAAGATCATCTCATTCAATAAATCTGCACTAATAATAGAAAATACATAAAACAAACATGACATAGATACATATAGATTTGAAACCAATAGATATAATAGATCTAAAAAATCAATACAAAATAAAGATAATATTGGTGCTCCCCTACATATCTTTCATCCAAATGAGTCATTATAGCCCAATATCTATGCATGTCTTCTGACAGATGTGATTAAAATTGGTTCTAAATCCAAAGAGAAGTTTAGATTTGACAATAATCCAAAGAGAAGCAGATATGAGAAACTAGATCTTAGATCTACAGAATCCCAAATTTCACGAAAAAGGGATAAAAACTAAAAAGAATTCTCACAAGAAAAAATTCAGTAGAGAATAAAACTCTCACTAAAATAAATTAGGAGAGAAAAAACTCTCACTTGAAAGATCCTAGGAGAGAATCAAAGAGAGAATAAAACTCTAGTTGGGGTAATGCAGGAGAGAGAAAAAAAAAATCTCCTTAGAAGATTTTAGGAGAGAACAATCTCTCACTCAAAATTTCCGGAGAGAATTCATTCAAACAAAGGAAACTAAAAGCTAGAGAGAAGGCTGCCTTTCATAAGGAAAGACCAGATTTGGTCTCTTTCCCATGGGAGAGATGAAGTAGACTTTGATTGGAAGAGTTCTAGACAGAAAAGGAGGAGGAAAAGAAAAATGTTCTAGCCAACTAGCCTTGCTAAATGGTGCAATTGGAGGGCGTCCTCGGTTTAGTCAACTTAAATACGCTGGAATTTATAGCTATAGATGGATTGAAGAAATAAAAGAATTGGACATAGTTCCATGATTAAATACTATATTATTGCTTTTCGTCGTAGTACAACTGTACAAGTGCTGGATTTTTGCCAATATGATGTCTTTTGAAATTCATTTTTCTTATTATTTTGTAAAACAAAAAGAAACCAAGGGATAAAGAATGGAATACTAATGTTAAAGATCTAATACAAAATACGTAATTTGAAGATGCATCTCCCAGATCCAATATTTACCCAATAAACTGACTGAGGAATTTCGCCCTAGCAATTTTTGTGGTTCAACATTTTATTCTTCTAGTTTTCTTTTTCCTTTCCAAGGTTCTTGCTTCTATAAAGTACTTTTGTCCAGTAAAAGAATTTTGTTCCTGTATATTCCTTATACAATTGGAAAACTTAAGTGGATTCCAGTTTTTGTTAGATACAAAAGCTTTTCTCTTTCTATATCGCTAATTTTGACTCTCTGTTATCGGCTTCAAGTACTAGAATCTTAATTTTAGTTAGTCAAAATGACATAAACACCCCAAACCGAGATTATATGACAATATTAACCGTCCAATTGAAGCTACCTAACGACGTAAGAAATAGATGAATCTTAAATTAACTTCTTCTGTGAAATGTTTAGTCAAAAAGTGCATCTCGAATGCAATGTATTAAGACAAGGATAAACAGTAATTAGCAAAGAAACTTCAAAGAACAATAACCAAGTATTAGAATTTTCTAAACATTAGTCTTCAAATTGATTATCATTTTAGGCTTTTCCAAACATTAAACAAACCCGCTTGGATTTCTTTTTTTTAGTTTAGCAATTTATTACTTTTAAGAAAGGTAAAAGTAATGATGTGCACATTACTTCATACAAATTTAATTATGTCGTAAAATACACAAGTATAAAGGAACTGTATAAGGGCAATTTTTAACATAAAAGCATACAAGGTTATTTAAGTTATTCTGAATTGTTGGCAACAAAAAACAAAAAATTAATAGGCCACCTAAAACTAAATATGAATTGCCAAAACTGTTGGGCATTTCTAATGGTAATATTAGATTGAATAGAAACTATCTATTTCTACATCTGTATATACGCGTTTGGAATATATTAAATGTGGAATTTTGATTTTGGTGATTTACACCTTCTTTCCAAAGAAAACTTTCACTCCTTTTGTAATTTTTTTAATTTTTTTCTACCAAGGGAAGGAGGTATTTAAGAAGCAGGAAGAAGTAGAATGATTAGAACCCAAAATCTCTAATTCGTGGAGTCTCCACCTTCCCTACTAAACCAAGAATTCTTGATTCCTTGTATACTGATGCAGATTGACTGAGCCAAGATGGTGCCTATAAAGCTAATGGGTAGTGAAATCAAGATCTTAAGTCTTAACTACTTTAGAATACAAGGTATGAAGTACCACAATACAGCTACATATATAGTTCCTGGAAACCGAAAAAAAAAAACAAAAAGAAAAATATAAAGAAATGATTTCATAATATATCTGTAGACAATGGAATTTTAATTAATTTCCTAAATTTCATTGGTCTATAAATTATATTCATGGCATATTTTTATCCAATCAAATATTGCCATATGTCATGCACACGTGGAAAATTGGTTATTTGACGGCCAATTATATCTCTCCAAGTGTCAAGTTGAGGTGCTCTGGCCAATGAAAATATTTGGAGTGTCTCGCCCAATCAAATGACGCCATGTCACATGTTTCCTGACTAAGCAAATGTGGATAAATATCTCAATATTTATTTCTTATTAAAGAGATAATATTTAGAGTTATTTAGTCCTTATATATGTCTTATATACTGCAAAGGACCATCCAATGAAATTGTGCCACGTCATATGTCTCTACAGGTCCGGCCAATCAGGAAAGTACATGTTGGTAATATCTCTTTGTTAGTAAATACAAAATAAAGAGATAATATTCAAGAGATTCAGTCCTTATAAAACTGGATGTCTTGCAAACCAAGCACATATGTACCCCATTCTACAACTATAAATAGGGGGGTCTCTCCACCAAAGCTCACACATCAACACATCTCAACACACAAGTCTTCTTGAAGCTTCAAAAATTGCAAAGGCTCTGCAAGTTCTTCAAGTCGTCTTCATATTCGAGGTGTTCGTCACGTTCTTCAAATCTTCGATATCAAGATTTGAAGAAACCTTCTTCATATTCAAGGTGTTCATCACGTTCTTCAAATCTTCTATATCAAGATTTGAAGAAGTCGGCATTTGATCCAAGAACAAGCTACGAAGCCCTTGGATTAGTGTTCGAAGAGAAGCATCGGGGGAGTCTCTCTCTCTCCACAAGTTTGAGAAAGTCTCGAAGATTGTAACCTACATATTGTCTTAAAATTATTATATTTTTCATATTTGTCGTATATTTTCTTGTCTTGTAATTCTTTTGCAGACTTGAAATTTTATTATGCATAAATTTCACTGTGGGACAATCTCTACCTTCCATCTCTTCTCTTCAAATATTTGACAACACGTATCGATCAATGGCTTCAAAGAACAACCAGTCAGCTGCTCGCTCCAAGGTGTTGATGCCAAATCGAAGTGCACATGTTGCTGCACCTACTCATGTTGTCCGTCCAGACAAGGAGCATGACAAGAGCTTCCACTCAAAGTAGCATGAAAGTTCCAACCGTGATCAACTCCTGTCTTTGTTCGACATCACCAATGCTCTCTTCTCCGCCTTGGGTTCAAGGATGTTTCGCCTCGCTTGAGAAGACACTTACCATGCTTGAGTTGGGATCTGAATCCAAACTCTCCAAGTATGATGATGATCTGTCAAGCACCGGATCAGCTTCCTCTCATGGAACTCTTCAATCCAAATTCTTCATTGAAGATTCGCAACTGCAGCCTTCCGCTATGCCTGCCATGATGACAAATACTGCAAGTTTGGAAGAGCAAGTCTTGAACATGTCCAAGATGATGGAGACTATGATGAAGCATATCAAGGACCAAGACGTTCTAATTGCTCAACTCGTCAACCAAAAGGATGGTGCTCCTGAAGGAAGTCGCATGAACTCCAAAGAGCACCAAGATCGAGAGGACTTCATCTAGAGGAAAGAGAAGATGAAAGAAGTGTAATGCGGATCGAAGGAGCAATTCCTATGGATCGCTTGAAGGAGTTCGCTTGAAGACATGATCAAAGGCAAAAGGAAAGTGGCCCAAAGTCAAGCTTCACTTACTCCAAACCATACACCGCTAGGGATTGACAGCCTAGCAATGCACACTGGATATCAACCACCTAAGTTCCAACAATTTGATGGAAAGGGCAACCCAAAACAACATGTAGCTCATTTCGTTGAAACATGTAACAATGTTTGGAACACACGGTGACCTGGTCAAACAATTTGTTTGGTCTTTGAAGGGCAATGCGTTTGATTGGTACACTGATCTGGAATCCGGTTCCATTGATAGTTGGGAACAACTTGAACAAGAGTTTCTAATCGCTTCTACAAGACTCAAGAACTGTAAGTATGCTTTGGAGTTGACCAACACCCGTCAATGGAAGAATGAACCTGTGGTCAGCTATATTGATAGATGGAGAGGCTTAAGTCTCAATTGCAAAGATAGACTCTCTGAAGCTTCTGCCATAGAAATGTGCATCCGAGGAATGCATTGGAGCTTAAGTTACATCTTGCAGGGCATTCGACCAAACACATTTGAAGAATTAGCCACCCGAGCTCATGACATGGAATTGAGCATTATGGCTAATGCAACTGACGATTCTCCAATTCAAGTTCCCCGTGTTCAACCTTCTCGTCAAAATAACGAGAGACAAGAAAACAAGAAAGGGGGCAAGTCTTCTCCAAAACTCAACAACAAGGAGTCAATGGTGACAAATTCAGCACCTATGAAAATTGCCACAAAGGTGAGTAGAAAAGTCACTGAAAGGCTAGACTCTTCACAAGGTAGGCCAACAAGAAAGCCCACTTTGAAAGAGATGCAAGAAAAGGAATACCCTTTCCTTGATTCAGACTTGCAAGGAATGTTCGATGATCTCTTCAAAGCAAAACTCATTGAACTTCCTGAAATGAAACGCCCTGAGGAAGAAGGCCAAGTTAATGATCCAAATTACTGCTGCTACCACCGTTTGATCGGTCATCCCCTCACAAAATGTTTTGTCTTCAAAGACAAAATCATGGATTTGGCTCGTCAAGGTCAAATTCTTCTTGAAGAAGACAAAGTGTCCGCAAACCAAACCACCATAATGTTTGGTTCTTTTTGCTGTCCGATAGAAGCCTCTTTCAATTCATCCCTATCGAGCAGTATCCCATCCATGAAGAAGATGATTAAAAAATCTTCAAATAACAGTGTCGTGGAGAACGATAATGAAGGATGGACTCTCGTCACCCGAAAGAAGACACACAAACCAAAGGTGAAGAAAAATGCTCCTTCAAAAAGCATCCGCACAACAAGATCCAAAGCAGCAAGAAAGCGCAAAACAGTGAGAAAGCCGAGAAGGATGACAATGGCTCCAATCCCTTCGGATGACCTGCCTCTCCAAAAGGCTCGTCAGCCTATAACACTGAAGGAATTTATGCCAATGGGATATCTGAGTGATGGTGATGACTATGTCTCTTGCAATGTCGTCACGTCTGAAAGTTCTGAAGTGGCACAAATTGATGCTAAGATTGAAGAAAAACTTAAAATTACTGATAACGCACCAGCAGATTGTGCAACAATTATCGTCTTTAATGATGATGATTTGATGATTGGCTCCAAGACCCACAATCGACCTTTGTTCGTCAGTGGATATGCTCGGGAGCAAAAGATAAATCGGATACTCATAGATGGAGGATCTGCTGTCAACATCATGTCTATGCGTGCCATGAAGGAGCTTGGAATTTCAAGTGATGAGCTCTCCCAAAGCCGCCTCATGATCCAAGGATTCAATCAAGGAGGGCAAAGAGCAATTGGCCTCATAAGGATCGAGATACTGATTGGCGAGTTATCTTCAAGTGCACTCTTCCATGTTATTGACGCCAAAACCTCCTACAACATGCTCTTGGGAAGACCATGGATCCATGAAAATGAGATTATACCATCCACTCTTCATCAATGCTTTAAATATTATCATGATGGTGTAGTCAAGAAAGTTGTTGCGGATAATAAGCCTTTCACCGAGGCTGAAGCACATTTTGCTGATGCCAAATTTTATTTGCAAGGTGAAAAGAAGAAGAAAGAATCAGTAAAAGAGGAAGTTCAACAGTTGAAATAGCCTCTACTGTGTTATATTCCAAAATCAAGGAGGAAGGAAGGACAATCTCCTTTTGTTGGAAATAATGCATTAAATGTTCCACTAACCAAGATTGAACCCGTGAAGAGTGAGAAAGTCATCCTTGAAGGGTTCGTGCGCCCAAAGGAGGAACCTGCAGTGGAACATAACTCGTTGCCAACCTCTCGGACCCAAGAGGGTTTTGACCCCAATGCATACAGACTTCTCGTTAAAGCTGGTTACAACCCAAATGAGAAGAATACATTGGGCAGACTTCTTCCCGAAATAACTGGTGAAAAGGCTCATGGATTGACTTCTACTCAAAAGATGCTAAAGGAAAGAGGCCATGCTGTTGAAAATTTGTCAATGGGTCTTGGCTATCAACCACCTTCACCCATTCGCATAGCAATCAAAAGAGCAAACTGCAATTATGTGAATGTGGAAAGAGAAGTAATAAGTCAGAGGAGGTCTGTGTTCGATAGATTAGGGAACAAGTCAAAGCGCACTTCCATTTTTGACAGACTTGGCCCACAGGTAAAGAGTTTGAAACGACCGGTTCGTGAGAAACTAAATGCTCCAAAACAAGAACGACAAGTTGTCAAACAAGAAAAGAGCCTTGCTCCGACAAAAGAAAATGTTTCAAAAAAACGAGTCACTAACTTCTTCATACATTATGGTGATCTGTTTAATGCAAGGATTGAGACAATCGTTGATGAGCAAGATAAAGAAAGCACTGCCTCTTGCCATCACATTACAATCAATGATCCTGACGAAGAAGAAGAGGCGGGCGATGCTCCTCCTGAATTTGAGGTAGGGATAAAATCCACAGCTGATGTGCTAAAGGAAATTAACCTTGGCACGAGTGATGATCCTCGCCTGATTTACATAAATTCATGGATGATTCCCGAAGAAGAAAAGGAATACGTTGATCTACCGCCGAAGTTCAAAGACGCTTCGCTTGGAATTATCAAGAAATGCCCGTCTGATCCCAAAATTACGCTTCACAATTTATCTCGCGCGAGGAGCAAAACCTGTCAAACAAGCTCAAAGACGCTTTCGGCCTGAGTTGATTCCTTTGATAGAGAAGGAGGTAAACAAGTTGATTGAAGCTGGTTTCATACGGGAGGTAAAATACCCAACGTGGATTTCAAGCATTGTCCCTGTGAAAAAGAAAAATGGACAAATTCGAGTTTGCGTGGATTTTCGAGACTTGAATGAAGCCTGTCCAAAAGATGATTTTCCACTCCCCATCACAGAGTTGACAGTTGATGCTACAACGGGGTATGAAGCATTGTCATTTCTAGATGGATCCTCAGTTACAACCAAATAATGTATGGTAGCCAAAGATGAGGAGCTCACGGCTTTTCGCACTCCCAAAGGAATATATTGCTATAAAGTAATGCCGTTCGGATTGAAGAACGCTGGAGCAACATATCAAAGGGCAATGCAAAGAATTTTCGATGATATGCTACATCGAAATGTGGAATGTTATGTTGATGATCTTGTCGTAAAGTCAAGGAAGCGAGAAGATCATATTCAAGACCTTCGAAGAGTTTTTCAACGCCTTCGAAGATATCAGCTGAAGATGAACCCATTGAAGTGTGCATTTGGGGTCGCTTCTGGCAAATTTCTTGGTTTCATCGTCAATCAGCGTGGGATAGAGGTTGATCATGCCAAAATTGATGCCATCATGAAGATGGCTGAACCACGCAATATTCACGAGTTGAAGAGTCTTCAAGGAAAATTGGCATACATCCGAAGGTTCATCTCAAATCTGGCTGGAAGATGTCAACCCTTCAGTCGCCTGATGAAGAAAGGAGTACCCTTCGAATGGGATGAGGCATGTAGAAACGCATTCGCAAGCATCAAAACGTATCTCATGAACCCTCCCATTTTAACTGCACCAGTTCCCGGAAAGCCATTGATCCTCTACATTTCTGCTCAAGAACGGTCAGTCGGGGCACTACTCGCTCAAGAAAATGATGAAGGCAAGGAGAATGCGTTATAGTACTTAAGTCGGATGATGACTGCAAATGAGTTAAAGTATTCGCCTATTGAAAAGTTATGCTTGGCACTTATATTTGTCATTCAAAAGTTGAAGCATTACTTTCAAGCGCATACTGTGCGACTCATATCTAAGGCCAATCCTATCAAGTATGTCATGACAAGACCCGTGTTGTCTGATCGTCTAGCAAGATGGTACCTTCAATTTCAACAGTTTGAAATTATTTATGTACCCGCCAGGGCTGTTAAAGGGCAAGTGTTAGCTGACTTCTTAGCCGACCATCCTATACCTGCCGAATGGGAGTTGACCGACGAATTGCCTGATGAAGATGTGTATATGGTGGAATCTCCATGGTCAATGTATTTCGACGGGGCTGCTCATCGTAATGGGGCTGGTGCTGGAGTCGTCTTCTATACTTCTCAAGCTGACGTGCTGCCTTACTCCTTTACCTTGACACGCCGATGCTCAAATAATGTGGCGGAGTATCAAGCATTGATCCTTGGTCTTGAGATGGCTGTAGATATGAAGCAGTTGCATCTTAAGATTTATGGTGATTCCAAACTGGTGGTAAATCAACTTCTTGGTATTTATGAGGTGAAGAAACCCGACTTGGTGCCATATTATAATTATGCCAAGCAACTCATAGGGTACTTAGAGTATGTCACTATAGAGCATGTCCCGAGGAAACTTAACCAACAAGCTGATTCATTGGCAAAATTAGCTTCCATGCTTACTCTCCCTTCTCCTCAGTGTCAAGTCCCAATATGTCAAAATTGGGTTGTACCTCCAATGTTTGATGAAGAAGACAATGACGGAGAAGAAAATGTTTATCATGTTGCGGTCTATGAGATTGGGGAGGAGGATTGGCGTCAACCCATAATTGATTATCTCAATTATGGAAGATTGCCTGAAGATCCAAAAAGAAGAGTTGACATACGTCGCCGAGCACCTCGTTTCATCCACTACAAGGAGACACTTTATCGGAGATCATTTGATGGGGTGTTTCTTCGATGCCTTGGAGAAGATGAAGCTGTACATGCCATGAAAGAGGCTCACTCTGGGGTATGTGGCGCACATCAATCCGGTCCCAAGTTGCACTTTCGCATAAAGAGGATGGGTTACTATTACTTGATGGTAAGGATTGCATTGACTTTGCAAGAAAATGTCAAGCATGTCAATTTCATAGCAACTTTATCCATCAACCTCCTGAACCGTTGCATCCGACCGTTGCTTCTTGGCCTTTTGATGCCTGGGGATTGGACATAGTTGGACCGCTACCTAAGTCTTCTGGAGGACATATTTTTATTTTGGCTGCAACAGACTACTTCTCAAAGTGGGCTGAAGCAACTCCTTTGAAAGAGGTGAAGAAGGAAAACGTGGTGGATTTCATTCGTCTCAATATCATTTATCGCTATGGAGTTCCACATTACATCATCACCGATAATGGCAAGCCTTTTTGTAATGCTGCAATGAATAAACTTTGCGAAAAGTTTAATTTCAAACAGCACAATTCTTCCATGTACTACGCCGCTGCAAATGGGCTCGCCGAGGCATTTAACAAGACTTTGTGCAATCTATTGAAGAAAATTGTGGATAAGTCGAAAAGAGATTGGCATCTTCGAATTGGGGAAGCTCTTTGGGCATATAGGACCACTTTTCGAACTCCCACGCAAGCAACTCCATATGCACTTGTCTACGGTGTTGAAGCTGTTCTTCCACTTGAGTGCCAAATACCTTCACTAAGGATTGCAATCCAAGAAGGGCTTAACGAGGAAGATAACGCTCGCCTTGAGGAGTTGGAAGCACTTGATGAAAAGAGACTAGAGGCTCAACAAAGAATGGAGTGCTATCAAGCTCGTCTCTCCAAAGCATTCAACAAGCGTGTCCGACCTCGATCTTTCCAAGTTGGTGAGTTGGTTCTTGTTGTTCGAAGACCAATTATTCTCACCCATGGTGGACAAAGAAAATTCGTCTCTAAGTGGGACGGCCCATATGTTGTCCAAGAAGTCTACTCCAATGGTTCATACAGATTGATTGCCGATGATGGATTAAGGATTGGTCCCATCAATGGCAAGTATTTAAAAAAATACTATCCATGATTTGAAGGCTCCATAACGCATGAGTTAAAACTGCATGTTGTTCCTGACCCGTATGAACTAAAACTATGAACGGCAACCACCAATAGTGTAGCATGTGGTTAAACTGCTGAAACACTCCACCAAGTCTAAGGTGGTAAACAAATAGACACTCCTGACCCACATGAGATTAAACTGTGTACGGTAGGAACTACGTGTGACTTGATTCCCTTTTGGGATACGTAGGCAGCTTAGGGGGCAACCTCTAAGTTCAGTTACACCCCCCAAACAAAACCCTTTCCCCCTGAAAATGTTTTCTTAACAATAAGACATTAAGTCTGATATCTTTTATTTTTGGGTAAAAAAAGAAAAAAAAATCATCTCAAAAAAAAAAAGGGATCTTATTGCTTAAAAGAAAAGCTTCACTACATAAGAAAAGGATATGGTCCCAACTCTAAAATTCTTAAAAAGAAATTAAGACTAAATGTCAAATTTATGATCTATTACAGCAGTTTTGCATGACTCAAGGGAAAATTTCATGTCTTCTAATTCATTTGCCGCATCTTCAGTCAGGATATTGGCGTTCTCAATAGAGGAAATGTCATCACGGACTTAAGCTACTTTAGCTTGAATTTGCTTGAGATTTTCTTGCTTCTGGTCAATGGTCGAACAAATCTCCACACTTTGTGCTTCCAAGTCGCAAGTTCCTTTTGAAGAAGTATCTTTTCTCTCAACGGAATGTAGCTTTTCTTCAAGGCATTGGATGTTAGAGTCAGCTTCTCTTCTCCCTCCCTTTAAGTTGAGAGTCGCTTTAGAAAGAAACTTCGGCGTTTCTTTGCTCATCCTTTCCCATGATGATGACATGGAAGAATCATATTCTTCAGCTTTCACAAATACGTCAATAAATCCTTCAAAGGAAGACCATATGTTAGATCCGCTTTGGTGATCTCTCCAATAACTTCTTCCGCACACTCCTTCAATGAAGAAATTTGCTCTATAGGAGTGTTGAGAATTTGCCCACGAAGATCCATCCAAAGACTTTGCAAATATTCCTTCCATGTGTTTGAATCAATTTTTGCCCATGAAATTCCGACACCAATGCCACTCTAGGTTTCTTTCGAATTTCATGTGAATTGACCAACTCTTGCTTATGCATTGGCA
Organism: Gardenia jasminoides; assembly: GCA_013103745.1. Classification (NCBI taxonomy): domain Eukaryota; kingdom Viridiplantae; phylum Streptophyta; class Magnoliopsida; order Gentianales; family Rubiaceae; genus Gardenia; species Gardenia jasminoides. The sequence goes on along the minus strand of CM023099.1, from coordinate 28,001,196 downwards.
GGGCAGGCATCCACCGGTGGTAAGTTGCTTTGGACCATTGACCCACTTCATGATTTCTCTTATTTGAAGTCATGCTAGTAACTTCAATAGGTGAGTCGCTCTTGGTTCCTTCTTGGCGAAATTCAACAAAAGCAGGCTGAAATAAAGATGATCTAAACATCAAGAAATAAGGAAAGGAAGATAAGAGGTAATATAAGTTTATATATATATACCTTAAGCTGCCATACCTTGGCCAATGATGATGCAAAAGAATTGCCTTCCATATTCGAAGACCTTGACCTCTTTGTTGACCTCTTCCAATGGTGATCTTGGTTGCTACTACCACTTGTTGATGAACGAATCCCTTCTTGAGTAGATCCGGCACACTTATCTTGAGTTGCTTTCTCTCCAGTGAACTTGGCAAAATCAGAATTGTCTAACACCTCGATTTCAACATCTTCTTCCATAGGAGCTGCAGTCAGGGGTTTTGGAAGTGTCAATTGCATCTTCGGAGGAACCACTTGTTTCATGCCTTTTTGAGAACCTCTAGAAGAATTGCTTTTCATGACAACGCTCTTCAAACGAGCGTTAGGAGTTTTACCTTTCGACAAGGCAGATGTTGTAAGGTCCATGGCAATCTCCGTAGCTTCACTGTGATGCGTTGGTTTATCAGTAGATGTAGTCATACGCTTCTTGGATGACTGTAGAGGAATCTTGGCTGTGATCTTAAGAGAGTCGGAAGGAACACTATTTGATCGTGTTGACCACCAGCTATCATAGTCCTTCGTGACCAAGGGATGCTTTCTCTGCCTGGGTATAATCATCTTGGAGCCTGTTTGCACACGGATCGAGGAATCCCACAGTTGAATAGCTTCGCCCAAGGTATAAGTGTGAGTGATCTCCTTCAAATTGTTTGGAATATCCTGACAAAAGCCAAATTGCCTACTAAATCTACAAGGATTGTATCTTTCAATGATGAAAGTATTATCCTTACGTAGAGTTAAGAAGCCGGATCGTTGACTGATAAAGTAACTCGTGAGTCTTGGTGATAAGGAGCCATCATCGATCAGCAGTTTTTCTTCATTCTCGGTCCAGCATAGCTTGGAGAGTGTCAATGGATTTACTCCTTTGAAGATTTCCTCGGCCTTTTCTCTATCATAGAAGATTGCCATCCGCTCACCACTAAATCTTGTCATACGCGCATGGTGACTGCTCACCTGATTGTTTTCATGGTATATGTTAAAGTATTGACCAATCCAAGCATAGACATAATGGATTGGGAAAGCAACATCACATTCTCTTAGGTTAGGGGCGTGGACAATCTCCCTCAACCCATGATATATACTTGCAAGGACCGGGATTGCAAGGCAAAATTTTGTCCCTGTTGCCATTAAGCACGCAACTTTGAAGATACTTGGACGAATACGATCAACTTTCTTGCTCGGCAAGAGGAATTTGCAAATCCAGCATGCTATGAATGCCGCTATGTAAGTCTCTTTTCTCAACGACCCTTGAATATTCAGGGTGTCGAAAGGAATGCTAAAGTCCTTTGTGTCGGCAAGATGGTTGGGCTCCACACTTCCAGAAGGATTAAATGTTGTTTTTGGTTTAGACGTAGTCTTTCTCCTGCTTGCCCTGTCAGGAGGAGCTCGATATCTAGCCTCTCCTTTGAACCAGAAGCGAATCCAATCTTTCATCCACACGCCTTGGTTGTTTGTCCAAAGATGAAAGTAAGCTGAAAAGAGATGCTTACAACTTGCAGGGAGAAGTGGTTTTCCTTCGTTGTCTGTGGAAAGAAGTTCCACTGCTGAAGGGACAACTTCATCGAAAAACGTGCCATCAACTGATATGCCACCAAGTCGATAAAGATCCCAAAGCGTGATGGACATCTCTCCCATGGGTGTATGAAGTGTATTCGTGAAAGGACACCAATATTTGAAGAAGGCTCATAAAATGTTCTCGCAACGATCATAGGAGAATCTCGACGCATAGACGGCTTCAAATATACCGGCACGTGTGAGCACTTCCTTATGTCTTCCAAGGATGTCCTCGGTCCATTCCCAATAATGGGAAGTGTAGCACACCAAAGAAAGATGAAGGAATTCTCCATGTAGCTTTGTCAATATTGAAACTTACAAACGGAAGTGTGAATTTCGCTATCCCTGGATCTCCACTATGTAGTGACGAGTTTAGTACAACGACTTCTTCTCTCTTTGGTGCTGCAGAATAAGTCGACGGTGCTATAATCTCCTTAGTCCACTTGCTAGTCCAGTCCTCAAGATACATGGATGCATCAAGAGGAATGAAAGACTCAGCAAGGCTGCCAAATGCCGGTTTATTGACATACAGTGATAAGCTTTTCGATTGAGAGCCTCCACGTTCATCTGTCAGGGTGATATGTGGTAACGGCGTGGTGTAATCCTTAATTTGCATGGTGTCTGAAATTTTGAGAAAGAAATTTTCGAAGTCAATGAAAGAAATTTTTCACAAAATTTTGGCAGTCAAATTACCTCACCAATCGTGCCTCTCCAAGCTGCCGAAGTCACCAATTTCCTCTTAAAGCTGGTTGTTGGTCTCTGATAGAGGTTGAACCTGAAAGCAAAATGTGCAAATTGATACCATGAGTGATTAAGCAAAAGGTCTAAGTTCCATATCATTCGTGCAGGTTCTCTTTACATAATAGAATGTGCAGAATGATAATGATTGCATAGATATCATACATAAGAAGCTATCGGAATTTTATAATAACCAAGGCACTAGTCAATGAGGATTGACCAATCAATGATAGGAGACAAGCCATTGAATTCTACGTGGAAGTCAGAAGTTACAAGAAATTAAAGTCACCCTATGAACTTAAGGACATGGCAAGAAAGGCTCCAATATCAATCACATGTGTGGCATCAAGGGTGAATTGAATAAGCATGCAAGGGCTCTTTCCGAAGCTTCATTCAACAATTAAAATAAACGTGAGAAAGACCAGCACATGCATGCATGGTGTCAAGATAGACTAAGACAGCTTTCTATTGAGGTTTCTTTCAGCAATTGAAGTACGCGGTTGAAGACTTGCATGGGATTTTATATGCAATAGTTTATCAAGCTCTATAGTACGCCGTTGGCATATTACTGAGCATCATAAAAATCAAGAGCAAGCTTGATCAATATGGAAAGACATAGCATGATATGGATATTTAATTTGATAATAGTTTTCTTGAATGTTAGTCACAAGTGGCGGAGACAATTACTTACAAGTGTTAACACCCGAGAGATTTCAGCAAGATGCAGTGGGAAGCAGGAGTGATCACGACAACGGAGATCGTAAGGGCAACAATGGTAACGATTGCTTGATACTAACAGCGAAGATAAAGAAAGCAAGACAAAGAGACGTATGTCCACGGTTCTAATCCTCAAGTATTTATAGTGAAAAGCTTCCAGTAAAGTCCAAGAAGAATTTGAGACCGAAGTTATCTCCATTTCAAATAGGATTCGGTTTGTTAGCAAATTTGTGAAATTCGGATGATTTCAGAATTTGTGTTGAGCTACATATGCAGCAAACAAGGTAGTTACCATGTAAGGATGTTATTTGTGGGATATTGTGGATGAGTATTCTTTTCTAATAAAGAATGAGATTCAATGCCACGCATGGTTTCTTGGGAGGTTGAGTTTGATGCCAACTAGCATTTCTATTGCAATTTGGTTTCGGATTTCTAGTCTAAGTGGAGTTTGAAACTGACAAGGGATGCAATGGTTCATGACTTCGAGATTCCAAATGTACTTGAAGTTTGAAACCAATACCAACAGGGAAATGAATTGTTAATTGGATGCATCGGATTTTAGAATCTAACGAGGGAAGGATTGCTTTGGTAGTTGACTTCTTATAAGGGTAACTGATTCCTTCCATGCATGGGTTTCATCAGAAACTACAAATTCGCTAAGGGAACTACTAATCTAATATTAAAAGAAAGAAAAGGTGCAGCCGTGGGTTCCTTGGTCAAGATAGCTTGCATGGATGATTTGGCATCAATATATTTCATGTCCTAGTTCCTCAAAAACCCGTCTTTGGAATTCCTAGTGATGGTGATCTCTGAAAGAAATAATTGGAGGTGAAGTCAAATGTTTTTGCATGATTATCCTTCACCAATCCAAAAGCCTCGGTCATCAAATTTGCAAGATTTTAAGTTTAGTTCATTTCTTGGACTTTATTTGGAAATTATATTTTGATGACATTAATGGTGGAAAAATGTCAAAACTTGTCCTCTTCAACCTTCAACATTCGAGAACAAGTTTCGAGGGGGCATTTGTAGACAATGGAATTTTAATTAATTTCCTAAATTCCATTGGTCTATAAATTATATTCATGGCATATTTTTATCCAATCAAATATTGCCATATGTCATGCACACGTGGAAAATTGGTTATTTGACGGCCAATTATATCTCTCCAAGTGTCAAGTTGAGGTGCTCTGGCCAATGAAAATATTTGGAGTGTCTCGCCCAATCAAATGACGCCATGTCACATGTTTCCTGACTAAGCAAATGTGGATAAATATCTCAATATTTATTTCTTACTAAAGAGATAATATTTAGAGTTATTTAGTCCTTATATATGTCTTATATACTGCAAAGGACCATCCAATGAAATTGTGCCACGTCATATGTCTCTACAGGCCTGGCCAATCAGGAAAATACATGTTGGTAATATCTCTTTGTTAATAAATACAAAATAAAGAGATAATATTCAAGAGATTCAGTCCTTATAAAACTGGATGTCTTGCAAGCCAAGCACATATGTACCCCATTCTACAACTATAAATAGGGGGGGTCTCTCCACCAAAGCTCACACATCAACACATCTCAACACACAAGTCTTCTTGAAGCTTCAAAAGTTGCAAAGGCTCTGCAAGTTCTTCAAGTCGTCTTCATATTCGAGGTGTTCGTCACGTTCTTCAAATCTTCGATATCAAGATTTGAAGAAACCTTCTTCATATTCAAGGTGTTCATCACGTTCTTCAAATCTTCTATATCAAGATTTGAAGAAGTCGGCATTTGATCCAAGAACAAGCTACGAAGCCCTTGGATTAGTGTTCAAAGAGAAGCATCGGGGGAGTCTCTCTCTCCACAAGTTTGAGAAAGTCTCGGAGATTGTAACCTACATATTGTCTTAAAATTATTATATTTTTCATATTTGTCGTATATTTTCTTGTCTTGTAATTCTTTTGCAGACTTGAAATTTTATTGCGTACAATATCTTCAAGAAATATGTTGTAATTGCATAAATCATAAATAAATACCAATGTTCTAAATATGTCATGACCCCTAGGTGGTTGTTGCATCCTTAACAGGCTGCCGACATAAATCAGATGCTTAATCTATTCAGCCATCAGGGCTTGGACTTTTTCAACTTCTCTTGCGGTTGATGTTACGTAACTGGTTATCTGTTTAGTGATAAAGTGTTCTCAACAAAGACAAAGTTAATTCAAGATCATGATTAACTTATAAGAGAGATTCTAAACTTCAAAAAAGGACCAGGGAATGAGAAATGCTTAGAAGTCAGAATTATAATCTCATAATTATCTACTTAAGTTCCTATAGTTAAGTTAGGTCCCAGACCATTATTCTTGAGCAATTGACTCGGCAAAACATAACAACTTAGAGTCGAGGAAAAAATTAAAACTAGGATATACATGAAGCAGCTTTAGATTAGCATATTAAATTCGTAATGGATATTCCATCCCACTATTTGTACAATTTCCTGTCGCATACATTTATTAAATTGCCATGTGTCCTTTATGAAAATCCATTTTAATTCTTTTTCTTGTCCCTCTAACTTCCAACAATTATTTACAAGGTAGAATACAAAAGATAATAGAGTAAGTAACAATATAGAATAGGGAAAAAAGCAGAAAATTCAATAAAAACCCAGTTTTTTAGTTATAACTTTCTTCTTTCTTTTTAATCTGTGATCTTCTATATTCTACTCTGTTAGTAGTGTTAGAACTTAAAGAAACAGTAAAAAAGAATTAAAATAAAATGGTCATAAAGAATATATGCTGATTTAATAGATTGGGTAATTATAAATGGTACAGAAAGTGAGAACGAAGCCCATATATGCATCCAATGTTTATAACAGTTAAAGTTAAATTACGCATTTGTTTTTCACTGTAAATTACGAAAACTCATGCTTAGTTATGAATATATTAAAAAATAACCTTAAAAGTGCACGGTTTTACAAGTAGTTCAAATACATGTATCAGCATCACCAAAGTTTTGTCAAAGTAGACTTTATTGATATTTAGCACGTGAATATTATTAATGTCAAACTGCAATGCGCCATCCAGCGTCATTTTTAACTCAAAGGATGATAATCTGACCTAACTAAAGTCCGAATTAATCCCGTGGTAAGCAACTTGTGAAACAGCAAAACAGGTTAAGAATTTGTTATTTTTTGACCACACTAATAATTGATGACGTTTTAGCTGTTTTGGGTGATTTATATAGTTTCTTATTTGTCAAATTTTTTAGGCAAACCATGTTAGAACAAAAAACACGTGGTGAAAGACATTAATATTTCCAAACTAGAGAAATGGATTTGCTATACAATTTGACCTATTGAATATTGATGAAGACGACAAAACCGTATGTAAAAGAAGACACGGGAGCAAGGCTCAAAAAATCACGCAACTGAAGTATTGAAATTTCATATTCAAAAAACAAGTCATTCAAAAACATATATGACCAGATAAAGCTGTGAAAATTGATCAAACGCAGCAAACTCAAGAATCTATGCTAGAATAGACAAACGAAAGCTATGAGGGGATGGTGGCGGAGGTGGCGGTGGGGGAGGGAGGAGAAGAGGAGCTAGCAGTGGTAGGTGGTGGTTTGTAGTGGGTGGTGGTGCAAAATTAAACACATTTGGAAAAAGAATCTCAATAAAATTTTAAATTTTAGAAACATCCCAAAATATAGCTCAAAAACACCTAGTTCTTAGGATGCATCGGCAGCAGAAAGTTTTTTCAAATATAATGTGACAATATAGTTTTTCAAATTTACCCCCAAGAACATTTGGGACAATTTGGAGTTTGGACTGCACTGCCATTGTCACAATATACTTGCGCGGGAAAGTGACAACGGACGCGACCACTAATGAAGCTAAACTAGTTCTTAAAAAATGTGAGCGACAGCTTGATATTTAATTTCAAAACTAGATAAAGTGAGAGAAATGAAATCCACGATGGTGTGAGCAATATCGGGTCTTGGACCAACACTGGCCTGTACTAGGCAGAGTTTGGCCCAAAAATTAGACTTCTTATTGGGCCAAGTAAAGTTTGATCCCAAACATGAGGCTCAAATCAATTCTGAATCTAGCCTGGACGTTACCAAGAAGGCCCTAAAAAAGCCCGACCCGAATGATCTTATAAAATTATGTTTACAACCTAATTAATACTTATAAATTATGATCTGTAGTTGAAAGATCTATTGAGTAGGTCAATTACCTTCTGACATGACTCCCGATGATGAAAAACACACTGGTTTAGAAAGTTGTCCAATATCTATTGACGCCTAAGAAGGAAAAATTGACTTGATCCAAAATCACGGGCACCGATTGTTGTTGTCTTTATTAGGGCGGGTGCTTTGAGACTAATTACTTAATAGGCATTCGCAGACTAATAAATACTTAAAAGCTCAAACCCCAATATTTGTTAGCTGAGTATGGATTTCATAGTGCGAGCTATGAAAGCCTAAATATTCTACCTTCCTGAGCCAAACCCCCCCCCCCCTTTTTTTGGTCAAACGATAACTTTTTTATAAGCTACTCCTACTCTAACTTTTTTATAATCTACTCCTACTCCAATCTATCTAAGGGAAGGGAGGAACCTACTTACGGGAGGACTCACTTGGTTTATAGGAAAATCGATCGAAACTAAACTACCATTGAACCAAACGGATGCACTATGCACCTGTTTAGATCTATTTAAAAAAAGCCACAAAGCGTAACAATTAATGAGAAACAAGATTTGAACCTTGACCTTCCACCTCACAAAATTTTTAAAGGCTTTGTCGCGGCCAACAATCGAAGAGCTATTAGGTTTGGAACCAAACCTTAAACTCGCTAAAATCCAATTGATTGCCCTCAGGCCTCATCGAGTCCAGTGACTGTGAAATAGAGAAGGCCCCCAACCAACTAGTGATATGAACTTCCAAATGTACCAGGGTGAGGTGAGAATTACATTCAACTAGTATGAAATGAGTCTTACTCTCAGTCAAAATAGCACGAGACAAAAAAATTGGAGGTGTACTCAACCTCCATTGGCATTCAAAGACACTTAGGCCCAAATCTTCCATATTAAAGAACGCAAACTTCCATTTTAAAATTAATTGGTATTGAGTGGAGTGCTTCTAGATATTTATTAAGTTGTTCGGCTAGTTTTGGCTAATCCATGTGGTATTAGTTTCTTTAACACCTTTTCCACGTGACAGGGGCTAAATAGATCAGTGAACTAGATTTACAAAACAAAGCCAATGAATGGAAAGTAGAATTAATAACGGCCTAAGTGAATCAGAGCATTGACATGGAAAAACTCTATGAATCCAAAACCAATACGCAGAGTGCTAGTTGTGTGGATCAATGATAATCCACGGCTAGCTCAAATACGGTGTTAAAAGGAATTGAAATAGCTCTTTCCCACGTGACACGGGTTGAATAGATCAAGTGAACTCGATTTATAAGACAGCCCCACGCACTGGAGCATTAGCATGGAAAAACTCTATGATCCAAAACAAATATGCAGAGTCCTAGTCGTGTGGATCGATGATAATCCGTATCAAGCTCTAATACCGTGTAACAAGAAATTAAAATTGGAGTCCTGACATACAATGAACCTAGCTAGAGATACAATAAACTAGACAATATACATATTAGTATATAAAGTAATCAACCTAGTTGATTTTCAATCATTCCCTAATTCACATATGCTATCACTAATTGATATCCACAAACCTATATATCACCATGTAGTTCACATAATATCCTTAGTTATATGATATACGCTTCTGCAATTTGTTGAAGAATGATGAATCAAAAACTCATCCATTTGGATTAATTGTTTTTTTTTTTTGGGGGAGGAGTATTTTCAAAAACTTTACTGTAGAAATGGAATGTGAAATACAATTATTTTAGGGGATGTTTTTTAGTTTTGTATATTGGGGTATTTTAAAATTTAAAATTTATTTTGAATATCTTTTCAAAAAATTAAACCACCCACCGCCATCCCCTCCTCCTCCTCCTCCTCCCCTCTCTCTCCTCCCTTTCTCTCTCTCTCTCCCCCTCCCTTCTTCCTTTCCTCTCTTCTCTCTCTCTCCTCCCTTCTCCTTCTCCCTCTCTCCTCCTCTCCCATCCTCCCTCCACCTCTTGACCGCCAATCATTGCTAGTGACACCAAGAAGAAAGAAGAAAGGAGGGAAAAAGGAAAGGGGAAGAAAGAGAGAGAGAGAGTAAGAGAGAGTTGTGTGAGTGAGTGAGGAGTGAGGGAGGAGGGGAGGGGGGAGGGGGCAGCGGTGGGATGGGTGGTGGGGTGAGGATAGGTGAAAGAAAAAGTTGGGGTAATTGTTTGGATAAATTTGTAAATTGTTTTTGAAATATTTGTTTGGATTTGATGTTTTTAGAGTTGTTTTTAGTTGACGTATTATTGTAACATTGTGTATTTAAAAAATAGTTTTTCAAAAAACAGGCCAAAAACACGATATCCAAACGAAGACTAGTGAGTTCTCTATTACTATTTAGAAAAATAGACTTCCTACAGTTTGCATGAGAAAGGAAATATGGTTAAAATAGGCATCTTTTGGAGTCCTGAAAGGAATTTACCATCTCCATTATCCAGTTGCCTCAGAACTCTTTATTTATGTGTCAAAGGATGGTATGAGCCTCCAAAGTTCGATGTGGTATTAAATTGGTGTTAGAGAACTGCTCCTTCAGTAAATATAGACACCTAAATGGATGCCAAAATAATATGACGGCATATTATTTATAAGGGAACTTTTTTCTAGTGGCTAAAGTTGAGGTTTTAAGAATTAGATGTTCTAAATTCAAATCCCCTTTCCCCTCTCCCACTCCTCAAATTCCACGATTCCTGTACTTAAAACAAATAAATGTATAAGGATTAATTATATTTACTTCCCTTAATGTTTAACCACACTAGAGATCCGTCCTTGAAGTTCGGCCATATTACGGATAGCCCCTCATCATGGATGGCAAATGGATGGAGTAAATAGAAGAGTTCGGAGGACTTAAATTGCCTCACGCTTATTTAAATTAAAAGTCCAAAAAAAAAAAAGCTCAAAAAGAGCGCACGATACACACAATCATCAAAGCCAGTCGCCCGCCAATGGGCAAGGCGGCAAGCCCTCACCATTGTAGCAGACAATCTCAATGTCTGCCTTCCAAAATCAACCCAACAAAGGCAACTCACCCAAGTCTCCTATGCTTACTACATGCCACATACCATATACCATACATGAAACATCTAGTCTTCACTCCTCACTTCCTGCCCAGGTCTTACCACCCCCCCCCTTTCTCTCTTCCCCTGCAGGCTATAGGGAAGACCTCTACCCCACAAACCTGTTTAGTCCCCTTCCTCATATCTCAGTTGCACCACCTCCGCCATCACCACCGTCAGCTTGATCACCAACTCCCTCTTCTCCTTCTGACAAACAAGAGATCTCAAAATTCATATTGGACACCACATAACATTTAACAGGCTCTTACAGGAGAGAGAGATTTAGTTTGGGAAATATGGAGAAACTTGAAGGAATTTATAGGAAAAGCAATATAGAATGAAAGGGGGAGGGAGGATGCAAAATAACTAGCAAACTAAAGGATGCCACCTTGAGAACCCACATCCAAAAACTCAAAGATGCCACAAGCTGTGACCTCAAGGCTTGTCAAAGTCAAAGAACCCAAATTGTAAACTTTCACTTGAATACTTTTATTCAAACAAAACTTAAGGAACAACACACTGGGAGTCAATCTAATTTTTCCCCTCAATCAATTTGGCATACCCAACAAGTTTAGACAAAGGAATCTTTTACCATGTTCTTGTTTTGCTTTCACCCACTCAAGGATGAGCTTATTTATTTGTTGGTGTCCTTTTGAGGTTTGTTATGGGATTTTTGACTTTTGGATGTGAGACTACTTTGGCATGGTGGTTACTAAAAGATTGTGAGTTCAAGATGTGGTGATTAATATAGGAAATGAAGGGGGACTAGCTGAAACGATTTTCGTTATGGGACAGGTGGAGAAAGGTGGGATTGATGATGGTATGGTATTCACAGTGGGTCTTGGTGGAGGAGGCAAAAGAGAGGTAGAGCAGAGGGTTGCAACCACCACCTTGATGGATGGATGAATATGTCGGATAAGCATTTTGCACTAAATAAGAGCATTTCGGACATGCAATAAAAAGTTTTTGCTGACATCAACAAAATTTTAACACCTACTAACATTAGGGGGCTTGTGATTAAACATCTGCCAATGTGAAGGGGTATCATGTAATTTGGCCAAAACTCAGGGTTTGATTTGTATGTTGGACAAACCTCAAGGGAGGCAAATGTATTTAATCCAATAAATAAATAAAAGCCTAAAGCACTAAGGGTTAAAGTGTCAACAGGTGCCTCATGTATATTGACTTTGGTCCTATATTCGATGATAATTGTTAAGGGGGTTAAGTGATATTATAAAAAGAGTAAGAGTATAAATTCACTTTGGTCCTATCTTCAATGATAATTGTTAAGGGAGTTAAGTGATATTCTAAAAAGAGTAAGAGTGTCAAGTGATACTGTCAGTCTGTCACAAAATTAAATTTTGAAATTACTCAAGAAATACAAATATACGTAATTACATATATCCATACACACAAATATGTATACAACTACGTATATATTCATACATGTGTGTGCGTGCCCAAGAGTAACACTAAAGGTGGATGGCATTATTACATGTATAACCATCACCAAGGTTCTGTCAAATGAGATTTTGAATGGTTAAATTAGCAGGTGAACGTAATAAAGTCAAACTGCAATCTGCCATCTAGTTTACTTCTTTACTAAAAGGTTGGTAAGCTGACCTACTCCAAAGTCTAAATGCCATGAAAACAGCCTAAACATGATTGTAAACTCTGGACTAAATTTACGAGGTGAGAAATGTAAAACACCAGAAAGTTAATTTTCAGTAAAATTTGAGAGCGCTGTCAAACTATCTCATAGATTTCCTTTGCTAAATTTGTTAGGCTAACCTGGTTTACTGTATGTTAATTATGCAGTAAAGCTTTTCATTAGAACAAAGTCTTCATACTCATACCAATTAGAAAACCTGAGTAGTAAACTACATGATAAATCTCTAAAACTTCTCTAAAATGTCATCTTTAAAGTACACAATAATACAACTTAGTTACATATGTACATCTAATCTAATAAATGAAAGGCTTAATTTTATCACACAAAAGAGGAAAATAGCTCGACTCTCATTTTTGAAAAAATTGCTGTTCTTAGACAACAATTTATCTTTTCATCACAGAATTGCTTTCTATATAACCGATAATACTAAGGGCCTGCTGTCAGTTGATTATTTTAACTAATTATAGATTCTGATTGGATACAGTTTTTGTGATGTTCTCGATTGCTTTTATGTTCTAATTATAGATTTTTTTAATGACCAAAAAAGCTAAAATCTATAATCACCCAAAAAATGGCTTTTACTAATTCTGATTATTCTCTATAATCAGTTTCTATAATCAGATTTTGTAAAATCTAAAACAACCAAGAACAAGGCCTAATTTGGATAGAATTGTCAAGCCTCAACCCCAGGGATCAATGCGTTGTTCTTTACGGCATTAACATTTGAGTCACCACAGATCAAGTATGCACTTAAATTTAACTCTTCATCTTTGGTAACATTTTATAAATCAACATTTATACACAACAGACATCCTAAAATAAAAGGCAGTAGTATTTTTTTTTTTTTTGGGGGGGGGGGTTGAGTTGGGTGGTAAGGTGGGAGGAACTGTAAGTAACAGGTCTTGGAAAAAAAGACAGTAACAGACAAAAAGAAAATTGTATGGTAGATTCCAATTCTAACAAATATAACATGGGTAAGATTGTCTTCTGCAGTAAAGTGATTAAGAGAATGTATATGAATAAAAATAGCAGATTTGAACTTCATGGACTATTTCAAGATTTCATAAATAACTTAGGGACCATTTAGCAATTTTTCCAGATTATTTCTTAATAACTTGTGAGCGTTACTTAAGATTCCTGCTCAAATTGGCCTTGATTTCCACAACTATAACCAAAACAGCAATTGTGTTAAAACTTGGAAATTAGCAATGATGGGTAAAACTAATACAGATTCAAATCTACCCAATGCCACACCACAAAAGCAGAGACTTCTAATGTAGATTGTACAGTAGTATGACTTGGATAAATTGGAATGCGTATTTAATGCCATATGCAAAGAGTGCAAAATTCCCATTCTTGCTTCTTTTCCTTCAAATCATCCACGAAGCAAGGATAGGTTAAGAGAACATAAGACTTATTCATTACAATAATAACAGGTGGTGATAACTGGAGAGATATCTGCAGCAAAATTCGAGTTACTCTTCTTTTGCAAATTTACCTGGTCTATCAGCCTTCATTCAAGAATTCCTTCATGAAGCCAGGGACAAACAGCATCAAAGTGCAGTTATCAGTTGCCCTGAAATCAACATAAGTCTCAATTAAGAATTTTAGGTACAATGCTATTTAACATGTCATTTTCAATATCTTTACTACCAACTTGATCAGAGAAGATAAGGAATACTTCGAATTACGATGGGCATAAAAGATAAGAAATTGTAAGTATAGATGCTACTCTTTTTGTCATACCATTATGCCTCTGGCAGAACATTTTTAGTTGAACATCCTTAGTTCTCACTTTTATTTTTCTGAAAGTTCTGCTAGGAAGTGATTTCTTAAAGCAATCTGCAAGAGAGGGCAAGTTTTGTGTGATAACTTATAACATGAAGAAATCGTGTAAATCACTCAAAATAAATTGAAAGGAGCACATTAAACTTGGAAAAGGTTACATCCTGTCTTACTAACTTAGTAAATATTCACTAACAACCATGAGATGATGACACTCAAGCATGACTAATCCAACACAGCAGTAACTAATAATGATAAGTAAAAGCAAACAAGAATCACATTTGTTACGCAATGAGAGAAATGATTTTCCCAGCGATAACAAAGTCTGACAAAACTAAACACTTGTCAATCTAAAAATATAAATTTACCCCTCATTTCTATCAACAGCACCACTGCTTCCTCCATCATCTTTATGCCTTCTTTCAACCAAGGTGCCAGCCCTCTTGTCAGCACAGCCAACATCTGCCTACCCACTTTCTCTATTCTCCTTTCACTGCTATCATCTCAAAGAAAGGAAAGAAAGCACTCCATCAGCCGGTTTGAACTTGTTTTTAAGGAGAGGAAGTCAGATGATTTTGAGGGATCATCAATTGGTTTGCATTATCAGTGGTAGTCCAAGAAACTATAACAAAAATAATGATATGATCTTCTAGTTAGAGAGGTGTTTGCCTCTAGAGAGATGCAATTTACTACTTTTATTCCTTTGGATCTGATTAAATTATCTTTTATAAAAAAAGATGACCATTCACTATCTATATATTTTTCTCAGGTTGCTCGAGAGTTTTAGGAGTTCATCATGGTAAAGAGAGAAGGATGGAAAAGGACAGGAGGAGGGAGAGATAGAGCACAGAGCAGGAGAGTTCCACAATAGTGCTCTTCTCATCTTCTCTCTCTCGCTTTCTCTTTTTTTCTTTCTTTTAAAGTTACTTTGTATGCCACATCATGGCAAAGCTGGCAGCCACAAATGTATCAGCACTCTTTAGCAAAGCATTGAGAACTTTTCACTATTGTCACCATGTATAGCAATGTAGCATTCAACACCACCCAGAAAAATGCTTTATCACTAAAATATGTCATTGCAAAAGGACTATGATCCCCCCACTCCCAACCCCAACCCCAACCCCCAATTTGGACCACCCAAAGAAGCCATTGGACATGAATAACATTCATCAGCCTATAATTAATTGCATTACCATTTGTAGGACACAAGAAAAACAATAACAGCCCAGGAAATTGCAACAAATCATGATTGATCACAATCTCAGTACTACTTAAGATAACAGTAACCAATGATGTAAGATGTGCATTACTCAGAAAAAACAACAAAATCAACTGCAAGTTATACATTATTCTCCCTTAGATCTCAAATTCGGACCACAACACTTGTAAGATGAAACAAGCAAAATAATTGCAAGATCTCCACAGAAGGTACAGTTCAGTCAAATTGCAGTCTCATTTCTGAGAGACATAAGGTTAATATCCCATTTCAGGACTTAACGGTATTATAACATGACTTAACAGTACTAATTACAAACAAAATATAATTACACATCTAAAATTAAATTATAATATGACAGAACAGTATTAATTACCAACAAAATATTGCAAGTAAAAACTGAAACGCAGGTTGTTTACCTGCAAGTAAAAAGTACTGAGATATTGTCTTGTCTCTATCATTTACTTGAACTCCGTTTATGAACTTTAATCTTCCCTGTTGATCAGCCATGTTACCCAAAAATGGCTGCATCAAACACCTCAATAAGCACCAACTCAAACAATTGAGTGTATGTCACAATCATAAAGCCTCAAATGGACAAAGAAATTAAAACTTATCATCAGGCACAAAACCCCGTTGCAACATTTCATCATGGAACCAAGCAGCCTCCTTCAGGTTGTCCAATGATACATGGCCATTAATTAATGAAGTATATGTGGCTCTATCAGGATTTATTCCTCTTCCAATCATTTTCCTATACAACATGTTGGCTTCTTGCATTCTACCTAGCTTACAAAATCCATCAAGCATGACATTGTATGTGATAACATTAGGCGAAGTCCTTGATTTTCCATCTCATTAACCAAGTCAAAAGCTTTGTCCATATTCTCCTCTTTTATATATCCATTTACAAGAGTGTTATACGTAAAATAATCAGGAAAAACTCCTTGAGATCTCATCTTACCAAGGAATTGACATGCCTTTTCAGTTTCGCCATGCCTACAATAGCCTTTGACAAGAGAGTTGCAAGTCACAAGAGAAGGCTGGGTACGTGTACCAACCATCTCATCCCATAACTGAAGAGCATCAGATAGAAAGCCTCTACTGCAAAACCCATTTATAAGAATACTGTACGTAATTAAATTAGGCAGTATGTTTTTTGTGATCATATCATCTCTTAATAAGATTGCTTCTTGTATTTCACCTGCCTTGCAGAATCCATCAATCAAGGTGTTGTATGTTACGATATCCGGCTTGAGATTTCTTTGAAGCATGGATCTGAACAATGTCAATGCTTTACTCATATTACCATCTTTGCAATATCCATTTATGAGTGTCGTGTAAGTATAGTAATCAGGAAATACTCCCCTTTCAAACATCTCATTTAGAAGTTCATTAGCCTCAGTCAGCATCTTCTTATTGCATAGTGCATTCAAAATAGTATTATAAGTTACCACATCCATAAGGCAACCCTTCTCCAGCATTTCATCTCGGATCCTCATAGCTTCCAACATTGAGCCATTTTTACAGAACCCACCAATAAGAATGGTGTAAATCACCTTGTCTGGTATGAGGCCATTGGACTTCATATCCTTATAATACCCTAGAGCACGGTCAAGTCGCCCGGCCCTTGAAAACAAAGCAATCAATGAACTATAACTAACCAAATCTGGAAAAACACCCCAATGCAACATTTCATTGAAAACTGATTCAGCTTCTGACAAATTACCACTTCTACAACACTCAGCCAGCAAAGAATTATAAGTAGCAGTATCAGGACTCAGCCCAATCTTCACCATCTCATCTAAAACTTCCATAGCTTTTCCATATTTTCCATTCTTACACAAACCATTAACAATAGAATTATACGTCAAAAGACACGGCTTGAAGCCCTTGGCCGACATTACATTCATCAACCCAAATGCTTCCTCCAAATTCCCTTCACGAGAATAAGCATTGATCAAAGTATTATATGTTACAATATCCGCAGAAATCCCTTTCTCTTCCATTTCAGATAGAAACCCCTTGACCGCATCAATCTTTCCGTCTTTACACATCGCATTAACCATTATGTTCAACGTATAAACATTTACCGGAATCCCACTTCTGACAATTTCATGATAAACCTCCCATGCCAAATCAATCCACTCAATCTTCACAAGCCCTCCCAGGAGACTATTACAAGCATTAATACTCACACAAAATCCCCTACTTTTCAACACCCGAAATGCCTCGACAGCTTCTCTTAACTTCCTAGCTTGCACATAAGTCCTAATTAACAAATCAAAAACACGTAAATCCGACCCAAAATCCTCATAACTTGAGACCAGAGAATCCACAATTCCAAAGCGCGAAACACCACTTTTCCTGATCATCCTAAGAATCAATGCCTGAGCATCTGAAGCCCTTCTACTCCTAACAAGAACATGAATAGCAGAACTCAATGAAGCCGAAGAATGCTTGAAATTCGGGCAATTTAATGATACCAAATCAATAAATCTCTGACCTCCTTGCAAATTTTCCCGACATTTGTAGAGAACTTCAGTAAAAATCAAGGGGTTTAATTCAAGAAACAGAGAAGGGCTGAAACTAGTGGGCTTTTTACCTTGTTGCTTTAAAGCGCATAAAATCTTTTCAGTTAAGAAGGTATCTGATGATGTGGGGTGTGAAGAAGTTGAGGCAAAAGCAGAAGCTGCAACAGAAGATGTCCTGACAATCGGTTTCTGGAGAAGTAATCGTTGAGTTGCCATTGGAAACTTGCAAAGAGCAGATTTTGTGAAGAAATTATGGAGAATTTTTGAAATGGCTCAAGCATTATAAAGGGCATCTTCTTTTTGGAAAGGGTTAATTTCAGAAACCTCCCTGAGATTTTTTTTTCTAATCACACCTAGCACCCTCCAACTTTCATAAATCATACTTACCACCCTTAGAATGACAATTTTCATCCCATGGTCATCGCTTTTATGTAAGAATAGTACTTAAAAATTGTTTATAGGAGAGAGACTGTTTTTTTGTTCCATTTTAACCCTACTACAAGATGAGTTTTGAATTTACAAAATGAAAATAAAAATAAACTATGCTGTCATATTATTTTAGAAGTTAAAGGGGTGTAAATGAAATACGCACAATAAGCTTCTTAACTATGCTAATGTAAAGGAGACTGTTTCCTACAATGTTACATAAGCTATATAAAGTAGCTAGGAAACAAGATGCCAAGTACAAAATCAATTTGGTGAAATTCAAGTACAACATATAATGCTGTAGTAGTTTACCGACTATTTCAGCATTCATAGTCGTAGGTAATTCAAAGTAGAAAGATGAGGAAGTTGGACTTGTTTTGTATGGTACCTATGACAATCCGATCAGATGTATATTTTTGTTCCTACATGAATTTAACTAAGTCTGAGCCAAACTGAGATTTCAAAAAATGTGCTGCCATTCATATCTATTTGTACAAATGATGCATCAGCCGTCTTTCCAAACAAAACCGGTACATCAATGCATTGCTATATATTATAAATTTGTAAGTATATGGCAATGCATATTCCACCAGATGAAATACACCAAAAATACAATAATTAATAAGTCTTCTTATCATACATTTTGATAATAAGAAATACCATAGATAATTACATTGTCCAAATACAACTCCTCATTGGAGCAAAACTGCATATGGTACATGGGAGCCTTGCATACATAGTGTTACTAAAGTCACTTAAGTTTAGTCCCGTCCTACCTAATACTTATATTGCAACCTAATGTCCAAAAACACCATTTAGAGCTAGTTGCCTAGATGGTGAGAATTGCAAAACAATGACCTATATATAGGCGGTTCTTATATGATGTAGTGTAGCACCATAAGTGGGCAGAAAGTATTAGCCAACACCACATTGCACTACTATTCACAAAAGTGTCCACAAAAGCTAATAGAAGTCATTACTGGAATTTCAGGTTACTAGTCCTTATACTACTTCAGAAACTAAGACTAAGGCCCTGTTTGACAACTCCATTCAGGACTTAATATTAATGACTTCAGATTTTAATTGTGTTAATACTATTTGATAACAAAAAAATACTGCATTTTAATTGGTTAAGTGGGTCTGAATCACTTAGACAAAATAGAATCCAAAAAATAAGTGATAATCTTATCAATTATCATCACTAAATAAAAAATATGCTCAGATGTTAGGGTTTAAGTATATTTTTTAGTACATAAATAACCCTTGCCAAATAAAACACTATCACCTTTCTTTTTCATCTTTCTCATTCTTTTGCTGTCTTTTTCTCTCTCTCCTCTTCTTTCCCCATCATTCTCTATTATCAACATCTCTTCCATTTTTTTTTCTTGTCACGTTGAAGCATTCGATCTTTTACGGTATGTATTCAAGTTTATGTTTGTGCTTTATTTCTATTGTGCACTTATCGTTTATGCCCATATTCAACAAATATCTATCCTTGGCTTCAGTAGTTATTGTATCATATTCAATTTTGCAAGTTTGCTTCTGGTGAAATTTGAGTCTCAATTTTTAATTGGAATATCTCTATAGGGCAATATCGATGTAGAAAACCTAGAGCAAATTTTGTGCACCTTACTAGATTTTCTACATCAAGGAAAAGTGCTGTAGGAACCTGCTTAATAAGAATTATAGATCGATTCAGGAATCTGCATGTGATTAGAAATTATAGATTAATTTTGGAACCCAACGACTTACCTTTCCAACCAAGATCTCGTTGTCATTATTTCGTCCATAGGCATCTGATGTGATTGCATATTTAACAAAGTTATCTTCTTTTGGTTCCGTCCACTTTTTTCTTACAATTATGTATAGAGTCCATCTTAAGTGCTAAAATCAACATGTACCAAGTAATATTTACTCTTATTGTTCATAGAACGCATTTCACTTTTCCCTAATAACAAAGTTCTAAGAACGGATAATATTCGCCACTTGAGATTTCTCTTAGTTAATAGTGTTATTAAATCTTGTTAAAGGACTACTAATGTGACGACCCCACCTCCCCCAAGGCGAACCAAAGGGTTCGATGGACCGCTTGCCCAACTCTCGCCAGGACTCACTACAATCCTCAATTCAATAGCAAGTAAATACTTCAAATAATAAGATAACCTTAACATTCTCCAATCCAATATAACGTTTAAAGCTTAAAACTTCATTAGAGAATCGCAACCGTCCAAACTATAGTTACAAATACAAAAGATTATCCATTCAGAATTTCATAAGTACAATCCAAAATACAATGATTATATCAAAATACAAACTTAAAGTCTCCCACAATCAACCTAGAGCAATCCTTGGAGGCTCTCGTTCTCAAACCCTGCTAAGGAAAAATAAATTGGGAAGGAATAAGCTAAAAGCCCAGTGAGCAATATCAAAACATACAATCTCATATAGTAGCAGTGAAGTAAATAAAATAGTTGAACAGTTGACAATCCAATAATAATCAGTTAGGGAGTATAAAACCAATAAAACATGTAAAATAAGGAAACACTCAGTTAAAGGATACGATGTCATCTGGGAGCAGTTGCAGTCCATCTCATCAGTCAATCAACCCCTTCTCCTCCTTATAACTTCCAGTGGTAATACTAAAGTACACCGTAATTAGTGCCCTAAGTTACCAATCCCACCTGACCAAGTCCACTTCTAGCTCAGATGGACTTTCAACGAAGTGGAAAAGGCCTTGTTCAACCAATGTGTTAAGGTACACATGGCCTACAGTCATGCACAATTAACACGTAAACAAACGAATATTGAATAGTTGGGCAGTATAAAAGTAGGTAAGTCGAATGCGATAAAGTACACACTCGTCTAAGAACAAGTATTTAATACTCAAGATGACAAGTAATATTGAGTATTGAACCATCTAAACATGCGATTCACACAACATGCAAGGATCACTCACCAAAAACCAAGCTAGCGAGCAAGTCCTTTACTTTTCCGCTTCGGAATTTCCCTCAAAGTCACCTTGAGCACCTGAAGCAATTACAACTAACGATCACCAAAAGCAAACCATCTCTAGTCAATTCCCTTAAACCATCACTCTTGTCAAATGAGGAAAAACCACACACTTAGACAACTAATGCAACACCCAAAGAGGGGTCTAAGACCTTCGAAAACCATTATTCAGAATGAGGGATTAAACCCACAAGAGACCTTGTTTCCATCCATGAAATCAAACTCAAAACGGATCAACATTTTTAAAGTAAAGTTGTAACTTTTTTTAAAAGATCACTTTTTCTTCAAACCAGAAAATTCCAGCTTTACACGAAGTTACTTGAAAAATCATATATTGAGTTTCGTAAATCCAAAAATCACCAGCCTTATACCATTGGAAAATAGACTCAAAGTACTACAACTTTCCAAAAGGCACCTTTTCAAGATTCAATCTGTAAATAAGTCAAATTTTGACCTCAATTTACAACTTTAACGAGTAGAAAAGTAGAATAGGTTTAACATTTTAGTCAAATTTGAAAAATTACTGGTGCTTATAGAAATCGAGTAAAAATCTAAAATTTACATAGTTGAAAGAACTCTGTGTCTATTTTCAAATCCAATAGACAAAACTTGATTTGGATTTTTCTATACCAAGATATCACAATTTTTCTAAATCTGTGCAGTGCTCCCTGCGGAAATTTCCTGCAAAACAAAGTTCAAGAAATTCTCCATTTTCAACTTCTAAAGTCCAAAATTTTTTATCAACTCACTTGCACATTCAAAGGTTAACATCCAACAAGGATTATTGAGCAAGATTTCACCAAAAATTTGTAAGAAAACAGGGCTAAAGGTAGCTGAACAGGTTCGGCCAGCAGGGGAAATTTCTAGAAATTTTCACCAAGTTTTCCCCAAATATTTCACAACCAAAGTTCATCCAACATAACCCACCAAGATTTCACCAACAAAAACCATAGATCTTCCAAGATTAACCATAAAAATTGTAAATCCAATGCTGTAGAAGGTATACCTCTCGTTAGCAACCCGAGATAAGCAATCCAAGATGGATTTTCAAATTTCCTTCTGATAGAAAGCTTCTCCTCCTTCCTAGCAAGGTTTTAATCGGAGAAAAGTTGAACCTTTCAAAGAATTTCCCTCAAATTTTGGCAAGATAAGTGGAAAAATGATGTGGTTCCTCTCTTCTTTTCTCTCTCTCTCTCTCTTGTTGGTTCTTGCAAAACTAAAATGGAATGGAAGACAAAAATGAAGCTTGAAGTCTTGAAAGAAAAATGGGTGGTAGGGAAGTTGCCAAATGTCGCTTCCCCATTGGCTAAAAATCCAATAAAATCTTATCTTATCCACTAGTTTGTCTATTTTACACTTAACTCCCTCTAGTTTCAATAATGTTCAACATTCACCCCACTAATTATCTCTTTACCATCATTCATTTACTCTTAACTTACTATTCACTCGATCACTATTCACTACGGTTCAACTTACCGGCACTCGAATGAAAATCCTAATATTAAAGCATCCATGCACATTCATATGAGTCGATAATCAATGCAATTATAGATATATAAACATAATTGAGAAAAATAATAAATGCAAGTGAAGAAATATAAGCAAAATAATTAAAGAAATTTCGGGTCCTCACAAGTAACATGTTATCTTGGTCTCTTAGAAGTTAAAATAGTGTTACAAGATTATCTTTTGGTTCTTGAATGGCTTTACCATTGGAATGGAAATAGCAGGGGAAACTTGCTTCTTTGTTATCATGGATAAAGAATCAATCTTTGCTTCTTCTTCACATAGTAAAATTGAACTGTATTTCATGATCTTGTTGCATGCAGGAAATGGTTAGAGTTATTGGAATGTTAAAAGTTTGAGAAGAAGATATACAGTATGTCATAGGCTATAAAGACTGTTTAAATTGGTTAATTGTGCTTGTAATCACACGATGAAAAGGCTTATACTGGTACATGATGGTTTTACCTATCAAAGAGCTCCAAGGTGCAGTGGAACAATAACATCTGAAGAGCTTTTTTGTTGCTATTCTTTCTTGTCCATTAGTTTCAAGTCCCAATCAAGGGCCCTTTTTTTTGTATTAACTAGAAAGAGAAAGTAGAAATTTATGGTGCTGTATTGAACTTGTTGACACGTAGTTAAGTGCTATAGATTCTTTATCGCTGAAATTGTTTTAGAATGTGCACCATTCAGTAGCCCTAAAAAAGGAAAGATGGATCTGATGCCATGTTTGATCTATGCTTGAGACAAATTTAGTTAAGAGAAGTATAAACTTATGAGTTTAACAAGGTGGCTCCATGAAAGCTTTGGTACCAGAAATGTGTTTCTCAAGCTTTCTTATTGTAAAAATTTCCATTGGCAGAATATATCCTCCAACCTATCATAACACTTTATCTTTTGTTATCATATGAAAATTGGCTCTGAAAATTGAATCATTTTTTACCTCTAACCCCTAAGAACCTAGTTTCACTCTTGGAATTTGGATTTGATTCTTTTCTTCCATCATCTACTCTACCTAGGATTGCAGCTCTTAAAGGGACAAACAGTTTAATAAGAATATTGTAACTTCTCCTAGTTCTTTCTGTCCAAGCATAAATATATATCTTTTTATCATTTTTCATTTTTACTAGTAGTACTTGTTGAAGATTGTATATTATTCGTGTAGGGATGAAGTCTGAAGAAAGTGGTAGACTTAATTAGAATTCAACTTTATTTAAAAGGTTTCTAGATTTGTTCTTTGAAGAAGTTGCTGCAAAGAATTTTTGTGGAAGTAGTTTGAAAAAAGAAGCACGGGAAAGGATTATAGAAGTTCTAAAGAAGGAGACAAATAGAAATTTCACTCAAAAACAATTGAAGAATAAATAGGATTACCTAAAAAAAATATTTAGTTTGGGTTAAGTTAATTGGAAATACAGGAAATAATCACTATGATCCCATAACAAATACCATAAATTGGAGCTTGGAGAAATAGGAAGAATATATCAAGGTATATCTCTCAAACTATGTAGTTTTAATTAATCATGTAAGTAAAAATACTTACAATTCATTGTTGTGTTTCATATTATAGGATAACCTAGATGCAAAACAATTTCAATCCAAGCCATTAGAGTACCCAAACAAAATGAAAGAACTGTTTGATGGCATAGGAGCAACTAGAAAATATGCATGGGGGCCTTCCAAGCATGAATTACCTAAGGATGATAATGAAAAATATATGCAAACTTATGTGAACCTTGAAAAAGAGCACGTGGCTGCACCTTCTTCTTCAACTACCGTAAATTTTGAGAATAATAATGGGAATAAGTGCCAAAAGAAAAATAGCTCTGAGAAAGTGGATGATCTTGATAACCAATTGATGGCGGTTCTGAAGACATTGGAGCATTCAGATGAACCAAGCATTGAAGAATGTAATAAACTTTTAGATCAGACGCAAATACTGGGTCAGAATAGTCCCCTCTATGTCGCAGCTACTGGTATCTTCTATGAAAACAAGGCATACAGAGAGTAATGGGTTCAATCAAGTGATAAATCTGAAGAATTTTTAAAAAAATTGGATAGCAATGATAAGAAAGAAATTAGGTCTACTTTAAATTAAAAAGAAATTATATGGTCAAAATTTTTAGATGTTGGATTTTATTTTATTGAACTATGAAGTATGCTATTTGGAACAATTTTTACGTTATAGTAGTTGTTGGAGATAACATTTCTTGTTATTAAATTTTGGTGTTTATCACTTTTTATTTTTAAACATTGTTTTACTTAAATCAATGCAAATGCTTAATTTATTACTTTTATTTTGTCAATTATATTTTTTTTTATTTCTACAGATGTTAACAGAGGAGCAAAAGAATTTATTGAAGATTGTGCTGATATTACTCATCATAAAACGAATTAAGAAAAAACATACTGGAAGAAAGCCGGATACTGATTCAATGCTAAGTGTTTTTAAATACGTGAATGAAATTATTCGTGGAAATCCAGCACACTCAATAAAAATGTTACGTATGGAAAAATGATTATTTGTGAATTTATGTACTCATTTTTGAAATAGAGGTTGGGTATGAAATAGTTGTTATCTTTCTGTTGAAGAAAAGATAACAATGTTTCTTATGAGGTTGGGTCAACATCACACGAGTCGAACAGTGAAAAGAAGATTTCAGCATTCAACCTAGACAGTGCATACATACTTTTATGAAGTTTTGAATGCAATGATGAATTTTGCTAAGGAAATGATTGTTCCAAATTTTGATTCAAATGCGAATATAAGTCGGCAACAGCAGCGACTTCGAGAAGCATTTCAGGTATTATAATCTCAAAAATAATATACAAAAATCGGTATTCATATCATTTTTATATTTTTAACCATTTCTTATTTTTACATTAAAGGGTGCTATTGGTGCACTTGATGGCACTCTTATAAACACTGTTATACCACTTGCACAACAAACTCCTTATCGAGGGAGAGGACAAGGAAAGTGCAACCAAAATGTGCTTGCAATTTGTGATTTTAATATGGTGTTTACATTTGTATGGTCTGGTTGGGAAGGAGTGGCACATGATTCTAGAGTGCTAATAGAGACTATGCGAGATCCAACAAGCAATTTTCCTTTTCCTCCAGAAGGTAAAATCATCTTTAAGGAAATTAATATTCATTAATGCTCTTCTTAATACAATGTGTATTATTGCAGGAAAATATTATATATGTGATGCTGCCTATCCACTTACACGTGGTTTCATGATTCCTTATCATAATACGCGCTACTCGTTGGCTGATTTTCAAGGTGGGCATCGTCCAACCACAAAGGGAGAGAAATTTAATCAGGCACACGCAAGATTAAGAAATGTAATTGAGCATGCTTTTGGAGTACTCAAAACTCGTTTTCCAATTCTCAAATGGATAACACCATATCCTTTTCCAACCCAACGGAATATTGTAATTGCATGTGTAGCCATCCACAATTATCTACAAAGAAGTGGTGCTATTGATACTTGGTTTCATTATTTTGAGAATGAAGAAATTGTGGTACAAAATGAGCAACATACCGAAAACAACACAGAAGATGCAGAACAAGGAGGATCTCGACAAGTTGATCAAATTTTTAGGATCAACTTACGTGAGCAAATTAAAAATCAACATTTTTAGCATTTTAGATTAATTATATTCATAGTGTGACAGCCCCACCTCTCCCCAAGGCGAACCAAAGGGATCGGCGGACCGCCTGCCCAGCTCTCGCCAGGACTCACTCACTTAAACAATACTTGTCCAACTACAACTTCAAATGCAATACAGAAATACAATGCTTGATAAAATCGTAACTTCAAATTACAGTCCAAAGTACATAAACCATTCCTTCATACAGTTGAGTTTCGTAATACAAAAGCTCTCACTACTTGCTATCCCAAGATCTCAAAACATCATAACAAAAGCTTTCAGTAATCATGGTTCAGAACTTTCGAAACATTCAATATAAGCAACCCTAACACTACGGGTTGGCTTCTCAACTCGGGTACTCAGTACCTGCTAAGGAAAACAAATTTGAAAGGGTGAGCTAGAAGCCCGTGAGTTCCCAAAAAAAAAACAGGCAAAGCATGTCACACCTATGATTTCTCACTTCAAAATTCATACTAGGAAATAAACAAGTAAGGAAAGCCAATAGTCACACAAGAGGAGGATATCGGATTAAGTTTATCACGTAGCCCAAGGTTATCACACCAAGGGGATTCAGTTTATCACGTAGCCCAAGGTTATCACACCAAGGGGATTCAGTTTATCACGTAGCCCAAGGTTGTCACACCAAGGGGATTCAGTTTATCACGTAGCCCAAGGTTATCACACCAAGGGGATTCAGTTTATCACGTAGCCCAAGGTTGTCACACCAAGGGGATTCAGTATTCTCAAGAACAGGGAATACAGGACACGTCACATCACTTCATGCAATTCGAAACAGAATTCATGACACAAGACAAGAGATTCAAGTATACTCATAATATCAGGAAAACACTTTTTGCAAGTAGTACCATTCAAATGGGAGTAAATGCGATAAAGTGCACACTACTCCATTTGATGAATAAAAATCTATTTTTCACATTAATTCACATTTCAAGTTAAGCAAGTCACGCACTTGAATGTGTCTTTACTTAGAAATCATTTCGATAGTAATTTATTTCACTTATAGACACTAATAAATCATTTAGCAAGCACGAGTAAATTATTTCCTTTGAAATCGCTAGTAAAGCCGTTCATTTGTAAATAGTTTGAAACATAGTCTGAAATACTCACAAAAGTAGGAAAACATTTCTTTTGAAAACAAGTTAGAACTAGTTTGAAAACAGGTTAGAACACTCACACATGTAAGACATTGCAAAAACCCTTTCACAATTTCTTTTTATTTACAATAAGGGTAAGTGTGACAAAATACACTACCCCATCAGAGGGTTCAAGAACTAGGTTTCACTTCAAAATCACTTCACTAAACACCATAACGATCATTTTCACATAATCATATAACAAGTATGGAAACTCACCAAAGTAATAAGGCTCAGCCTCTACGTATGGTTCAAAGTCACCGCCTTGCACATTCCCTAAAATAATTTAAAACAGTCAATGAGATTCAATTCATTCATTTTTCATTCACTACCACAGTTCACTTTCACTTTTTAGTTTCAAACGGAAATTTTCCAAAACTCTCTCTCGGAAAAGCTTTCATTTCACATGGCTCAATGTTCCAAATAGATCCTTTTGGAAAATCACTTTATCATTTCAAAAGAGCACCCCACCGATATACCCATTGGCACTATAAGCACGATCTCATTCACAAAACATTTAAGTGAGGTCTCACACCTCAAAATCACTTTTACACAACACGTTCGATACTCACTTTTAGCTAAAACTTTCATATTAACATAAAACACTTCATATCAAGCCACTATATTCAAAATCCCCAAAATTTGGCCAAAATACAATAAAATCCTTAAATTCAATCAAATGCCACTTTTCACTCAAATTTCATGAAAACTTCACTTTTAACTCTTTTAAAATTCAAACACTCACTCACACACACACGCATTCTCAAATGAACAATACACATGTTCTTCTCAGAAGAAAACTTTTCAAGAACAATCACAACATGTCAAAATCAAACATTAAAATTACCAAGCATAGTTTTGGCCATAGCATACATTTTCCTTCAAACTTTTCAACAATCAAAAACCCTAATTTCTAACCATATCAAGTCAAGTTCACAAATAACAATCAAATCCCAATCAGGTCCTCAAGTCCGCTACCTAAAGGCCACCTTAAATCCGCTACCTAGGTTGGGATTTCAAGAGCCCAACTTCACCTTTTCAGATGAGATCATTTTTATCAATATAAACCACAGATCTACGCTAATAATCACTAATAAGGCTAAATCTACGAGATTCGAGGTTTATACCCCCAGATCTATCAAGATCCAACGAGATCCGGCAAGATCCAATGAATTTCCTCGAACTTTTCTTCAAGAAAGTCGCTTCCAAGCCTAGGAGACCTCTCAAGCCTCGATCTTTACCCAAGATCTATGGATTTCAATGAAGATCTACAACTTCAAGCTCACGATCAAGCAACACTCCACTCGACCAAGCCTTGTTTCTTCACTTTTCTCTTTCTTTTTCCTTCAAGAACCTCGGCCCACACTCTCTCTCTTCTCTCCTTGGTTCGGCTGAAATGGAGCAAGAAATCAAGCCACAATCCATCATCAACTATTCACAAATTCATGTTATTTGTAGGAAGAAAAGGAAATGGAAGATCAAACCCACTTACCTCTTGTTTTCTTCCAAAAATTTCAGCCCAAACCTCCTTCTCTCTCTCCTCTTTCTCGGCTGCTAGGAGGATGAAGATGATGGTGGTTGATGATGGTTGAAAGTTCAAGAAGAATGGATGAAGATTGGAAGAAGATTTGAAGGCAATTTCTCTCTTTCTCTCCTTTATCTCTCTCGGCTCTATCCCTCTCTTTCCTCCAGATTTTTCTACTGAAAATGAAGCTTGAGGAAGCCAAGAAGTCAAGGCTTTAAAGCCCAAAAAGTGCTTTTCCTTGTTTTGGGGAAAAAAGTGCTTTTTGGCACTTTATGTCGCGTCACACGCGACAGTTTAACTTACACTGGTTTCTTTCATCCCGATACTGTCTCACCTTAATAATATTTTCAAAATATCACTACATATGCTCGATTTCAAGTCCAAGTCACTATTCACGCGTCGGAACAATCTTTAACGCTAAATTTTGGCCAAAACCACATACCGGCAAACAATTCGTATAAAATTCTCTAAATTGAAAAATATTCACTTTAAATATATTTTCACTCATATTTCAATAAATAAACACAATATAATTAATATTATATATTTTTAAAATAATTCTGAATTTTGAGGCCCTCACACATAGCATTTGATAGACTAGCATTTAAATTTTGTCAAATAAATTTGTTATATTATAATTTTATTTTCATTTTTGGTTCTTTTTTCTAATAAATAATTCTTATTTAAATAAAATTTACTCATATGTGCTACTAGTAAAATATACCAATATAATAGCATCATTTATAAATAAATCAATATAAGGACAAAATTGTAAAAATATGAAAAATTTAGCATTCAGTTATCTATGATTATCAAACAGAGATAACACATTCAGTGTTTAGATTCAGACAAAAGTTGTGTTAGATTCACCACTTAATAATTCAGTAACTTAATGAATTCAGATTTTAGTTTTATCAAGGACTGCAAGGAACCTTTAACATTGTTAAAACCACTTGGAGGAGCTGCTTGATACAATATGAGAGGCCTCTGCCTGATACTCCAAAACTGGAGCTCAAATTGTGTGCCAAAAATGATGACAATCTTGTTATTTCATTTTCAATTAATATAGCTTCAACTTTTCTATTTTTGCTGCATTTTCTTGCACAAGAAATACTTAATAGTAGGGGGTGGCATCGTAATTTCTCCTCTACTGATTGGGACAGTGTTATGACGCCCCCACTTCTCCTTAGGGCGAACCCTAGGGTATCCGTGGGACGCCTGCCCAACTCTCGCCGGGACTCACTACAATCCATAAGTGAAAAACAATTCCACTCCAGTAAATTTACAGTCACTAAACCAAAATAAAGCACAACTAAAACATTTCATTTCATAAGAGCAACTAATGATACAAATCTCAAGGTACAAACCTCAAGTTAAATACATCGAGTCTCAACTTTTACAATTCTAAAAGACTCAAATACAATAAAACCAAGATATACACTAAGTCTAGCCTAACTAATTTACTAACGTCTTCCACTCATTTCTTTAAGTCAACTTCCTGTTAAGGAATAACAAATGGGAAAGGGGTGAGCTAACGCTCAGTGAGGCCAAGAAAAGGCATGCAAGCACGTAATCAAGTAAGTAGGAAAGTCAGTAAATTCAGATATAAAAACATGTAAATCAATTATTCACTTGTACTATTACAATTTTCACCAGGAGACCGTATTCTCAAGGAATCACTACTCGAGGGCTCACATTAGACAAGAGTCTTGGAGTTGGGTTTGGAGAACCCTCTTCGAGCCTCTCTATCTACAGTGAATGTGCGCAAGAACAGTGAGCAGTGCTCATACAGGAAAAATACACAGAAGCAGATAAGGATACGGGGCTCTCAGGAGCCAATTTCCACGATTAAGCAGTTGAGTCCATTCCATTCCAAACGTTGACTCTCCGTCAACTTAGCAAAGGTAAAGTCCATAGAATCTCCACTTGGTACAATTTCCGACCAACAGTTCACCCTCTCGAGCCCGAAACCAAACAAGTAGGTGAAAAGGGTAAAGTTACAACGAGTAATACCGAGCAAGACCTCTGCAATAAATCAAACTCAAAGAACAGTACCTAAGGTTCACCAAACTTCCCGACCAAGCCCTTGCCGGCTCGGGTCCCAAGGATCCCCAAGAGGTTTGGGCGTCCCCGGTTATAACTTTTAACTCAACGAATCACTCCAATCGACATTCAGTTCAAGTCAAGTCAAGTCAAGTCAAGTCAAGTCAAGTAACAAGTCATGTTCATGCGAGTCAAGTAGAGGAGGATGAGTGCGATAAAGTACACTCTCGCCTCAACAGTTCATATTCAAGCAAACATGTCAGGTAGTTCAGTAATTCATGCACTTGGCACTCACTGAAGTCAAGAGCCTAAAGCAAAAGCACGCAAGATCAATCGAGTTCTCTGGGATCTTCTCGATCACCTGAGACAAGTACGAGTATAAATTACCTAGGTATACAACCAAGGTTTAGTAGTTTTCTTACTACCCTTATTTAAAAGATAACATTTTCAAGTCATGGGAAAATGATCAAGTACTTTAATTCAAATCACTAGGGTAATATTTGAAAATGTCTTTAAAATGTCTCAATTAGACTCAAGTCAAGTTCAAGATTCTCCAATTTGAGAATCAAGTGAAACACTAAATTGGCACAAAAATCAAGAAAGAGGGTCGGTCATTTTCATGTCAAAGTTCTCAAGTTTTACGCCCAAGATTCAAGTATGAGTGAGCTCTAACATTTTCTAAATTCTTTAGTCAAAAACTACTAGAAAAGGGCCACTAATGGCTCATTAAAGTCTTTAACCACCACCTCAAGTGGTACAAGTAAAACAAATGGATTTTCTCAAGTCTCCCTTTTTTTTTTTTTTATAACACGCTCACTTATCAACTCGGAAATAGTGACTAAAAGCCAAGTACAAACATTGGTTACTTCAATCAAGACCACTTGTTAAAAACGTAATATTTCGAAAAGGAGAAAATAAGAAAAGGCACATTTTGGCCAAAAATAGTTAGAATAGTGAGAGAAGTCTCACGAGGGTACAAGTAAATTTAAAAGAGTGGAAAAACCAAAGAAAAGGTTGAGAGTTGGCCATTCGAAGGTTTAAAGTTCAAAAACCCATTTTAGCTTCAGGAAAGTTTACTGAAATGAATAGTAACTGACGACTTTAAAAATTCATAATTTATTCTACGAAGGTCAAATGAAGGCAAACGATATACCATTGAAAACGAGATTTTTAGTACTACAACATCTCGGAAGACACTTTTTCCAAAATAAATTCGCAAGTAGGTCAAAAAGTTGAAACAAGTCAAAAATTCGAATCCTAAAGTACCAAAACAGAGACGAAAATCAGCCAACTTTGCAAGGCCACGGTTTTCAGCACACTTGAAGGAAAAATGTGAAATTTTTACAGCATCAAGCCCTATGTGTCTAATTTAAAATGCCACTGACGGCGCCTCAATCCGGTTTTTCTACAGCAAGTTACAAACAGTTTACCAGAACTGGTTTTTGTTACTCGAAAATTGGGATTTTCAATCTTTTTACCAATCAACCCAAACCCATTCCATAAACTACCTTTTCCACACATTAATCATTCCATTAGAAGCTTAAATCTATTAAAATTCATGCTAAAATTTTTGAAGATCAAGACAAGAAGAAGAAGGGAAAGTTCGGCCAACTCTTGGCCTTTTGCTCCCAAATTTCTTAATCAAATTTCTTAAGGTTCATCGATCATCCAATAACCAAAACAAACAACAACCCAAATCCTCAAGGCAACTACCTGAAATCCACCTCAAGTCATCTACCTAAGGAGGAACTCATAGAGCCTCCATAAACAACCAAACAACAATAATAGCAACTAAAGAACTCCTAAAGCTTTAAGCATAAACTAATTAACCCAAAAGACAAGAATTTGTTGGATGATTTTACCTCCAATGGATGAACTAGAAACCCTAGGATGATGTGGTCAAGAAATGCTCCAAAACCCCTTCCTTTAACCTCTCCTAAGCTTGGTCCCCTCAAGACAAGATGATCTTCAAGGTTGGAACAAAGTTGGAGCAAGATTAAAGCAAGTATTTGGTGGTTGAAGTGAAGCTCAAAGCAAGGGGGATTTGGGGAAGGAAGCTCAGCTGAAATAAGAGAGAAAGAGAGGGTTTTGTGTGTTTTGGTAAAGTGGAAATGTGATAGGAAGAAATGGCAAAAAGTCTAGCTTTATTATGCCAAAAGTCAACTTTGAATTTGTGGTCCAAAATACTCCAATTGGAGTTTAATCCTAATCACTCACTTCTAACCTCTCAATTAGCTTTTCTTAAGCTACTAATGATCATTCTTATTCTCCAACTTACATCACTCTCAGTCCAAATGTTTGTCTCAAAAAAAATGTGCCTATTTTCATTTTTTTTTCACAATTGAGTGACAGAAAAATTAAATTGATGGTTAAACATGGTTTTTGAAATAAAATGAGGTAATGTAAAGTGTAATTATAATTAAAATGATTTAAATCAATTATTTAGAAAAATAAATAATTAAACAATTAGGTCAGATGAAAATAAATTTTCGGGTCCTCACAAGTGTGTCACTTCATTTTGCCAAGGGTGGTAAATGTGATTTTTGAAAGTTGAGGGGTGCTAGGTATGATTAGGGAAAACCTCAGGGGAGGTTTCTAAAATTAACCCTATTGGAAAATTGGGTTAATTGGAATTTATTCCCTTGAGTAGAACGTCAATGGGTTGGGTTTGGGCAAATTGAATATTCCGGACTCCGACCCATTTATATCTCATTGTTTCGGATCCTGCCCGTGAACCTGACGGGTCCAATAGTAACGGATCTGGATCTGGGTCCGGATCCGGGTCGGGTCTACCCGGTAAAAAATATAATTATGTATATATATTTTTAATATATATTTTATAATTGTAAAAGTATTAATATATATAAATATTTTATACTTGTGAGAGTATTAATATGTATATATAGATTTTAATAATATGTATTATATATTTTAATAAATGTAAGAATATTAATATTATACATGTAAGAATATTAAGATGTATATATTTTTTATATTTATTAATTTATTTAAACGGATCTGGATCGAAATTTCATATTCTGTACCCGGCACTTTTTTATTAAAAAAACGGAACCGGATCCGGGTTCAGGTAAACGGAACTATGCCTAGTTCCGAATCCGAGAAAATCTAGCAGGTTCGAGTCTAGACCCAACCCGTTGACAGGCCTACCCTTGAAGTATATTCTAATTCTCACTTTACACCCTAACCTTTATTTTTTATCATTTAACCACCTAAGAGATAAAAATACCCCTTTATCCTAAGTCTTTATTTTCAAATTTTCTACTTTCTTTAATCATTGAACTTTAAACTGCAATTTGATTTCAACCACTCTAATTGATACTACTAAAGTTTCACTAGAGATGAGTATATGTGTTAGGGGCTACATAAACAATTTATTATTTTTCAAAAACTGGCAAACTCATTATAGGAAAGATAATAAAAAAAAGTACTAATATATGAATGTGTAATTTGTACAAATGGGCAATTGACTATAAATAGTAGAATTATAAGGAAATAGAATAAAATTTTTTCTTAATTTCTTAAATTAGAAAATAGATGATACTGATTTGTTAAGATTATATATATTTTTTCAATTTTGGAAATTAGTGCATGGATATTCTAAATTTGTTTTAGAAAAATCTATTATTTTCCTAGAAATAAAATTTAAAAAGAAAATTAATTTAGAATAAAAAAGAGGAGAGAGACAAAAAAGGGAAAAAATAACATATGAGAGGGTATTTTTATTATTCAAGAGGTCAATTGATACAAAAAAAAAAAAAAGATCAGTGAGTAAAGTAAGAATCAAAGTATATCTTAAGAGGATAAATGTAATTAGCCTTGGAAAACTTGGACTACTGTAGTCTAATTTAGGTCCCCAAACTTATATCCTTTTTTGAAGAAAAGAAAAAAAGAAAAGAAGAAGAAAAATAAGAGAGCAAGAGAGAGACATCTCTACATTTCTAAAATAATAAAGTCAAGATCTTGGTAGTTGGTGTTAGTAATTATCGTCACTTTATGTGTTGCCAAAATTACCCCCATCAACTCCTATTCAATCGCAAGTTTACATGTAGCTCTATTAACTCCTATTTAATTACATATTTACCATTATTAACTCCTATTCAATCAAATCTATCTCATCTCAATTCTCACTTATCCTAATCAACTGCTATCTTTTTTCTTCTTTTAAATTTTTTTTTCTAAATTTGCACACACATACCCTCGTTTTGTATATTGAAAAGATTTAGAATGGAAAGACCTTTCCATCCAAAATTATTTTCCTGCCAAAATAGACAGGAAAATATTTATCATTCTAGTGTTTGGTAACCAAGTCAGAATGGAATATTAATTTCTTTTTCCATGTCTGGTATAATCATATTGAGAAGTCAAAATGGAATGATAAGAAACTACTATATTGACTTAATTGCCCCTGTATATAACATTCTATACACATCTTGATTTAGAGACAAATGAATTATTAATTAATAAAGAACTTTTTATAGCATATAATTACAATAACTTATTAAATAAGAACATAATTTTTTAGTAGCGTACAATTACAATAGGTGCATATTAACTGTAATACAATTGCAATAGGTGAATACCAGTTGTAACTAAATTAAAATTTTAATTTGTATACATGTTGAATCCCATGCATTTCTCATATACGTTAAACTAGTCATTCATGCACGTTTAATTCTCTACTCGTGATTGTCTCTGAAGGGTTTTAAGAACTATTTGTAAATAGAAAAAATGTAATTGTGCCTTAACAAATGGTCTAATGGGTTTACTCTTTCTTTTCTTTTTTTTTAACTTCATATGATTGTATTTTGGCATGTTATTATTTGTTTGAATTAATAAATATTATCATATAATCCAATATTGTGAATAAAAATATATTAAAAATATCAACTGAATATTTTATTTCAAAGTAAAAGAAAGAAAAGTCATTAAATAGAATTAGAATTATTCCTAAGTAAAAAATAATAATAAACTTATTAATCAAACTCACAAAATGGACCTAATATTTGACAAGGAAAATGACAAATTAATATATATGAAAGCTATATACATACACAGGAAATAAAGATATAGAATATAGAAGAGTAATCTTGACTCCTACAATTTATATATTTCCTAGATAGAGTAGGAATGGTTTTTCCCTAAATTTTTGTGAGGAATGGGATTTTAGGAAAAAGTTGGAATAGGGTTTCTAGGGGAAAAGGCTTTCCAACATAAAATACCCGTGCCAAACACCGAAACAGAATGGAAAAGTTGGAAAGGTCTTTTCATTCTAGACCTTTCCAATATACCAAATGAGGGGGTAGAGTGTGCCATCCTACTAGTATAGAACAGTGAGTTTTGACGAAAATAGTCATTTGATTTGGAAAGATATTGTTCAAATTTTGTGTATAAAGAGATTTCAGAAACCTCCGATAAGGTTTTTAATAGTTTCACTTGGCACCTTAAATCTTAAAGAACTCACTTAATTCCCTACTTTAAACTTTTTATAACATTTGAAACCCATTTTATTAAAAGACTCATTTTGGGAGAGAGAAATTTGCACTTTTTGTGATTTCTTAATTGCCATGCCACACCGAATTTATCTTCTAGCTTTTGCCAATTAATCGATGTAGTTCTTTAATGCAAATTTAAAAGTCGATGTAGTTCTTTCTAAAAACTCTTTCATAGTTTTTGTATCATTGGTTCTGACAAGAAATGCTAAATTACTTAAAATTATGAATGATTTATAATATTCTTAAAAATAATTTGCAATAACTTACAACCATGATAATACCTTTTTTCACCAGTGTAAAAAAATACAAATAATTTATATATAAGTTTTAGCATGTTGTCTATAGATTTGGATAAAAAAATTAGAAAATTCAAAAATATATAATGGATCTACAAAAGTTCTTAAATTACCTCAAAACACTTTAGAGGAAAGAAAATATTATCTTGATAACTTACAAAAATTTCAAATACACTTTCAAATATTAATTCTTGGTATTTGAAAAATGCACTATATTTTGTCCAATCAAAATAAACCTTCATACTTTTTGTTTTTATTTTTCCTTTTTTATTAATGTTGTTTGCGTTTTGGCAATAAAAAGTAAGACAAGAAAAGGGCAATTATGGAATGAGGTTACACTTACTTTCCCAAGATGAATTTTTAAATGTTATCTTTTAAAATGGGTTGCACATGATACAAAAAACTTTAGGTAAGGAAGGCAAGTTAGATTTTTTAAAATTTAATGAGCTAAGTGAAATTGTTAAAAACCTTAGGGAAGGCTATTGAAATTATCCCTAAATTTTACTACTAAGCCAATTTGGTTCTTCCACTTCAATTTTGGAAAATATGGTCCCTTACCCTTTTTTCAAGTCAATTTGGCAACCTTTTATCTTGACCAGTTTAAGAGCGGTAAAATCATGAATTTATATATTGATCATGGACAAGAAAAGAATAGCATAAAAAAATTTTAAAAAATAGATCAAGGAAAGGAAATTGCTTGTAGTAAAAAAATTGCCTAACTCAATTTTTTAGGATAAAATTGACTTAGCTATTACGAATTCTCAAAACTTAGTTTGGCTCTTCTCCATTGTTAAATAGTGTATGATTATTGATTAGTGTCACACTATTGTCATTTGATCAAAAAATAAATAAAGTTGGGTTGGATTTTCTTATCATAAGCATTTTCTTCTTTTCCAAATAAATTTGTAAATTTTTCAACTTTTTTTAAGCCAATTTTAAAACTCGCATCAATAGTAAAAAAATATGAACTTATGATGACAATTTTGTCCCTCCTTGAACTAGATTTAAAAAATCAAAGGGCCAAATTGGCCCAATAATAAAGTTAAAGGACAATATTGTCCCAAAATAAGATGGAGGGACCAAATTGGGACAATGAAAGTTAAAGGATGACATTATCTTAAAATTAAATTAAAGTCGGGGCAGAAAAAGTAATTTAGTGGAAAAGTTGGAGGATGATTTGGATACTTTGTCAAAGTTTTAGTTAATACTAGGAGGCATAAACCGTGCTTCGCACGGTGGGAAAAAAATCTTTAACATGCCCAATTGAGTACTTCTATTTTTTGTTATAAAATGCTTAACTCATTATTATAAAACATAACCATCAAAATAATGGATAAAATTATAGACATGGGTAAAAATTGGAGATTAAAACCCAACTCGCCTAAGTTTATCATGAAAATGGTGAACAACACTAAGTGATATTAATATCTACAAAACTAAAAAATATTCATGATTTACTCCCTTACAAATCTTTCTTATTTCTTGCTTCCACTTAATGAAGCATGATCCGCAAGTGACAACCATAAATATCATTAAAGGAACTAATACTGTTACAAAAAAAGATGAATTAAATATAAGCTAAACTAATTGCTCCATTCTAATACAAAATTTCTCTATTCTCCTTCGACTTTTCATCAGTTCCAATATTACATCTAAAAAAACATACAAAGTTTCTGCAACTGTTGAAGCTGATAAAGTTCTCCAGCAGTCATTCTTTGATACAATGCAAGATGCATGGACTTGCTCAAAATGTTTATTGGAATTTGAGCCTCGTTACATGCTGTTATTGATAAGCTACCACTCACTCAGATTAAAACCAACAAACCAGAAATAAAACACATAAATGTGAATACCTAGAAACTGAAAGTTAAAAAGAGGAAAAAACTAAAACACCTAATGAAAGGCCAAATGCAAGGGAGACACAAGAAAATCTCATCAGTTCAGTTCCAGACATGAAAGACAGAAAGCAAAAAATTACTAACTCAACAATCAAAAAGCTAAAAACTGAAAAAAGAGTAGAACCCAAAAAAATGAAAAACAACAAATCCAATCAAAGAACAAGGAAAAGAACACCAACAACATCAGTTATTCTCCACAAAAACATAATTCTTTAAGGTCTTGTCCCTAAAACAAGCAGGAAACTAAAGGAAAAAGCCTAATAGAAACACAAAATCCAACATAGAACTCACTAAAAACAAATCTAAGCAACCAACAAACACATACATGTAAAATGCTATTGCACTAAAGCAGGCCCCATTTTATTAAAGGAACGAAAAGGCCAAAAAAAAAAGATAGCTTATTAGAAAAAAAAAACCCTCACTAAATAGAAAAAAATACATAAAAATGTTATAAAAGAAAGCACTGCTGATCAATTAAACTAGCCACATTTATAAAAGACGGGAAAGGGCAAAACAATTAAAACAAAGCTAGCTATAGGTTAACATTAGCGAACCAAAAGTTGATTCCAAGATTTGAGCAAAACTTGGATAAAGAAAGCACTGAGTGTTAAGCAGAATAAAGGAATTAGTCCACTCAAACATAAAACTTAATCATAGTATGGAATGAGTTATTTATTTTTGGCGGTGCTTAGTCAGTTCAAATATAAAACTTAGATGAATTGATCAACTTTGATAGTGCTCAGATTATTGAGTACTTGTTATGTTAGAAGTGATGAGTGTGTTTGGACTAAATTATTTGTGATAATTTTGTGAAGAAAATACTCTAGCACTTTTTTAATATGATGTATATGAGATAAAAATGTGGTTGAAAATTGTGTCAATGATGCAAACAAAAAAATGTTGGGCAAATAAATCAATCCAAACAAATTGGATATTTCATACAGTTCTAACAAAAAAAAGCTCATTCATATAGACCATACACATTGGTCAGTCAAAACATGGTAAGTCAAGAAAAGAGGATGTAATGTAAAAAGAAAGCACTGCTAATCAACTAAACATGCCACATTTTATTAAAGATTAGAAAAGGCAAAATGATTAAAACAAAACTAGCTACAGGTTAACATTAGCAAACCAAAATCCAATTCTAAAATTTGAGTATTAAGTAGAGTAAAGGAATTAGTCCACTCAAACATAAAACTTAAACATGGTATTGAATGAGTTATTTATCTTTGGTATTGCTTATTCCATTCAAACATAAAAACTAGATGAAGTGATCAACTTTGATAGTGCTCAGATTATTGTGATTTGGACAAAGATTACACTATGAGTACATTACTGGTTAAATAGCAGCATAGCAATGAGTTAATCCATCCATTTGAATCTACCTAATAGCATTACAATTTACGAACTAGTAAATTGCTTACTCCTATGACCAAGCAAGAAGGAACTTGATTCCTCAGGCAATACTTACAACACAATGAGATTGACTTTATTATCTGAAAGCACTAAATTCATGCTACTAAGCAAATAATATAAAAACATGCACCAAATTTTGGAATGAACCTACAATAGAAGAACACAAATTATTTATTGCTTAATACTATACAATAATGCAAAAAATCTTTATTACCATAACCTTTTCCTAACTCAAATTCATTTGTTTTTCTATCTGCAGTCCAACTATTAATCTCTACCTGAAGTTAGTTTGGCGTCGAGCTTGATTACATACGAAGTTAAGACCATTTCTATGCAATAGTGAGTTTTAGCTTTCAGTTTCAGATCATTTTGAGCTAATGGTCTCCACACCCACATTCATCACTTAAAAAATTAAAAAATTAAGATGAGGGAAAATATGCACATAAATTTCTTCGTGATCGAAAATTTGGAAAGAAAGAGAACATGATGATAAGGAGTAAAAATTAGACCAAAAAAAAAATATTATGGTGGAATCACACAGTTACCATTAGCAGACCACATTGATAGCCATTGCTATGGTGGAGTTTCAAACATCACTACAGCTTAAAGCTGCATATCCAAATCCCTAGGAAAAATTACTAGTTATTAAGAAAAAAAAAAGGAAAAGGAAGAAGAAAGAAAGAGGAATGGAAGAAAGTGGAGATGGTAATCATGAGTTACCAGTTACCAATAATGAATATGTCATCCGGCTACAATAATGGTGGTAGACCTTCAAACCCTGTAGGTATACACAAGGGAAAAAAGATCCAGATCCACTCCATTTTATTAATGGGACCAAAGAAAGAAAACTGAAACAGAAGAAAGAGAATAAGACAAGACCAAAAAAGAACAATAAGCAGTAATTAGCACCAACTTCCGGCTAAGGTTTCACTTGGTAAGATTGATTTCTCAAAAGAAATGCTTCACGGATTAATCATGTTTGCTATCCACGACCATCCCAGTGTGATTTTCAGCTTTTGTGAAAGCTTTGGTGGCCAAGTTGTTGAGGGATTTTTTGCCTAATAAGGAGTCTATTAGGAAAGGGATTTTTTGGCTTTTGTGAACAAATAATAACCACGATTCGTGCGAAGAAGAGGGGCATTTGAAAAAAAATGGTCACGTGATGACGATGAAATCACGTGAAAAGCAAAATAGCCTTTGGCTATTATAGTACTTATATAGATTAAGTCGTTGCACGATGATGTGGACTACATGATGTGAACCATCCAAATTTGCCCATACCGCTTGGTATCCATAGAACATGCACTTGAAAATCCAAATTTCATCAAGACATAAGGAAATGACAACAAATAGGAATGCGTGGATTTTCCAAGCAAGCTTGCAAGAAATCAAAGAATTTCTTGTTGGCCAAATCTAATGAAAGGTAGAACCAATTTTAAACTCACCCTTTGATGAAGGGCACCATAGCAGAAGAATTGGATTGGGAATGTTGATATTTGTCTCCTCTTTTG
The DNA here is from genome assembly GCA_013103745.1 of Gardenia jasminoides. NCBI lineage: Eukaryota > Viridiplantae > Streptophyta > Magnoliopsida > Gentianales > Rubiaceae > Gardenia > Gardenia jasminoides. The sequence goes on along the minus strand of CM023099.1, from coordinate 27,959,576 downwards.
GAAAGTACATCTTCAATCGTATTCAAATGCCAGCTTATATTAAAACATAGCTCTTTGTGTATAATTTTAAGATGAGGTAGTTGAGATTTGTTTGAAACCATAATACCACAACTAGACCAATTTCCATCCCGAATTAGAAGTTGGGTATGACACACTACAACTATGAACTTTTAACATTCTTCTCCATGTTCTAGAGTATTGATTAGAGAAGTACAAAAATTCCACTGTGTCCCTGATTTATCTAGAAAATCCGTCAAAACTCTACCTAGGTGGTTTTGAACTCTGCAAACCTCAAATGTGATATAGGAGTACAACCTCTTCACAAAGCAAAGAATGAGATATGACCATTGAAACCAAAGAGTTTTGTCCTCCGTTATGGCTTTTGGAGACCAAAATGAATAAAAAAAGAAGATAGAGGGTCTCCTTGCTTAAGGCAACAACTAGCTTACAAGAAACTATTTGGTTTTCCATTGACAAGAACTAAAAATCATACTGAACAGAGATTGGTCAAAACCAATAGGACAAATCTGAAATCAAAACCAAAATTCTAGAAGTGAAAGGGAGAGGAAACTCTATGAGACCTCATAAAATGCTTTCATCAAATCTGGCTTGAACAAGATGCTTTTCAATAAATTCCACTAGCTCTTGAGCCAAAACAACATCAGATATTTCCGTCCATCAACAAAAACTGAGATATAATTGATGGTAAGATAGACTTTAACAAGATGCTTAAAATCATTGTAAAGATTTTATTAAGAAAGGTGTAGAGGATGATTGGTCTAAAATTAGCAAAAGATTATGCCCTAGGCTTCTTTGAAATCAATATAATTATATGTATGTATACAATATTATCTTAGCGACCTACTAGTTCAATCAACCTATCTGTCGATCAGGGTAATGAACAACAATTCTTTTTTAGGTTCCTTGTGGAGTTAGATTTTATAATGACTAGTGGGAAAAGTATACTCTATAAGTATACAAATTAAGTAAAAAAGTTAAAATTGTCTTTATTAAAATCAATGGAAGTTATTAGAAGGTTTCTTTTTTTTTTTTGCAAAAAAAAATTTTGGCAAATAGGAAAAAGAAAGAAGTTATCAAAAGCAATTAGAAGCTACTAAACTTAAGTTGTTATCTCTAATAAATATTTACTTTTATAATGGTGAAATTAGAAAATCAAAACATGATACAAAATGTTAATACCAAAACCCTTCTCATGATTTATATGTAGAAAAGATATCTTATCTTATATATCTTATTGCATATAAAGTGGAATAAAAGGGGTTTAGTATAAACAAATTATATCATTTAGTATATGCCTAATTTATCCTTATGTATGAAGATAATTAAACCATCTTAATTATCCAACTCCCTAGTCCCTACAACTACTCCACATTTGTTACCATTTCCCCTAATAAAAAACTACCACTTTTCTAAAATATTAAATAGTTGAACTATTTTAAACTACTACTTTTCAACAAAAGATAATTCTAAGGGAGGGATTTGGTATAAAAAAATTATGTTATTTAATATCATGTCTAATCTACCCTAATATCTAAAGCTACGTCATTTTAATTATCCAGTTCCCTAATACACTTTTCTAAAATATTTAAATAGTTGAACAATTCTAAATTACTACTTTTCAAAAAAAATAATATTAATAATTTTTATTATCTTTTTAGTATTTTAATATATAGTTTAGTGTTATTCCCATCTATACAATTAAATGGATCAATTAAAATGTACTCTAAACTAAATGGATCACCTAATTTATGGCTCTATTTGACACCCTTGTTTCTAGGGATGCTTTTAATTTACAAGTTTTTAAAAAATAATTCTATCTACCAAAGCCCTTTAAAAAATATCTGAATGTTTAAAATAAACATCCTCAAACACCCAAAAATTGTGACAGCCCCACTTTCCCCGAAGGCGAACCAAAGGGGTTAGCGGACCACCTGCCCAACTCTCGCCAGGACTCGAAACAATCACCCATGAAACCATCGTCAAAAGGTATTAAAATTACTGACAAATTCTCACATAATACAAACCCCAAAATTACATCAAGGCAACATTGATAAATACTCCAAAATACCATAAACTGTCAAAATCATCCATTAACTCCAATCTTATACAAAAGAGGAAATTCCACAAAAGTACTAGGTTTCTCGGTTCTCGTGCACCACTTCCAGACCTGTTAAGGAAAACAAAGCTTATAGGGTGAGCAAAGCCCAGTGAGGTCAAGAGGTCATGCACAAGCAAGTTAAAGCGGTAACAAAATCTTAACAAAACAATAACAGTAGAAAACTTGGAAATCATACAAGACAATATAAAAGAATCACTGGAAAAGGATACAATTTGCCGTTCCATCTTTCGGAATTTTCCACACCCATCTTCGGTCCAGTCCCAAGCCGTAGTTTCAACAGGAATGTTGACACTCCGTCAACCACTATCTCACAGACCGTAGAAACCACTTTACTCTCACCCGTCTACTTACACCCCCTGTACCGGGTTCGCTCGTCAAAATAGCATTATCATTAAACCAAGTCGGGATGAGCGGCAGCTTCCGCTTTATAGAGCGTGGTACATACTACCGCTTGGTAAATGAGTCGACGAGACTACACTCCAATCGACTTAATCAGAATCCAACCAAAACGGGAGGAAAAGTACCTCCCACTCTCTTGAGTGTGGTACATACAACCGTTTGGTCTTAACATGTCAAGAACAAGCACAAATACAAGCATTCAACAACTTCAATTCAGGTAAGGGTGAACACAATAAAGTACACGTTCACCAAATCAAACAAGCATGCTTTTCAAACAATTTCATTACATCCAAGTATTAAACAACAGGCACTTGAACACTTACCTACAGTTGAGAGCAAGCAAGAAAATGTAGGAGGTTAAACACGCTCTTCAATGTCCACGGAATCACCTGAGATATGAAAATGCAAGCAATTAACTTTTCGATTCCAAATTAAAAGATTTGGGAAAACCATTTTTAAATGTGAACCGACGTGACGTGCGTATACTCAATGAACTAAACTCGCGAAAAACGCTTATAAACACTTAATATAGCAAAAGGAGCACACGCATGGACGTTAAACGAAAAACGGACGAGAACGGAACGAAAACGGAAAACACACACTAAAAGGTGAAGAAGACAGTTTTGACACCCTGTACGCCGTTGCTCATAACTCAGGCTCCAAGTATCGGATTAGAGTGCACAAGGAGCCGTTTCGAAGCTAAGAGAACAATCTACAACTTTCATGAAGACAACTTCTGCCCAGATTCTCTCTTTCTAGGTCAAAAGTGCGGAAACAGTTCTAGAAATTTTAGTGTCAGAATTTCCGATAGACTTGATTCAAACGATCATAACTCAGCGCTCACAAATCCAAATCAAGAAATTCTAGATGCATTGGAAAGCTAGAATGAAGGGATATAACTTTTGTGTTTTGGCCAAAAGCAAAATCACAAAGGATCGACACGAAAAATGGAGGCAAAGTGGCTGTCCAGTCAGCCCTGTTTTTCTGTTTTACGCCCAAATGCATTGCATCCAACCAAATCGCACGCATGCAAATCCAATGACTCGAATGCAATAACAATCATGCACATGCAGCTCTTACACGTCCCACATTACCCTCGACACACACAAACATACACACATAACAGTCCAAGAATTTCAGACAGCATGCATCCTCAAATTTCCAGGCTTTGCCTCCAACTTGACAACCATAATCGCAACAACTCTTGAAGAGCTTTTTGCGGGGAAAAATGACAGCTTAACAACCAACATTTAAACATCAAATTCAGCCTTTAAACTAGCCAAAAACACAGCCATGAAAATTAAACAAAAATCAGAAAAATTCACCCCCCAATTTTCCTTCCTCAATCCAGTTTCTCCTTGGGGTTTATGTTTCCATTTCAATCAACAATTTCCATATGATCACACACCATACATCATTATCAAGCTAAACAACAATCTTACATGCTAGTGGGAATCCAAGAGCCCACACAACAACTTAAACCAACTTGCTAGTAGGAATTCAAGAGCCCACACAACAACTTAAACCAACAAAGCTACTTAACCAACAATCACAAGCATTAACTTCCAACATTAAAGCTTGAAATCAAAAACCCTAACCCTAACCCTAACTCATATTCATGGCTAGGTATAAACACATAGAAATCAACCAATCCAATCCATAGAATCATTTCAAAAACTAAGCATGAACATGAATCAAGCTAAAAGAACCACAAAATCCAACAATTTCATAACCTCCATTAAAATTTCAGCTTGTAAAGATAGAAGAAAACCTTTCTAGTTTATGTTCTTGGTGCAACCCCAAGCTCCCAAGTGCAAGCTTCACTTCCTAGCTCCAAATCAAGATTGAATGGTTGAACTTTGCAAGAGTTCCCAAGCTTTCCTTTTTTTTTCCTCTTCTTTTCCTTCTTTTTTCCTCACGGTTTTTCCCTTCTTCTTTTTTCCTTGCTTGGCCGGCTCTCTTATGCTAAAATGGCTAAGGGATGAGACCACTTAGATATTTATGGTTTAGTCCTAGGTTGGTCAAAGTTAGCATGCTTAATTAACCTACCAACTTAAGTTAACTTCCACCCTTGCCCAAGTAATTTTCTTTCCTATCAAATTAGTCCATAGGTGCTCAATTCAACTTAGTCTATCAAAGCTTAATTACACCTACTTAAGCTACTAATCACCTAGGAATCTTAATCACTCTTCTTAATCATGCATTTACACACGTAAAATCAAAGAGGTGACAAACTCATAGTTGGTCATAAAATTTAAATTCATTTTCAAAACTAGGGTTTAACGAAACCAACTAGGATTTTTCACATCCAAATGAGGGTTTTAACGAAATTTAGGGTTTTCTAAACAAACTAGGGTTTAAATTTCAAATTAGGGTTTTTAGACTTGTAAAACAAAATAGTTAAAACAAAACACTTTGATAAATACAGCAAACCATATAAACACCCCGGCAAACTTTAATGACTAAAATTAACATTATTTTGTATTAAAGTCGAGGAAAATGATATGGGTCCTCACAAAAATACACAAAGTTTTTTCTTTCTTTCTTACTTCTTCTTTATTCTCTTCCACTACTACTGGCCACCCCAACCACCGCTAGCTGGCACCTCTATCCAAATACATACTATAATTGCTGCTAGCTGGCATCTCTATCAGTTAAGGGTAGGCACGGGTTAGGTACCCACCCCTAATGGGAATTGGCTGATCTGGCCCTACTTTATTGGGTCAGCATTTTTTTGATCCTAACTCGTCTCGTATGTTTTTAGATATCCCATTCTTGGGTACCCGATAAAAGAGGGGCAGATCATAGGGTACCCGATTCTAAGGTCAGAATTTCATTATCCAGTCTATAAACCTACTTCCCAAAAAAAATTATATATATATATATATATATATATATATATATATAAGGCTAATAGGCTAATTGCCATAAGCTACATATGTGTCTTCTATACCTACAATCCCACGTCTTGGTGAAGGTGAATCAAATGGAATTAGCCAAAAGTCTCACTTATGGAATTTACCAATTTTACCTAAAGCAGAATTATACTATAGGAATTTTTAAACTTTAAATAATTGAAGATGGCAAGGTAAGGAGATAATAAAAATGAATAGTTCAATCTGAGTGAAGATACAAGCATATTAATAATTATGTACTGGCTGCTTATCAACACTAACTTGTAGAAGCAGCAACAATAGCAAATTGGGGTTGATGATTAAGGATGATGTTGGTAGTTAGAAGTGGTGGTAGTCTTGAGGGTTTGCACTAGAATTAGAGATGGACTATGAGGGATTGGTGAAAATCGAAGAGATTTGAATTTTGAAAGAAAAGGAGGAGAGGAAAGGAGTAAGGAAGAGGTTGGAGGCATTCTGAAGAATCTGACTAGAGGAAAGGAATAGGCTGATATTATTTTAGGGTTAATTACTTAAAAACTTACAAGATAGTCCTTATTTTTTTAATATTTATATAATATACCCTGCGGGTCGAGTATCTGCAGATTTTTATTTTCTGATCCGTACCCGTATCCAGACTTTGCAGGTACCCGACCCTTATCTGATCCATTGCAAGAAATTGGATTGAATTTCCTAATTTTTGGATCGGAACGGATCGGATATGTTGAGTTTTCGGGTCATTGGGTTTTCTTATCCAACCCTACTATCAATGTTCTTGCCATCCTCCTCTTCCCTTTTTTTCTCTCTCCCTCCATTTCCTCCTTCCTCTTTCCCTTTCTTCCCCCTCTCTTTTCCTCTTTTCTCTCCATCCCCTTCTCTCTCTTGTCTCCTTCTCCATCTCTCCTCCAGATGATCCTTACACCCAAATACATACCCCAAAATATCAAAATATTTTTCTTTCCATTTTCTTCCCATTGTTCAATTTTGAATTCTCTTTTTCTCTCTCCTCTCTTTTCTCTCTTCCTCTCTCTCCTCCTCTCTCCTCTCCTCCTCTCTCCCTCCTCTCTCCTCCTCATCTTCACTCCCTTCTCCTCCTTCCTCCCCCATTCCCCCCCTCTCCCTTTACCCTTCTCCTCCCTTTCCGGCATGAGGAAAAAGGGTAGAGGAGAAGGAGAGATGGGGAAAAAAAGGGAAGGCCAATGTTGATGACGATGATTTGGGCCAGTAATAAGTTGAGATGAGGGAGAAAGAAGAAGAAAGGAAAAAAAATAGAAAGACAAAGAAAAAGAGGCAATAAGAAAAAAAAGAAAGAAAAAGAAAAATAGATAAGTTTTTCACATATTTTCCAAACACTTGGAAGTTGAGTTTTTTGCCAATTTTGTATGTTACTAGTTTTTTACCTACTTTTGTTATAGGAAATTAAAAAATTTCCAAAATTTTTAATATACATATCCCAAAAACTCAAAAAACATTCCACAACACATTAAAAATATTCACTTCCTTTCTCCTTCTTCTTCTTCCTCCCCATCCCCCACACCATCTTTTTCTTTTTTTCTTTTCTTTTCTTTCTCTCTCCTTTCTTTCCTCTCCCTCCTCTCTTCCTCCCTCTCTTTCCTTTCCCCTCTCTCTCCCTCCCTTCTCTCCCAAGCTCCCCATCCCCTCCCTCCCGTCAGGGAAAAGGAGGGGAGAGGAGGAGGAGAGAGAGAGAGAGAGAGAGAGAGGAAAAATGACAAAGAAAATGAGGGAGGGCAGCGGTGGTCGGTTGCTGGTGGTTGGATCCGGCGGTCGGCGGGCGACCTTGAAAGGATAGAAGGGAGAAGAAGAAAAGAAAAGGAAAGGAAAGAAAAAGAAAAGGAAAAAGAAAGGGAAAAGGAAAAGGAAAAGAAAAAAGAAAAAAAAATCTTCAAAACTCATTATAAAAGTTTTTCTCCAAATTCTACAGTAAGATGCAATAGAGTTTTATACAAATTCTTAAAAAACTTAACTGCCAAACAAGGCCTTAATATACAAAAGTTTTCCTAACAATTCTATAGTAAACTATACTAATATTTTATATAAACACTTAAAAAAAAAAACTATTTAAACGAACCCATAGCTTATCGTCCAAATTTGAAATTGTCCTTCATACCTAGGTTATCATGCATTGAGACCTAAAGGTAAGTGTTAAAAAAAATAATCCAAAGTATAAAATCTAAAAGTTTTACAACAAACAAAATCACTACACTAGGTTACCATGCATTTACACCCAATGCTAAGTGTTATTCGAAATACAAAGTCAAAACTTTTACAACCAACAAAATCACTATACTGTCAATGCATGAAAGAGTTAAACTTATACATATTCCTATAAATACTAGTATTAAGAGCACATCCAATATGTGTGTAGTTTACAAATAATTATTAATTTTTATGAATATATTAATTTTGTTTTTACAAAATTAAATTGTATATAAATTCTTCATAAAAAATTGCAATTTGTTAGTAATTTTTCCCTTCAATATAATTATAGTTAATTTGATGGTTATTTAAGAAAGTCATGGGATATTATGTTAGCAAATGCGAGTAGGTGATTAGGGTAAAAATTAACTTTTTTAAGGATAAAATTGAAAGTTCATAAAATGATATAAAATATTCATCCTACTGAAGTTATGGGTCAAATTATATGTTAGCAAATGTGATTAGGTAGTTAGAATAAAAATTAACATCAAAAAATGACATAAAATGTTTACCCTCAATAGATTTGACTTTCTAATCAACCTTTTATGTTCCACTCATCATCAAGTGATACAGTGCAATATTCTACCATTTAAAGTCCAAACACACTGGATGTTACTCAGGAAGAGTGAACACGGATGGTATCTTCTAAATCCGACGTGTCGTGCTACAATTGGGTACCACACCTCTTCAGACGTGGCTCGAGTAGAAATCAAGTTCCCCCAATATTTTTCACAAATGAATTTAATATAAATAATACAAATTTACCATCAATAAAATCAGTCATCAAATACTTACTCTAATCTAAAACCCTTCCTCTTAGCAATTTAAATCGGAAAAATATCTCATTCTTTTCCGATCTGCAATTTTCTCCAATCAGCAATTCGATAGGAAGAGGAAGAAGAAGGGGTCTTGTCGATTCCTCTTCTCTTGTAAGTTGGTTTCAACTGGCAGATTAATTGATTAATTAGTTCGATCTTGTGATTTTTACAAGTAAACCCTAAAAAAAGATTCAATTTTTACCAACTGTTCTGTGAATATTACTATTGATTTAGGATAATTTGAAATGGGGCTGTTAATTCTGTGTTTTTATGTTGATTTTTGACAGGTAAGGAAAAGGGTCTCTGATTTTTTGGTTGAAGTTTTGATCAAGGGTAAGAGAGAGGAAATGAAGAATATTGAACGTATTGCAAATGCTGCTTTAGCAGGTATATTTTTTGTCTCTCCTATATTGTTTGATTGATTCAAATTGTTATTTTAGTTGCCCCTTTTTATTTATTTATTTTTTATGCTTGCTTTTTGTTTCGTGAATGTGTTGGATTTTACAAAAATTTTATTCATCGATTTTAATCAGCAAAGTGGATTTTGTAGCGAGTGTAGTAGAATTGATTTTCAATTTTCAATTTCCTTTTGCTTGTTTTGCTCCTTGACTTGGTCCAGTAAACGGATAGAAGTTTTAGTATGGGTTATTGGGATGTTAACTATTCCATGGGAGAAAAGGAAATGGTTTTCAGCTGTTATCAAGCTAAAAAGCTATAAGCTAAAAGTTGTACGGGAACTGCAAGTTTTTAAGACCGCAACATGGATTACAGGATTGATTTGGCAGTGGATAAGTAGTTTCGGTTATTAGAGAAAAGGTATTCTGATGGTTGGAAGGCTGCAGTATCAGCTGGTCAAGTGTTTCTCTTTCCTCCTCAGGCAAATTTGGATCCGGTCTTGCTCATGGAGGAAGAGTACGTGTGCCCTCGCGCAGCATATGCGGTTGTTTGGATCAGATAGCCTTTCAGGCAGATGCAGGGCACATCAGGGACTCCCACGCGCCTTGGAACTGCCTTAGTCTTTTTCTGAAAATTTTTTGCATAGAGATTTATGCTATTGTATTGCTATCATGTTTCAGGATTTTAAAAGCTTTTTCACCGCCTATTTTAGCTTGGACTCTTTTATTTAATTTTTGTCTCATTTGTCTTTCTTTGATGATGAAAAAAAATGGTTCTTTGTTTCCATTTCCAAATTTTTTTAGCCTGTGCTGCTATAATTATGATGCTTTACTGTACATTGAATTTATACACCATTTTTTTCTTCTGCTGTTATTCTTGATTACGTGAGACTCCATCCAGCTCCCAATTCCATGCCTCTATTTAGAGGATCTTTCATTGAATTTCTCTAATTTTTGTGGGTCAATCAGCAAAAAATTTCTTTTTCAACTTTTCTTGATGGATCATCTTCTATCATGTAAATTCAGTTCTTTTAAAATATCGCTTTTTATTTGTTAAGAAATTTCTTTTCTGTTCCTGTTAATGCCAGCATATTGTAGTCATTTGGTGTTTTGATGTGTATAATGCAGCATATTCAATTGAAGTCCACATAATATCTTTGTTAGATCCCTGATGCATTACTATATTAATGAGATTTTGCAAGGACCAACCTTAATTTTAATTACTTTGTCATTCCTGCAGGCCTGACTTTGGCGCCACTAGTCCTGAAGGTAGACCCAAATTTAAATGTCATTTTGACAGCTTGCCTTACGGTTTTTGTTGGTTGTTACCGTTCTGTCAAGCCAACACCTCCATCGGTAGGTGAAGCCATCCAGATGTTGCCTTTGATTTGCTCTTTGCTTTTTCCAAAACCGAGCTAGCCTTGACTTGACTAAATCGGTGGTTCTAAATTTTGTAGGAAACAATGTCCAATGAACATGCCATGCGATTTCCCTTGGTTGGAAGTGCAATGCTGCTATCACTGTTCTTGCTTTTTAAGTTCCTTTCAAAAGACTTGGTTAATGCTGTGTTGACATGCTACTTTTTTGTACTTGGGATCGTCGCTCTTTCGTATGTTCTTTCCGTATGGATCATTCTACTTTGCTTTATATTTCTGTGATGGACATCTTCTGTGTTTATCTGTTGAAATTTTTGATCTAAGTTCCTTTTTTCACTGTCTGCAGTGCAACCTTGTTACCTGCAATCAAACGCTTTTTGCCTAAGCACTGGAACGAAGATGTAATTATCTGGCGTTTTCCCTATATTCGCGGTATGTATTCACTTCCTTTTGTATTCAGAGCTTATATGTGCGCACTGTGGTTCTAGTTCTTTTTGTGAAGTTCTATCTTGTTTTGGAGTGCTTCATATTTCCTTTTATGCTTAGGTAGAAGTTAAACCAAGCATGCCTATGGACTTAGGTAGGTACTTTTATGGAAGTTCTTTTGGTAAAATATCCTTCATCATTTGTGTCAAAAGTTTTTCAAAAACTATTTTCAAAGTAAGCTTTAAGTGTACCTTTTCGGTTTCAAGCCTCGATTGAAACGAATTCTTAATCTGTTGCCAAGCAAAACTGAATTTCAAAACACGAGTATTTTGATGATGATCTGAGATTTATAAGTTGTCCCTGTATAGGAACCTGATTACCATATTCCATATTGCTTCTTTTTCTTTTCATTTTTCTTTTCTTCTCTTTTCTCTCCCTTTTTTTGGTTGAAGATCTTCATCAAAGAGATAGGCATTTTTGTATAGTAGGTACCTTTAGGCTGCTACAGAATTGTATTTCATAACTCAATTTCCTCGACATATGAGTTTATTTTTACTCCCTCCATTACTCGAATAGATACCATTTATTTGATACTTTGTTTAGAGTTGTTAGTTTTTGAACCTTGCCTCACACTAATTGTTGATTGTAGGATATTCAGTTGTAGGTTTATTGGTTTGTAACCATTGTCCTCCACATTGTCTGTCACTTTTATGGAATACCTGCTGGGTTTGCTATGATCAGTTTGTGTACGAATGGAGGAGATATTGCTTCTTTAATCCTCTAAGACTGGTTGTATGAGTTTGTTATGTTTCTTAAGTTCTGCACTTTTAAGACCAAGAACGCTGCAAAGTTGTGAACTGCAATATCTTGATGATTTTTCTGTAATAGAATTGGTGATTCAGTACTAAAGTAGTCTATTTGGATAGAGTGATTAGGCTTCTTCTCTCTCTCTCTCTCTCTCTCGCTCTCTCCCTCTCTCTCTTTATTTTTATTTTTATCTTATATTGCTTGCAATATGCAGAATGACGTTTTTCTGTTCACATTTATTGCACAGCTTTGGAGGTTGAGTTCACAAGGTCTCAGGTTGTTGCTGCAATTCCTGGAACCTTCTTTTGTGCATGGTATGCTGCACAGAAGCATTGGCTGGCCAATAACATATTGGGGCTTGCCTTCTGCATTCAGGTTGAGACTATCGTCTTTGAGATACATTGCTCTGTATATGTTTTAGGAGTGTGAGTTCTTTTGAAAGTTCCTAAAATGCACAGTAGTTGACATTATGACCAAGTTCTGCTTCTTCTCTGTTTAATTTAAGTGATTGCACCTCTCCACCCACCCCCCAAAACACAGACACCCAAACCGCAAGATACTTCTCTCTACTCTAAATAAACAGTAGACGTGAGTTGGTCAACACTCTGATAGCTGACTTTCATTTCCTCCCCCTAACTTTTGCTTCAGTTGTTTTTCCTGTCTATATTTATTTGTTTACTAAGTCACTTCTGTCAACTTTGTGTCTGCTTTTCTTAGTTGTGTATTTATCTTGATTGTTGAACTTTCTTCCATTGTTTATGCTGCATTTACAAGCGCTTAACTTGCATTTCTTTGTTCTTGCCGTTTTTCACTAGTATTTGAACCAGAAAGAATCAGAGGCCGATGCTTTATGAATTAATATTAGAAGTATAAATATTTTAGTATTTAGTTGCAGGTCTCCCAATATCTCTCTTCATGTGAAGTGGAGAATATGTGAAAACTAGTACCTTTCTGTGATATATGAGTGTACTTTTCTCTTGTTTGCAACTTCCTAGAGCATTTCCTGTGTGAAGCTCTAATTGTTGTTGTAAACTAGTTTACATACGTTGCACATATGCTTTCCTTGACTCTCTATGCCATTGTCAATCTTTGGCTATGATTATGTCTTTGGAGTTGTCCTTCCTGTAGTCGAAGTGAAGAAGCTATTTAGATGCCTGTCTTCTAGATCGATGAACTAGAATGCTTTTTAGTCATTCTTTGGAATAGCACATTATTTGCAGTGTCTTCTTCATGTGTTATGATGTTGTGGTTTCCTTCATCTGTTCTCCTGTTAGTAAATAGAGCATACTTTCTTCATCAATTTGATCCTATGTTGTTTAAATCCTGTAAGCATGTATAACGATCTGATTCTGTTTGATGTTTGATTTTCAAGGGAATTGAAATGCTTTCACTTGGCTCATTCAAGACTGGAGCTATTCTTTTGGTAAGTGAAGGAAGTTTAGTAACCTAAATGAACTTGTTTGTATAAATGCAATAAGATAAATTGAGAGGTGACAACCAAGATTTTGTGTATGCCAAAAAATTTATTATTGTGTATCAATGCTTTGTGAGTATCCTTTAATAGATACACATTGACACACATGTATTTTTGCATTTTTATCAGTATTCCTGCTCTAGTTGATGCATCTTCCAGATTGCACTATCGTACCATTCATTTACTATGATGCAATTTACATGTTCTTAATTTGCAGGCTGGACTTTTTGTGTATGACATTTTCTGGGTCTTTTTTACTCCAGTAATGGTTAGTGTTGCTAAATCTTTTGATGCTCCTATCAAGGTAAGTGCATCATCTTGTGTTCTCTGTATTTTTAACAGACATTCTTGTGCTTGGATTCTGTCAATCATAATTTCCAACCAAGTGTAACAATATATACTTTCTACAGCTTTTGTTCCCAACGGCTGACTCTGCACGTCCGTTTTCAATGCTGGGTCTTGGGGATATAGTAATTCCTGGTATGGCTTTTTTGTCTAATTGTTCTAACAGTTGTTGTCAGTTTGTCATGCTCATTTTGGACACTATGTTGGGAGTTCATGCTTGAGTTTTTGAATTTGATGTTTGACTGGTTTTTATTGACTGCTTATAAGGGATCACATGTATCTGATGGTGAGTTTAGTGTTTCTAATCCAAACCCTCTCTATAGCATTGCATTTTTTACAATCTGAAATAGAGATGCAGCTTTTCACCTCCAAGCTTCTTATTTGGTTTGTTGGTGATCCTTGTGGTGTGTGCATGATTCTAGATTGCATGCAGAAATACTCAAAAGTGTGATGAGTTAATTCTGCATCTGCATTTTATATATCTCAGGGATTTTTGTGGCACTGGCATTGCGCTTTGATGTTTCTCGGGGGAAGCAGAGCCAATATTTCAAGAGTGCTTTTGTAGGATACTTTGTTGGTTTGATCCTGACAATAATTGTCATGAACTGGTTTCAAGCTGCACAGGTAGGTGTTTTATGCATGTCCTTCCCTTTGAAAGTATGCATTTTGAGAGGTGTAAATTTGTTCTAGTGAGGGCCCATACTTCTCATTTTGTTGATCCTTTTTAATGGTTGTTTATTTAGCCTGCACTCTTGTATATTGTACCGGCTGTCATTGGATTTTTGGCTGTGCACGTCATTTGGAATGGGGAAGTGAAACCAGTAAGTCTTTTGTGATCATGAATTTTTTTTTTTTAATAACTCTTGTTAAATGCTAAACTTCTTTCACTCCTGGTGTATTATAGTGGAATAACTTTATGCATGTCTCTGAGAAATACTTTTAAAAGGCCCGGCTAGCTTCCTGGCTCATAGGCACTTGATTCTAAACTTTTTCAACCAAGACAATGAAAATAAAATTAGAGGTAGCAACCAGCAATACAAACTAAAGGAAGGTATTATCGATCAACTTTTTGGGTTATGAATTTTTTCACAAGTTCTTCTCTGAAGGTTCGAGTTTTGCTTGCATATTTCTTATGCATGAGTGAACAACATTCTGTAGATGGAAAGGGTTACTGAGAGAATGTTTAATTTTTGGACTGAATTTTCTTACGAGTTCTTTTCTGAAGGTGCAAGTTTTGCTTGCATATTTCATATGCATGAGTAAACCACATTCTATAGATGGACTGAGTTACCAATTGAAACCTTTTAATTATAAAAACCTTAAATAAGAAGAAAAATATATTCAGAAGTTTAGGTTCTATAATCTTTGTGTGACATTTTAGTTCAGTTCATTAAAGTACTGGTTCTGAGTACCTTAATCTTGTGAATAAGTTTAATTTTATTGCTTACATGATGAGCTGTCATAAAAGTGAAGTATGGAACAGCCTAACAGTATGCTAATTTTAGTTCGAACATCAAGTAATCATTCTGAATACTTTAATCTTGTAATAAGTTTAATTTCATTACATAAATGATAAGCTTTCAAAAAAGTGAAGAATGGAACAGCCCAACAGTATGCAAAGCTAGAACTGCATCCTACCATCATTCTTATTTAGTAATTAATATGGGATGATTACAAGTGAGCTCTTCAGAGCCAATACAATCTGGTTTCCCAGCAAGGTTATCTACTGCTCTTGCAGACTTCCCATACACAAGGCAAAAGTTAACAAACCAAGCTTGTTTGTAGGAGTATAAAGTTATAGCAGTTGTGATTACAAAAATTTGCAATGTTATTCTTATGGGACCAGATTGTGACTGTCTTAGGATCTAGGATCAGTACTGCAGTTGCTTTCCTTTTCATATGAAGCTTTCTTGATTGAAGCATATTGCTTTGATCATTTCTGATCTTTGGATGTAAATCTACCCTCCAGATTCTGATAATGGGATGTAAATCGACCTTCTGGATATCAAACATCTTTATTTGAAACTGTGCTTAATCTCATCTGGTTATGGTCTTTAGCCTATTGAGAAATATCCTCCTGTTTGTGCTATCAACCGTTAATTAGTGGCATTGGGCTCCAGCCGTGCTAAGTTTATTGCATTAAATCTTGTGTACCCTTTCCATTCTAAGCTAATGCCCAATTGCACAGGCAGAGCAGAGTCCTTTGTGTACCAGAAAAGGTTATTTTAATCAAATAGTACTATTAGTTAACTTTGAAGATGGCTTTGTGGTTCATAACCATTGCTGGTTAGAATGATTGGTCATCATCAGTTTGTGAATATTAGTTAAGAGCAGATGGTTTACTTTTTTAAATAAGTCTCTTGAATAGTTATGGAGATGCTGTTACGGTGGGATTATGTTCTATTTCTCTGTTTCATACTTGGATTTTCTGCTTCAAAGTTCTGCCTTGACATTGTAATGTTTTCTACAGTTGTTGGAGTTTGAAGAGTCTAAGGCTACCACTTCTAAGGAAGATGATAGCAATCCAAGCAAGAAAGTAGAGTAGATGAAGCTGGCCTTGGGAAGAAACGTTCACAAGAAAATTTGGCAGACACTGATGATGCTTTAATGCTGGATTAATCACTAATGAACCCCGGCACATTGTTGTACCAGATTTTGTGACTTAGAATTTAATTTTATTAGTCTTTCTAGGATATTTTATAAAATTGTGGAAATTTCAGAGGAAAATATGCAGAAAGCCCCAAATACATGTTAGCTTCTTTCTTTTTCCCCTTGCTGTCCATGCAAGGATTATGATTGAGAAATATTCAGAATAGTTCAAGCGCCACGCCTTTTCTCTTGACTGAACCCTCTTTAACAGTTTTAGCCTTTGCATTGCTGTCTAACATCAGAAGTAGGATGCTTGTGTTATCGAAAGTGGACAAAAGAAGTCACAACAGGAGAAAGGTTTGGAAGGAAATCTATCAGTTATTTCTTCCCAATTGTGCCTGGCTGTGCGATTGATATGTGGCAAAGGTTCTATGAAGTGTTATGTAATAAAGTGATTGGATAGGTAATTTTCTGGGGAAAAAAAAAAGACCATGTTGGTTGGATTATAAACGCTTTTTTGAATCATGATGTTATCTTTTCAATCATTTTTTTATTTCAAATACATTATGTCATAAAATTATACAACATTTTTTAGGAAAAAAAAAAATCTTCTACCAAGTACGTTAAATCTTCATACTCACGGATTAGAAAATCTAAGTAGATTTTCCAAAATGTAACATTTGATCATCACTGAAAAAATTACAATATCATCAAAATGGTCACTGTAAGTTGCATAACTTTCGAAGCCGAAAGGGTAAATTCTAAACTTGCTCGCTGAAGAAAACAGAAGAATGTCACAGCCAGTGCGTCAGATTTTTAGTGCTAAACAAAACTTACCTTGATTTCCATGTATGTCAAATCAGATGACAGATATGCAGTGGCACTGAACTCTTTGCAAGCCTGCCTGTCCTAACTTTGAAAAGTGTTCTTTGTGAAATTTATAATATTGAATATGGCAAAACTTCCATATTATTAAAAATCATACGGGGTTAAGGGCATCAAACTCATTTGAACTTTACAACAATGGCATAGACATGTAATGAATGTTCTATCTTTGCAGCAATTTGCCTTTGGAGTATTTGCCAAAAGAATTTGTCCTTCTTGAATGCTGTTTCACTTTAAATGCACATAAAGATTTCCATATTCGACTATCCTCATCATCATGGCTTGTCAGTTGTGGACCCTTCCACATTAGTCTTGCATCATCTGATTTTGCCATTTAGTGGCCAAATATTACGCAATGCCAATGTCGAGGATCAGATATTGCTTAAGAGCCTATTCTTGAAAACTATTTTGATTGCATTCACATTTCAACCCTCACAAAAAATGAAGCATGAGAATATCAAACCGTTCAATCTTGCAACTCAGAGGCTGCAGGCAGAAATAATCCTGGCAGAAGCATCCATCTGTCTTCTCTTAGTTTCATAGACAGACATTTTTTTTTTGGGGAGTGGGGAGCCATGCCTCGGAAACCCTAGAAATTCATATTTTCCCTCTTAAAAATTTATAACTATTAAAAGATGTCCTTTATAAATTTAAACTATTTGGCCCTACAAGAATGTGAAAAACATTGGCTCCGTGTGGATTGGGTATTTTTGGGTTTGTTTTTCATAAATTTTATTGTAACTATGCATATGAAAAAAATTATTACTATGGTTGTTTGTTGGGGTGTTTTTAGATTTTTAAATATTATTGAGATATTTTTAAAAATTTTAAACAATTCCAAACCCACCACGCCTCCCCTCCTCCCTCCACCGCTGCTGCACTCCCCCTCCCCCTCCACTGTATTAACAAACATTTCAGCCAAACAAAGAAGCACAACTAGAATCTGAAGTTAAGATCATGATAAAACTTAAGCTTGGCCATGGAAAAATTTGCTTGTTGACATGTGGAGATTTGGGGTTAATTTCATTTTGTATTCTTTAACTATATCTAAGTTATCACTTTGGTTCTTAAACTTCAAAATGGACACATTAACCATTAAATTACAAAATTTATTATATTTTAGTTCCAAAAATATAGAACTTTTCCATTTTAGTCCCTAAAGTATCAAAATTTGTTTCAATTTAGTCCCTAAAATATAACCACTTAGGCGTAAAATCTATCTCACTTTCTTAATGATGTTATTTAAGTAGGACAAATTTTATCATTTAGGGACTAAAATGTCTCTTCTTTTTAATTTAAGGACTAAAGTGAAAATTTATGTATAGTTGAAGGGTGTAAAGTGGAATTAACCGGGGGATTTGCCATGGTTCTTTAACTTTCTTGATTGACTTCTTGAATACGTTGGATCTTTTTTATCCACATTGCAGTATATTTTGCTCAAAAGTGAGCCGAGTTGATGAATAGGCCTTTCAAATGCGCCCATTTAAACAATATTACTTGGACATATGTACACCTCCTTCAAAGAATGCATATTTGTTTTAAATTAACAACAAAATAAACAAGGCTAAATAATGTATTCTTTGAACTCAAATTTTATTTTTTTTATGCGAACTCAAATTTTATTTGTCTTAAGAATAAAAGATTGATGGATTTGATAATTCAGGATGGAAGTTAGAATGGAAGACTCGACTAATTTGAAATTTTAGTGAAATTAGAGATGGCCGTTTTGTTCCACAATTTAGTAATTTCTTGCATCCTAGGCTAAGTTAGTGTTCACTTTATGCCCTAAAAGTGCTCGATTTATGGTTGACTTTCTTTAGGGAGATGAACCCTTTTGGCAATAAAATCATTTCGACTACTTCGCTCAGCTTTGAGAAAAAAGCTTGAGGAATAAGTATACTTCTTTTTTTATGAAGAAATCTGAATTTCAAAAAGAAGGAATAAATAAGACAATTCAATTGAAATGCGATTCTCATGCAAATTTGAGGATTTGACTAGAGAAACTCATGACCCTGTTTGAAGGGCAGATGAAATATTAGTTCAATTGATAGCTATGTTTTTGTTTCGATCTTAGGATCCAAAACTAAGAGTAAATTCATAATTCCATCTGTACTATTACAATTTGGCTTTACTGTTGATATAAAAGTTTAACTAAACAAAAGCAAAGCTCATGTAAGGTGTGCCTCTAATCTGGAGTTTAGGGATGATTTCACTTTCAATTATGTGGCCGTGATTGATTTATAGGTCTTGTTGATAAATACAGCAAGCCCCCACAAGGAGATGTGACAAGGTAGGACCATTTAATTAAAAGAAGTCTTGGGCCATAATTCTGACCTTTGGGTTTGGTTATGCTTTTCTTGTCAAAAAGTGCACGAGCCATGGTGTTGGTCGCTATCAATCGTTGGAAAGTGCATTGAGGACCATTTTGAGATAACTCTTGCGACTGGTTAAGCATTATGGTTTTCTTGCGTACATAGATAATCACATGCATATATAGACAATTAGACATATCAATGGGTCGGGTCATATTAGATCCACTCCAGATTCAATATATTTAGGTAAGACTTGGGTTTAATTTTTCAAATTCAGATCCTATTCATCCAGATCCTGTAAGAGAATTACGGGTTTAGGGAATGTCTAATTTTTTATTATCCATATCCAAATTTAAATCTAAACTAGACCCAACTTAGACCCATGTGTGCATTTGTGTGTGTGTATGAATTGGATGTGGATGCATATGAAACTTCAAAAATAAATAGAAGTAGTTGACAATAGTTCATTCTTTGAGTTCATAATATTGCATTTAACTTCTTGAGTATTAATTTTATTATTTGAAAACAAATATCGAATGCTATTTATATTATTTTTAAACTCTATATATTTTTAAAACATTTGTACTTTAGTTTTTTATATATGTTCAGAAAAAAATACTCATAGATGCCTAAACTCATGAGAGTCTAGGTCTGGATTTACTTTTTCAGACCTATAAAGATTTTAGTTTTGGGTCAACTAAATTTAATAGATCTAAATCTAGACAAAGGGATCCAATCTAGGCTTTGCCCATTGACATGCTTATAGACAATTAGACACGTATTTCTAATACATACGGTATACACACCAAATGTTGAGAATGTAATAATGAGATGTCATGGTGATGCATGAATTTGTTGCCCATAAGAGGGTTTGCTGGTCTTTGCCTCGTCAGGTTTGTGTTTCTTCGTTTTATTTTTGTTTTTATGAGTCTATAGTTTAGGAAATTATTCAAAACCCCCAGTTAGCTAGCAAATTCATAGGTCACGTTTCTAATAGAGAGATCTAAAATTTTGCCTCTTATGTTTTCAACTTATGCAAATCTGAGAGAAATCATCAACATTAGCAAGCATCTTCAAGATGTTATATTTGCCTCCATATTTGTCCCCAAGATCTAACCTAACTAGTAAGAACATTAGTTAGGTACATATGAGATCCCTAGTTCCACTCTCAAATCCTATTCTTTTTCCCATTCTCCCTTATAAGGCTTGGAGTTTCCCTTGGATCCCAAAAAAGAAAAAAAAAAGAAAAAAAGAAAAAAAAGAGATATTCCTCCGAGATCTCCAAACTCAACCTCTTCAAGTTTTCTTCCCCATTACTCTTTAACTCTAATGATTTAATGTTTAAATAAAAAGAATCAAAGATTTCTCCCTAGAAATTTCTTGTTAAGGATCTCTACTAGGGATTTTGTGCCTTCCTTCTCTTCTATTTTGGAGTAGAAGCATATATGGAATGGTTGTGTGTGATTGTTGTATAGAAAGAAATTGCTCCAGCAACTTTGAAAAAAAATATTTGTTGACCTCTTAGGTGTTTTATTATCATTTTAATACTAGCTAGGAGATAGATGATGAAATGGGAATGGGTTCCCAATATCCATTGTTGCCACTAATTCTTGGAAACTTTAGAACTGAACTTGAGATCCACCCATGAAAAGGAATTTGATTGGGGTCCCAAGTATTGATTCTCTAACACAGTGAAGATATATTGAGAAAGTGACTAAATTCAAAAAAAGCAACGCATGTGCATGCTTTTAGATGATAAGTGGTGTGTTAACAAATATGCCAAGGCAGCCATTAGGAAAGTCTTGGATTCACCGGTAAATTTGTAGTTTTTAGGAGAATATTATGAGCAACAATAATTAATCAAATTTTTAGGTTGTAGGGATAATTTTATTGATTTTAATTATCGTGTAATATGAAATTAGATGATTTGATTGGATAAGTTACGCTTAAAATAATATTGTCTTAGGTAAAATGACCACTTGAATGACTTTTCATCCTTAAAGACATTACTATACATTGTGCTGCCTACTGCAATCCAAAGATAAATAGAGCATGTAAAAGAAATGTATAAATTAAATTATTCTCGTTGCGAGTCAAGGGATATACAAGTCAAATTTTTTGAGTTAAAATTTTTTATAATCCTTAGCTAAACCTCAAATTTGTGTATTAGAAATATGCATTATAGGTGTCAAAATGGGTGAGTTGGGTGAGTTTGAGTAGGTCATAACTTATAATTGGGTAATGGATGTAATTGAATCAAACCCATTTCTTCCCATTTATATCTATTTAATAAATGGGTATGCGCATATGCACCTACCTATTTATGACTCGTTTGAAATATTACTTATTTTTATTAAGACTTTTCGCATGGTATTTGACAAGAAATAATGGCATTTTATTGTTATTACATTGGTAAGAAATTCAATTCTATTTCCTTAGCACTCACTAAAATTTGAATTTAGATGTATATTTATTTTTAAATGGGTGAGTCGAGTTAACCCACTACCAATCAATTAAATGGGTATAATTCTGTACCCATTTATATCCATTTAAAGTTAATGGGGGGTTTGGATGGGTTATTAATAAGGGCGAGTCAACATAATTGAATTGTAATTGACATCTCTAATATGCATGGTTACTTTTGACAATTATAGTTACCTTTTCACAATCATCTCGAGCTAGGGAGATAAGAAAATTTCAAAACCACAGGGCACAATATGTAGATTCTCTTCAATGTACAAGGGTATTGTGTAATTTGCCCTTCATATTTTTTTGTTTCATTGTAAACGTCTTGAGGTTTTGTATTATTATCATGTATTTCATCTTCAAGTCTCACTATAGTGCCAAATTTGGCATTGCTGAATATTAATCGGGCATTCATCATATCATCATTTCATCATCTGGCACTCACCACATCAGCATTTCACCATTAGAAAATACCAATAGTACACTTTTAAATACTCATTCCTTACATTTTCTTGACTTTCAATACTAAAAAAAAAAAAAACACTTACTTTTAGTATTTAATAAATTGACTTAATAAATTGACTCGATCTTTCTCTACTTTAGTCACTACTGATTATAATAATCATCAATGCAAGTGGAAAAGATGAAATATTGGACAATTAGACTTCTTTGGTTCTATAGCCCTTGGTTACTCATAATTTTATTAAGTATTTTTCCATTTGTAGTTTTTGAATTTAAATTATACATGTTTATATCTCAACAATATTGCACATGCTATAATGTTACACTTTTAAGTTTCAATCAACTTCTTTTGGCAATTGGTGATTTTGTATAACTTATTACAGTAGAACCTCTATAAATTAATAACTTTGGGACCATAGAAATTCTATTAACTTAAAAGAGGTATTAATTAATTGATAAATTAATAACTTATTAATTTATAAAGGTGTACTTACTGTGACAACCCCACCTCACCCCAAGGCAAACCAGAGGGTTCAGCGGACCGCCTGCTCAGCTCTCGCCAGGACTCACTCGCTCGAATAACTAATAACATTTCGAAAGTAAACGTAAATAACCGTTCCAAATCAACCACAACTAATAACATTACTAAATTCAACTTACAACCTAACTTCTCAAATTATAGTCCAATATATTTAAGGTACAACCACAATTTCATTTTACAAACCCAAAATATCAAATTCAGCATTTCAAGGCAAAATTCAAAAGATAAGTTCCAACCCTAACTAATCATGTCTTCACTCGGGTTCTCGATCCCTATTAAAGAAAACAAATTTGAAAGAATGAGCTAAAAGCCCAGTGAGTGCCAAAAGACTTGCAATTCACGTAGAACAGTTCAAATCATACTTCAAGTTTAGAATTTAAAACATGTAGACAAACACATAAATGGGTATTGCCTGGATAGACCAGGTAAACTACTCTAGATATACCAGGTAAACTACTCGAGGGACATCGCCCAACGAAGTAGACTAGCTGAGAGATTTCGCCCAACGACGTCACAACAATTCACTGAAACTACTCGAGGGATTTCACCCAACGAAGTAGACTAGTCGAGGGACTTCGTCCAACGACGTCACAATAATCCACTAAAACTACTCGAGGGACTTCGCCCAACAAAGTAGACTAGTCGAGGGACTTCGCCCAACGACGTCACATTTGTCACAAGATAGCACACTATTTATTTTAATTCCCAAAATCACACGAAAGGAGAAAACACTCACATGGTAATTCAAATCATAAAACAGATCAAGCATATTTCTTATGAATTCAAGTCTTTCAAATAACCCAAATTCATTTCAACAAGTCATTTCTTTGCAAATAATAGCAAGATTTTCATTTTGAAAAGGAGTTGAAACACTCACCGTGAGTCGGTGAAATAGACGAGCAAGCAAGAAGATCAAACTTCGGTAGTCAGGTCGCCCTCGACGAAGTCTGGGTCACCTGAGCCAAAGTTTAACTATCACACACTGGCCATACAACTAAAACTCAACATTTAACTTAAACTACTTAAAATCATCTAGGGCCAAACTATCACAGTTCCTTGTTCAATCCGTATCTTAGGTTACACTCATCGAAATTAGGCAAGGTCTACGGCTATGGAAACTAGATCGGAGTAGTACAATTCATTAGAAGGGCTCGCTCTAAGATTCATTTTGTAAAGTGAGCAAAAGTACGACACAAGAAGTCGCGAGGAACAAAAATAGGCAAATCAGTCTTGAAAAATGGCCATCTTTGCCAATTTTCTGGGATTGATAGAAAATGAGTTAGCATGCAAACCATATACCGTTGGAAATCCCTTGAAGTTTAGTTTCATACGCCACCAACGGCGCTCAATTTTGACTCCTGAGCAAGAAAATATAGCCATTTGAACTTGGGACAGTAAGCTGTCTGACAGCTTGGTTTTCCAGTTTTGAAGAGTCATTTTTGGAACATCATTTGGGCAACCAAATGATACCATAAAACACCAAATTTTGCAAGAATAAACCTCAATATGTGAACTACATTTGTACCAAAATTTAGCCAAAAACTCATACAGGAAGGCAGTGATCCATGCCCCCAAAGTTGACTGAAAATTTGAAGTTCTAATCTGCCATACGAAATTCTTTTCTTTTACAACCTTTGATTCATCCAAAACAACCCTCATTCCATTCCATTTTCAAAACCAAGATTCTAACAACATTTCTTGATCAAATGGAGGTTATGTGATGGAAAAATTTCAGACCACACTAAAACAGAACAGCCCATGTGGACAGAATTGAAAGCAGATTTTCCAGGTTTTTGATCTTCATTTCATGCACTTTTAAAACACCAATTGAGAGAGCTTCTAGGCTAGGAAAATGACCACTTAAAACCTAACATTTCAGCTCCCAAAACCACCAAAAATCCCACAAAATGCTACCGCCAAAACAGGGGAGAAAAATGCTGAAATAAAATCGGCAGCACCTCCCCTCAACTCTCTCGATTTTCCTTCTTCCTTTCTTCCTAACTTCCCAACTTCCATGAATTCATCACAACTCACTCCATCACACAAAAACACATCATAGCAGTCCAATAACAAGAAAGGTGGGAGTTCATAGAGCCCACATAATCATCCAAATTCAACACAAGGGCAAACAAGAAGCTACAAGCTTCAAAATCAACCAATGGAAGCCAAGAACTAGGGTTTGATGGAGTTATTTTTACCTCTTGTAGTTCAAGAGGAGACCTTCGTTGGTGGTGTGCCTAAGCTCCCAAAAGGGTCAAGCAAGATCTCCAAGAAACTAAGCCCTCAACCTCCAAGAATCTTCCTTTCCTCAAGTCTTCTACTAAACTTGAAGTTGGTCCATGGTTGAAGCAAGATTGGAAGCAACACTTGAGCAAGATTTGGAGGAAGAAAATGAAGCTCAAACTAAGGGAAATGGGGGAGAGGGAGTTCGGCTGATGAGAGGAAGAAGAGAGAGGATTTTGGGGTGTTTTTGGTAAAGTGAAAATGTGAGAGGAAGAAGAGATATAAAGCTTTGCTTTATGGTGCCCAAAAGTCAACTTTAATTTGTGGCCAAAAATGCTCCATTTGGAGTTAATTTCCAATCACTCACTTCTAATCCCTCAATTAGCTTTTCTTAATCCACTAATGATCATTCTTATTCTCCAAATTTACGTCACTCTCAGTCCAAATATTTACCTCGAAAAATGTGTCTTTCTCGTTTTTCACAATTGAGCAATAGAAAAATTAAATTGAAGGTTAAACAAGGTTTTTAAAATAAAATGAGGTAATGTATGGTGTAATTGCAATGAAAATGATTTAAATCAATTATTTAGAGAAAATAAATAAATATTTAAATAAATAGGTCAGATAAAATAAATTTTCGGATCCTCACACTTACAATTCAAAGAAGCACTCATTTAATGAACTAAAGTTTTATTTTATTTTATAAAAACATGAATTAGTCTATTAATAAAAAGAGGTTAAAAGTTTAAAATATTGATGAACTTGAAACAATCATCAATGAGTTTGGGCTATCATAATAAAATGGATGTAAATTACATATTGGATTCTCCAAGTGAAAATGACACAAGTTCAGGGATCTCAAGTTTCGAAGAAATTGCTACTAACATCATTGAAAATCCTGTTAATCATGAAGTTGATGGTACACTAGCTTTGGATCCTATTACATGGAAGGAAAAACTCTAACCATCAATAACTCTTGATAATTATTTATTACAATAGAAGAATTTAAGTCCAAAAATTTTAGATGTAATAAGAAAATTAGGGATGAGATTTAGGTAGATTTAAATTTTAAGAAAAAAGAAATAACAATAGACTCAAATTTAAGAAAATATGATATCTAACTTTAATAAGTTATTAATTTATTATATGAATTAGATCAAACGGTTATATAAGGTTTTCAAAATTTTTTTTATCATATTATTTCATGAAATCATTAATTTCAACTTGTTTGCCCAAGTCAGGATTGGAAAAATTATTATTTAATAAAGATTATTAATTTATCAAATATTAATTTATAAAAATTTTACTGTACATAGTCTACGGTAAAGATGAATACAATTCTAGCGTGTCGTCATTGCTGTCTAAGTGGTTTGGCTCTCATTCTAAGGTGAACGATTCTCATATTAGGATCATCGTTCCCTTGGTTGTGTTATGGTTTATTTGGAATGAGAGGAATCATCCTCGTTTTCAGGGAGGCTCTTGTTCTCTGGACCATATCATTTTCCAAGTTTGGATTATATGGGTGCTGCCAAGTTGTTTCATTCTTCTTCTTTTCATGGTGATCAAGATTGCTTTTGGGCAAAATATGCATTAGTTAGCTCCCGTGTTACTCGGATTTCTTTGGTGTCGTGGTCAAAGCCTCAGTTATTTGGTTCTTTTAAGCTCAATTTTGATGCTAGTGTGGTTGGATCTGTTGCGAGCGGGGGTGCTATTTTACGTGATCATCAAGGTAAATTGGTGTTAGCTTTTACAAGGAGTTTGGAGAGGTAGACGTGCTTACGGCGGAAGCTTTTTCTGTTTTGACGGGCCTCTAGATTTGTGCACAAACAAAGTTTTTAAAATCGGGACTCTACCTTGGATCGTTTTTTACTTTGCAGGATCGGATCGTGGGATCGATAGATTCTACAAAAATCGTAAAAAATAATCTTACTAGTAATTTTGATGTTTGCAATTCACATATACAACAATAAATAATGCAACTCATGTATAATCAATATAATAGTATTATTAATTGAGGTTAAAATCGTATTATCTAAACTATTTGGGATACACTAAAAATTAAATAAAAATTTTGGAACTACATGTGACATATTGTAAATGAATCTAATTAAATTAAAAATATTGTTCTTTCTCAATTTTGAGTCCAAATGCAATTACTAGACAAGGTAGCTGAAAAAATTGACTTTGTATATGTGTGTGTGTATCATTTAAGTATTTATTAATGAGAAAATTAAATACCAATTTTTATAGGTAAGGAATTAGCATAATATAATTATGTGGTTTTAAAGTTTTTTGAATCTAATTTTTAATGCAACAAATAGCAGAATTTTCTATACAAAATTATGATCAAATTATTAAAATTTTTATCATAATATCTTTAAATGGTAGGATCGTATCAAAATCGGATCGAAATCGAAAACCATACTTTGGATTGTAGGATCGTAAGATCCCACGATCCGGATCACGATCCTGACAACTAAGTGCACAAAGGAAGCTTCAAAATTTTGTGGATGAGTCCGATTCAGCAGTGCTAGTTCATTTGATTAATTTGGGCATCACAGCTAAATGGACTCTTGTAATGTTTTGAAGGCAATTCGGAGTTTGTTGTGTTCGCTGCATGTTACCTTCCATCATGTTTTTAAGGAAAGTAATTTTGTGGCTGATGGTATTGCCGCATTGAATCTTCGGTCTGATGTGATTTTTGACTGTATGGGTATTTTGCCATGTAAAGTTAGAGCTGCTTTTGTTTTAGATTGTCAATTAGTCCCTTATGTACAGCATTGTATTGTAAGGGATTAGTACACCCACTTTCTTTTTCCACTCGTTGGGGTTCAAGTGTTTTTCCTACTCTAATACTTTGTCATTTTTGTTTTATAGCTTAATAAAATAAGGGGCTAACATCCCACTCCCCTATACGGGACTTAGCCAAAAAAGGGGTAAAGATATATACAAGAATTAAGACTTGGATGGCAAAAGTTTAAAAAGATGATTATCTGAAAACTAGAAGTAAGATCTACTTTATTAAGGGTCATAAAAAAATTTTACAATCTCTTATAGAAATGAACACGAGTGAGAAGCTGGATTTGCTTCTCAAAACTACTCATATTCGCAAACCAATCCACCCTCCTCCAATCACATTCAAAAAATCAAGATCCTTTTAAGTATTATTGCAAAAATTTTAAGAAGGAATTTGCTGCTGTGTCATCCATCAACTTTCATGAGGTTACAACTTATGAAGATAGAGGTTCATCCATTGAACATGCCACAATGTGTTTGAAAAAAAAAAAAAGAAGCATTGAGAAAACATCATATACTCACTGTTCCTTTCAAGAAAATTCAAGCATAGGGAATATTCTATCTATTGTACAAGAAAATTGGATTAGTTGTATAGAATTCAATTTGTAAATATCATAACTAATAATATGATATACTTGCATGAAAACTTTGAATGCTAGATACCATTCAGGAAGAAAAAAACTACTAATTTTTCTTTCATTGCTTCATCTCAAAAAATTAAAAGGTGCCTTTTTGTTAGACTATTAGCTTGATTTATTGATATTGTAGTAACTAAAACTATATAATTGTGAAATCTATCCACTCAATTTAACCTATAAATTTGTAGAAAAAAGGAGCTTATGAGTTTCAAAGCTTCACAAAATGGAAGATCATTAGTAAATTCTACAGGAAAAATGCTAAATATTGGAGAATGAGTTAGCAAAACTAGAAATTATGTTCAGATTATTATGTTAAATTTAAGACGGAACACTAAGAATTTGTATAGAGAAGCAAAATCTATCCACTATCTACACTACTATTCTAAGAGATAATATATTTGAATAATTACTAATGTGTAAGTTAGCTAATCCATAGCATATGGTTAATTTTACACTCTAAATTAAGTGATTGAAAGATGCAAATACGAATTCTCTATAATTACACCACTTGAGTTACTTATTACTTAACTAGCTTAGATGCTTCCTCTTAGATAAACACAACTATCATATTTATCATACAACTTAGTTAGAGTCTTTCTATTTCTTTAGGGCAAAAATATCAAATATTTTTAAATAATAAGAAACAATATCATGTTATGACCCTCAAATTATTAAGATAGGGAGGACTAATGTTTGAAACTTTTTTTTTATTTTTAATTAAACAATTTTTTCTTATTTCTGTGTACCAATTGATGCATGAATTTCTTGTTGGGAATCAATGCAGGTGAATAGTTTGTTCACACTTAGAAATAGGAGGCTATTTTTATTTGAAGATAAGGAGACTATTTTTGTTTGAAGATAAGAAGACTAAATTTTGTTTTTTGGATAATTTTTTATGTGACAACCCACCTCTCCCTAGGGCGTATCCTAAGGTATCAGTGGACCGCCTGTCTAACTCTCTCCAGGACTCACTCACACAAATGATTACTAATTTTTCAAAGAAACAATTTAAGTACTAATCCCAAACTTACAATCGACTCATAATCAAACTACGTCAATCTCACAAACCCAAAATTTCAATAACAAATTAAACCAAACGATAACTCACAAATTCATTACTCAAACCTTAAAGTCCCAAAATACATAGAGTACTTAATTACACATTCAAAGTTCCACAATACAATATC
The DNA here is from genome assembly GCA_013103745.1 of Gardenia jasminoides. Lineage (NCBI taxonomy): Eukaryota > Viridiplantae > Streptophyta > Magnoliopsida > Gentianales > Rubiaceae > Gardenia > Gardenia jasminoides. The sequence continues at coordinate 27,930,189 of CM023099.1, read as the reverse complement.
CCAAATTCATAATTCAAGTTTCACCAGCCAGATACAAAACTAAGTAGACAACCACTTACTCCTTTCTCCACTAAAACCCTCGTCCGGGCTTGCCCACCTAACAAAACTTATATATTTGTGTATTGCTCTTAAACAGGGACAAGGCTATATGCCAAGTCCAGAGCACACAACTTATCTCGTAGCCCAAGGTTGTTAAATCTCCTCGACCTGGATCTTCCCAACAGCTGGAGTCGATATCTTATCAAGGGGATTTAAGTATTCTTGAGAATAATAAATATAAAACACAACACATCACATCACATCACATACTCAAAACAGAATTCACATCACATCACAAGTCAAGAGGTTCAAAATATACTTGAAATGTCACAACAACCATTTTACAAAATTTACCATTCAAATAGGAGTACGTGCGATAAAGTACACACTACTCCATTTGATGGATCAAAAATCAAATTTTCACATCCAATCACTTAATCAATCATATTCCAAATCAAATTCACATAATCAAGTAACATGCATGGAAACTCACCAAAGTAGCAAGGTTAGATTTCCAAATTGGGATCTGGTTCAAATCCTTCCCCACTTCCTATAATCAAGTAAAAGGAAGAAATAAGTTTCGCCTCACAATTAGCGAAACTAACTCAAATAACTTATTCATTTATTTTATCAAAATTCTTCACAAAATTTTCCTAACTTTGCTCGAATGAAAGGTAGTCACTCGAGTCGAAAATCATCTTAGAAGATTCCATTTTCAAATTAACACATCAATTAACCAAATTACTCTATCGATGTACTCCTTTCTCGCAACTTCTAAATTTTTAGTACCAAGAAATAAAGCGAGGCATTTCACCTCAAAAATCACTCATTCAAGTTTAAACTCAACACTAAACTTTTAATCAAAGTTTTTAACACAAGTTTAAAACAATTTTAACTGAGTCTTAATGTTCAAAATTCATAAAAAGTAGATAAAATATTTCAAATCCCTCAAATCTGTCCAAAATGGCACATTTACCTCAAAATTTAGTGAAACTCAATTTTTCACCATTAAAGTTCAAGATTTTAACTCTATTTAAGCATATTCTCATAAACGAACATAATACATATATATTTAGGCAAAATATCTTCAAGAAACATTATAAAATTTTGAAATCAAACATTATAACATTCCAGGTATAGGTTCGGCCAGCCTTCATTATATTTCTTCAAAATTTTCAACGACAATCCTACTTTTCAACCATAAAATGAATTCATCTCACAAACTTCATCCACAACCATAATCAGGTTCTCAAGTCAGCTACCTAAAAGTCACCTCAAGTCAGCTACCTAAGTTAGAATTCAAGAGCCCAACTCAAATGTTCTATACATAAGCATTCTTAGCAAAATAAACCATAGATCTACAAGATTTAACACCACTTGAACTAAAACTAAGAGATTCAAGTGTTATACCTCAAGATCTATCTAGATCTAATAAGATCAAGGGAGATCTTGTGAGCTCTTCTCAAGGATGACTTCTCAAACTTAGCAACTTCAAAAAAATCTCCGATCTTAGCCAAGGATCCGCTTGTTTGAAGATGATTTCTTCTCAAAATTCAAGAACAAGGAGATGACAAGCACAAGGAAGCTTTCCTTCCTCTTTCTTACTCTCTCTCACTCTCGATCCACACTCCCTCTCTCTCTCTCTCTCTCACGGCTGCCAAGGGAAGAAGAAGACACAAGAGAAATAGCTTCAATGGAGTCTTCAAGCTTCAAGAAATGGAGGAAGAAGATGAAGTTGAAGAAACTTATTTTCTCTCTCTTTTCTTGCTCTCAAGTTCGGCCCCCCCCCTCTCTCCCTAAGGCTCCAAAATTGCAGCTGAAAAATGAAGGGACAAGGAGCAAGAATGGTGGCTTTTTATAGGCAAAATACTTGGCCCTCCTTAATTTAAGGAAAAAGGTGACCAACTTCACTTTTTGTCGCGTCGCGCGACGCTTCAACTTTTACTAGTTTATCTCATTCTGACACCGTCGAACCTTAAATATATCTCTGTAATATCTCCACATATGCTCGGTTTCATCTTAGAGTTACTATTCATGCTTCGGAACAAAATTCGATGCTTAAACTGGCCGAAACCAAACACCGGCAAATAATTCTCAAAAAATTCTCTAAATTAGAAAATAATAACTCAAAACATAAATTCACTAATATTTTAGTGAATAAACATAATTCAAATAGTTTTATTTAATTTTCCGTAAAAACAGAATTTTGAGACCCTCATATTTTATCCATAAAGGATATAATGATAAACACTTTAAGCATACAATGTTAGCTTACGAATTAATATTAACAAATTTTATTAAATTGTAAATATTAGAAACTTTGAAATTGAATTATCACATTATTAAAACTAAAATTTTAAAATGTGAAGCATATGAAACTTAAGAGCAAGTATAAATTTTTTTGAGAATATTAGCTTAATACCTTTTTTTTAGTATTTCAATCAAATTTTTATTTTACATCTATCACATCTCAAAAAGTTTAACAATGGTATTTTTCCACAAATATTTTAAAATATATTATTTTTGTTATAAATAGATTTATGTAGCTCAAACATTATCTATCTTAAAATTTTTACAATGAAACTTTCTTTACCTTGATTAAATCTATAATTTTCTCAAAAATATTCTATAATTTTATGTGTTGTCTATTATGGAAAACAAAGAATTTTGTATTTTGAATGTTAAATATCTTTGCAATTTAGTATGTTTTGAACAAAAGTTATATATTTCCAATACCTAAATAATTTAAAAAATTATTATGTATACTATTAAATCATTATTTTGTAATAAAAATTAGTACCAAAAAATATGAATATTTGCCTCATGGTATTTGTAAAATAGGATAGCAAGATCACAAATAAAAAATTAATATTGTATCAAAAATATTATACTATGTGTTTCGATTTAGACCTTTTGTATGTCATTTTTATGTGTTAAATTATACATTGTTCTTAAAAAGTAAAATATTACAAATTTTGAACTATTCATTTTTACTGAAACACAGGGTTGATGACCGACATATGCTTAAGTGTGATAATGGTATGGTAGCTCAATAATATAGCCATAGCTATTAATTACTATCTACTGTTGATACTAAATATATTGGTACAAAATTTTTAAATTTATTATTTCCTATAATCATTCTTAACAAAGGGTATAATAGTGTGTTTGATAGGATATGTCTTTAATCAACAATAATTTTGATCAATTTATCTTAACTCACTTTGATATTACAATCTTATAGGTAGGAATATAAGCGCTAATATGTTTGGCCCAAATTTTTCGAATTTTGTAAATGTCAATTTAAGTGCTACTGAAAGCACTTTCTTGGAGTTTATTAAAAGTTTACAAATGTCAATTAAAAGTACAAATTTTTTACTTTTTTTTTTCTATTTTAGCAATTATAATATACACAACTAAACTTACCATTTCTTTTGAAATTTCAAAATTTTCATAACCCATATCATTTCTATCCTTCAGAAAATTTTTGAAACCTTAGGAAGGTTTGAAGGTTTGGTTGTTGTAAGTTTCATTATCAAAGAATTATTTTGAACAAATGTAGATATTTTTAAAAATAAATTTTTAGAAATTGAATCTTGGTAAAAAGTGTGGTACCCCTGGCAGAAGATTTATAGTTGGATCTAGGAATCATGGGAAGGAAAAAATGCTCGACATGGTCATTGATTTTGTTGGGAAGTTACAAGTCTAGTAGAGAATACTGCACCATTGCTGCATTAATTGTTTCGTATTCATGAAGTTCATCAGACTATCAAAATAAGCATTTGTTGGAGTAAATTTTAGAGAATTCAAAGTCTAAACAATCAAGAGTTAAACTGTTTTTCATTATAATTTGTTTATTGGTGTATTCTTAATTCTCTAAATGTTATGATTATGCAAGTTATTATACGGGTTAATAAATCTAGATTTGAACATTTCATATCACAGTTGGAATACATGGTTTGTCTTAAAATGTTCATTTATTAAAATTAGAATACAAGCCCTATCCTTGAGTACTACATAATCATTGAAGGTTAGATTATAAGATTGCCTATGAGTTGTCAAAATTACTGTAAGTTTTTGGTCAAAGATGGGAGAGTGATCCCGCTGGAATATTTGTTATAGTAGAGTTATAAAATTGAAGGAGTTTAATGCTTTCGCCTCTGAAGAAGCCTAAAAGAGTTAAAAGGAGAATTTAAGAAATAACTTGTCAACATATACAATTTAGAAATAATGATGGCTGTCAAAATATTTAATTTTGGATAAAAATCTTGAAATTCGATAAGAATAAGAGATGAGCACAATCAAAAACTTATAGATTAATATATTATATAGTATAGGTTTTCTAATAAAGTTTTAAGTGATTGTTCATAAAAAGAAGTTTAGCTATAGAAGGTGAAATTGGATTTTGAAAGTATGCATAAAAGAATAATTGAAAATCCTCAAGAGATCTTTTCTTGGTTATCAATCATTATTTTGTATCGATTATATATTTTTCAAGTCTTGTTGGAATTGCCTTATGATTCTAGTTATAAATCTAAGTTTATTTGAAATAAAAAGTTGATCTTGAAGAGAATATGCATGCAAATGATGTATGAAAAATTTAAGTTCATTGAAATTTTTGATATGTATTTGTATTGAGATATAATTGAGAATAAAAAATTTGTCTAGAAAAAAGAAAATAAATTATTGATGAAGAATTCATAACTTGGATTCTCAATTTATTTCAATGGATAATTACATTAACCTCGCTTGTACTTTGGCCAAATTACTTGTAGATTATTTGAGGTTTTGGAGGTGGCTAGTTATATTGCTAGAGTAGGAATTTTTCTGTCAAAGCAATATCTTTCTAAATGTCCAAACTACGCTTATGAAGGTTTCCATATTAAATTCTCTCTTTCTTCCATTTCCAGATACACTTCTTCTTTCTTATCACAATTTCCAAATTCTCTCTATAGATCCTCTAGCCCTCTCTTCACTCTCACCTTCATCTTTCATGCTTTGTTTTCTGTCAGTGTAGCCTAATGTGTGAGGGCCTCAAAATTTATTTCTAAAATTGTTAATATTTATTATTTTAAATATTGTTAATATTATTATTTATTCGTTTGGTTATTATAATGTCGTTCTCAAGCATATTTTTCAGAAAATTTAAATGAAAATCTATTTTAATTTGGGAAAAACCCTAATCTAAATTTACACTTACTTTTCTTGTAGATTTTCTATATTCCGTTCACTTTACTTTAAAATTCACCTTTTTGCATTAGTTAGACAGAAAATGAGAAAAACACGTTTTTCGAGGTAGAAATTCGGGCAATGAGTGAAGTAGCGCTGGTGTAAGGATGATCACCCGTAGGTTAGAAATGTAATCCAGTGACTAGAGGTGAATTAAAAAGAGTGATTATAATTAGGGATTTGAAATCTTAGTTTAAGTTGGATTAACCTTCTTGAAATTAGAATTTTAATTAGCCATTGTTTCTTCCACTTAATTTACCCTAATTCACTCCCATTTTAGTCCTTTTCATTTCTCCCTCCTAACCGAGATTAACCCTTTAATCTTTAGCTAAGTGAGATAATTATTTTTCCCTCCAAAATTGTTAGCAAAAGATTACTATTCTTTAGTTGACTTTTGTGCCATAAGACAAGCTTTATGTCTTGTCTTTCTTTCCTCAATTAATTCATTCAAAAATTGCACAAAACATCTCTCTCTTGGCCGAACCTCCCCTCCCCCTCTTCCCTTGAAATTTCATCAATTTCTTCTTCCAATTCCTCTCTAAAATCACCTACAAACTTCCATTAATCTTGGCCTAAGCTTGGGTTTGTGGTGAGGAACATTGAAGAGAGCATTTGGGGAGATTAAAGCCAGCATTCTTGGGGGAAATTTGTTAATTTCTTAGAAGAGGTAAAATACTAAAAATCTCATCTTTGTCTATTGATTACATTCCAAGCATGATATTAGGATTGGGGAGTTGAGAAGTTACTAGAACCTTGATGATTGTTGATGAAAATGAGTTTTGTGTTGGTTTGCATTTGTAAGATGTTAAGCTCCTTTAGCTTGTAATTCTTGATAATGGTTGATTGAGTGGGCTCTTGGATTCCCACAAGTATGAGAATTTGATTTCTAGCATGATTAATGATATAATGTATGTGTATAAGTTGGAATTTGTGGTTGAAAATTGAAGGAAAAATCTCAAGGAAAAACCGGTTAGGAAAAGGAAGAAAATGAGGAAGAAAATTGCTGTTTTTCTTTTAATCTTGTGGCTGCGATTTTGGCAAGCTTGAAGGCTAAATGTGAGGCTTAAATGTTGAGGGTTAGGTTGTTAATTTGTCCCACACAAATTCCTTCAAAGGTTAAGCAAAATTGGTGGCTTAGTTGGAACAAGGAAAAGCTGGAAATTGAGCAAGCTTGCTGTCCGAATTTGTGTGCCTGTTTTGTGCTAAAATTTGATAAAAGCCATTATCATTTCTGATATTGGGTTTAGGAAGGTTAAAACTATCTTGGTTTCGAAAATGGGATCAATTGGTGGTGGTTTAGATATGTTAGAAGTGATGAGAAGAAGAAGATCAAAACTTCACTGGTTTGAGGCAATTCACTGAGTGAACTTCGGGCGATTAGAAAGCTGACTTCCTGAGGGAATTTTTGATTGAATTTTGGTATTAACTTAGCCTATATATGGTAGAATTGGTGTACCAAATTTGGTAATTTTTGGGTAAGAAACAGACACTCAAATGAGGCCTTGAATCATGCCCTGTAAATCTGGAAATCAGAAAACTCAAAATTTCGAACCAGCCTTGTTTGAACTGCTATAATTTCTTGCTCGAGTGTCGGAATCGAGTGCCGTCAGTGGCGTTTGAAACTTCATATATAGGAATTTAAACTTTATAAATTTGAGAGGGCAATTCAGTTCCTACAATTTTTGGTGAAATTTCAAAGTTGGCTGGACAATCAACCTGTTATGTTCTGTTTTGTACTGTAACTATTTCTTAATCGAAAATCTGGGCAGTTTCTGTCCAAAATTTTATCTTGGTGCCTTCTAAAAAGCTTTAGAACTTTAAAAGAGGTTCCCAACAGTACCAAGCTTACAAAATTTGGACTTATATAACTCAAGTTACGATTTTTCAAAGATTTCTGCTCAAGTAGGAAGATTTTGAACTTGATTTTTCTTGAACGAGATTTGATTGGTGAACTAGAAACTTATTTTCGTTGTTCTTTAAATATTTTAGGAAGTGGTGCTGAACTACAAAGTGATCCAAACTTGAACTCCGAGACCTACTTTGTTGGTGAGTTTTCAATGTATGTTATTCGCTTTATTCAAATGTCCTACGTGAATGTATGAATTACTTGAACTTGAAAGTGTTAAACCACTCGCTTAGGAGGGTATACTTTATTGCCCTCTTTTAAGTAGAGTAGGTGAATTGATTGTTTTGCATGAATGTATACACATTAGTGGGGAAAGTGTGTATAAAAGTGTTTATAAACTACTCTTGGCCGCGTCCCTTGAGTAGTAAGTGTTTAAGTGTTAGGATTGCGGGCCCGGTAAAGGGGGATGTTTGGTGGAAGGAAATGGTAGTAAAGAGTCGTCTAAATGGATCCGAAAGTCGACGGAGTGTCTGCTATGTGATTTGAACGAGTGAAGTGGACTTGAGCTCCTGAGAGCTCCCGTATCCTACTTGTGTGATTTTGTGTTTCATCATACTTGTTTTAATTATGTCATTTATTCTGCTTTATACTTGTGCATGATATTTTGGAAATTCACGAGCTTTTAACTCACCCCCGTTCCCATTTGTTTTTCCTCAACAGGTGACGAGAATCCAGAGATCTAGTTAGGTCTACCACTATATTTTGGCTTTTGTCTCGAGTATGGAGAAACGAACTGTATATTCTTTTGGTTTTTGAATATTTCAAATTCATGGGAATGTACTAAACTATGGCTCGAGGTTTTAAGTATTTTTGACTTGATAATTGTACTTTAAACTTAAACCTTACTTTACAGATTTCAATATTATTGTTGATATGAATTTTGGATTTTACCCTCTTAAGTTAGTATTTCTTGAATGCTTGAGTCCTGGCGAGAGTTAGGCAGGCAGCCCGCCAACCCTTTGGTTAGCCTTAGGGGGAAGTGGGGCTGTCACATAATGTAGGTTTAAGTTTTCAAGTTTATTTACCTAATTACCTAATATATTTATAACCCAAATGCCTCATTTAACCACAAGTATAAATGTTGAATACAAGGATAATTCAGATCGATTCCACAGGTATCAAAATTCAATTACTAAAACTAGTCAATTGCTTTATCATATAAATAATCAAGAATTTTTTTGTAGACTAAAATTAGTAAACTCAAACAAACAATTCAACTATTAAATTTAAACAAGCACTTGAAGGAAATGATTCCTAGGTTTTTCTAATCCTTGTTGCATGAGATAAAACTTAACTTGGTTGAATTGCTACACTTTAATCATTTGTTAGGGATAGATTTACAGTTGTTATTAAACATTATAGGTAGCAATGAATCACATACCCTTATGTAGCCCCACCTATAAAACATGGTTGAAGGACTAAATATGTGCTCATATAGACTTGTGAAATTATCAAGTAATGCACCAAAATTCATCTTTTGCTTTTGTGAATCTGAAATTTAAATTTCAAGAATCTCGATCCGCAAATTGTTACCAACTTTCATTACTTAAAAATTGCTAAAATGATTCATAACTTGTGATCAATCAATCATGAATATAAAAGTAGATTCAGGAACTAAACAAGTAAGAAAACCTCACAAATCAACCATAGTCAAGTCGTAACCTCCATATAAACAAGTTTATAGTAAAACCTAGGAATTAAAGTTCTAACTTCTCATGCTTCTAAGAAGGAAAGAGGTTAAAATACAATGAACGAATGTCATGATTGAATTATAAGTTGAAGATATTGAAGAACACACACTCCGTTGGTTGTAGTTGAGTGCCTCGATCTCCGCCTTCTCGTTGATGCTCCACTCAAACAAGACATAATTGTGACGACCCTACCTCCCCCTAAGGCGAACCAGAGGGTTCGGCGGACCGCCTGCCCAGCTCTCGCCAGGACTCACTCGCTCGAATAACTAATAATACTTCGAAAGTAAACGTAAATAACCATTCCAAATCAAACCACAACTAATAACATTACTAAATTCAACTTACAACCCAGCTTCTCAAATTACAGTCCAATATACTTAAGGTACAACCACAATTTCATCTTACAAACCCAAAATATCAAATTCAGCATTTCAAGGCAAAATTCAAAAGAGAAGTTCTAACCCTAACTAATCATGTCTTCACTCGGGTTCTCGATCCCTGCTATAGAAAACAAATTTGAAAGAATGAGCTAAAAGCCCAGTGAGTTCCAAAAGACTTGTAATTCACGTAGAACAGTTCAAATCATATTTCAAGTTTACAATTTAAAACATGTAGATAAACACGTAAATGGGTATTGTCTGGATATACTAGGTAAACTACTCAAAGGACATCGCCCAACGAAGTAGACTAGTCGAGGGATTTCACCCAACGACGTCACAATAATTCACTGAAACTACTCGAAGGACTTCGCCCAACGAAGTAGACTAGTCGAGGGATTTCACCCAACGGCATCACAATAATTCACTGAAACTATTCGAGGGATTTCGCCTAACGAAGTAGACTAGTCGAGGGACTTCACCCAACGACATCACAATAATTCACTGAAACTACTTGAGGGACTTCGCCCAACGAAGTAGACCAGTAGAGGGACTTTGCCCAACGACATCACAAACTAGTCGAGGGTATTCACCCAATGACGTCACATTAGTCACAAGATAGCACACGAAAAGTATTCACATGGCAGTTCAAATTATAAAACAGATCAAGCATATTTCTTATGAGATTCAAGTATTTCAAATAATCCAAATTCATTTCAACAAATCATTTCTTTGCAAACAATAGCAAGATTTTCATTTGAAAAGGAGTTGGAACACTCACCAACAAAAGAAATCAAATAAAAGTATGCAAGTGAAATCACTCGAGCGCTTCGGAATTCACGCCGTAGTTCCCTTGGCCACCTCTTCCTTTTCAATTAGAACCCTAGGTTGAGTGTGTCCAAGAGCCACCAAAACCACCAAGATCTCCCTCCTAAAGCTCGGGTTTGCTTCACTAGTCGAAGGTCTTCAAGGTGCAAGAGAAGGGAAGGAAGGTTGAGCAAGTTTTCTTGGTTGATTTGATGAAGCTTGGAGTAGATTTTGAAGATGAAAATGAAGAGGGGAAAATGGGGAAGGTGTGCGGCTGAAATGAGGGAGAAGAGAGAGATATTTTGGGCATTTGGTAAAGTGGGAAAAGTGAAAGAAAGAAGAAACATAAAGCTTTGCTTTATGGAGTCAAAAGTCAACTTGAATTTGTGACCCAAAATGCTCCAATTGGAGTTTAATCCTAATCACTCACTTCTAATTCCTCAATTATCTTTTCTTAATCTACTAATGATCATTCATATTCTCCAAACTTACGTCACTCTCAGTCCAAATGTTTGTCTCGAAAAATGTGCCTTTTTTTTTCACAATTGACTGACAGAAAAATTAAATTGAAGGTTAAATAAGGTTTTTAACATAAAATGAGGTAATGTATAGTGTAATTGCAATTAAAATGATTTAAATCAATTATTCAAAGAAAATAAATAGGTCAGATAAAATAGATTTTTGGGTCCTCACAATAAGCTCTTGTTGTAACTTGCCTCTTCCCACATTTAGAAAATGAGACTTAGGGTTTCTTCCTCTTATAGTCTTCTTGTGCTTTTGTGAAAGAAACAAGTGAATTTTTCTCTCCAAGCCTTCTTCTCCTTATTTTATTCACTCTACTTTAATATAAATATATATATATATATATATATATATATATATATATACATACATATATATGTGTCAACTATAGAGATTCCCAGACCAAATCCTTGAAAAACAGCAACTATAGAGATTCTTAGGATGTCTCAACTATATTGCTGATTTCTTTCCTGACCTTAGTAATTTAGCCAAGCCCTTATATGAAAAACTAAAGAAGTCCCCGAGAAGTCGAAGACAAAGATGGCAATCTTAGGACCATTAATACTCACTCATGTGCCCAGATTTTAAAGGTCATCAAACCGGTAGAATGGGGAACAAATCTCTGCAGAGCTAAACCGTTTGGAATTCCCTATAATCCCTCGGGATATACTTACTGGGACTACCAAGCGGCATGGTTTAATGCTTTTTCTTTCCAAAATGAAATAAACCAACATTCCTTTCTGTTCTACTTCATGAAAGGAAACCAGTATAATTTTCCAACATGGTTCATCACTTGGTGGAATACTCATGGTCCAAACCTTCAAATTTTGCCAACTGAGATCAAACAAGGATACCAAATGTTCGAGCAAAGGTTTGAACCTCCAAACAATTATATTCCAATTAGTCTTCACTACTTTTCCATCTTTTCTATCGCATGGGTGTACCAATGGAAGTATGAATACCTTTATCAAGAACAGCTCCCACCTCTTTTCATCAGACAGGGATATACAAAGTGGTGGCCAGCATACAGGACAGACTTTATTCAGCCAGCAAACATCCAATCATGGTTTCAGAAGAACCCAAAGATGATCAAACCCGGAGATCATCAGACTAGTAAATTCCTCCAACAAAAATCCTTAACTGCAGCAAAACTGGCTTCAATCACTGATAAACAAGAATATGTTCAGCAACTTCAACAAGTATTGTTGCAACTTCAAGTTGAAGAAAAGACCAGCTCATCAACAGCAACTAAACAAAAGGCAAGATCCTTGACTATCAAAAGGGAAACTGCATCCTCTGGATCTGAAGGAAGTTTCGAAGGCCTCCAACAAAATGAAGATGAATGTTATGGAATCTTCTCTCAAATCCCTTAAACAAAAACAAAGGTTGACTAGATTCACTATAACACGAGAAAAACTACAAGTACCGGAAGTTACTATGAAAGCATGACAAGAAAAACCAGCACTGTACACTGTAGCACGCACAGTATGTAACACTGTAGCACTACTGTAGCAAACACTGTTATGGGTACTGTAGCAAAATTTTTGCTATAAATACCCCTCAAACTCACCTCTTCACACACACCATTTTTCTTCAGCTCTTTCTCTCTCTAACTTAAAGAAAACTCTTCTCTCTCTCTCTAAACATCATTAGCATTAGACTTAGCTTGGAATCAAGCTTTGGTCAAGACTTTGGTCAAGTTTCAACCTTGTAAGTCTTCTAGCTTTCAATAAACATTTTTATTTAGTTGTTATTCTGTCCATGGTTGGTTAAATCCGCCTACATACATTCTTATTTATTTACTTATTCCGTTTATGTTTATTTATTTATTCTGTGATTGGGCCTATTATACCGCCTAATCTCATAGTGGTTGTCCGTCTGCGACCCACTTCCTTTACTCTGCTTCTTTCACTTTCTTGCTTTTAGGGGCTCTCGCTAACCCCGCTTTGGTATCAGAGCCAGAGGGGGAAGTGGGGTGATAACTATGTTTCCTAACAAACGATAATACTACTAGTATGAATCTAAGAGCTCAGATCTTGTTGAAAGCAGTAAGCTTTAGAAGTCTCTGAGGGCGGTCCTGGCAGTAAGGCCATAAGATTTGGCAGTAAGTCCTGTAGGCCTGATGAGATCCGAGGGGAATGATAGTACCCGAGGCGGTAAGCTGCCTAAATTTTAGATCTGACCTGTTAGATCCATACTATCTCTATTATAGTAGGTTAAGAAGTATACTTATCCCTCATGGATCCCGACGGATCTGTGCCAAGGGGAAGGGAACTTTTACATATAATTGATTTTATCTTCTTCTTACATTTCATTGATCTTATCATTGATCTTGTTCTTGATTTCATTGTTGATTTTATTGTTGATTTCATTTTACCAGATTAATCTATGGCTTCCTTTTTTAGATCTAGTTCTAGATCTTCTATCTCGAACATTTCTCCTACAAACACTCGTCTTAAAGAAGAAATTAATCTTCAAGATGTAAACCAAGACATTGATAATTGAGAAATTCCTAGATATCAAGAAACTGAGATTTATCAAAATAATAAACGTTGGAAAATAACTACAGACTACACGATTAAAACTATAGAACAAACTATTGCCTTAAACAATGATCATGAAGAGATCAAACTTTTATCAAAGAAAGCTATAGAAAGGCATCAACAAAAATACAACTATATACATTTTGGACTTGTACAAGTTATAGTTAAACCCTTGACAAGAGAAGGACTGGACACATCCCTACTCCTTTGCCTCCGAGATTGCAGATTCCTGAACTTCAATGACTCATTATTCGGAATGGCAGAAACAAGCCTATGCGGAGGACCTGTGTATTTTGACTGTTTTCCGAATTTCTCCGTATGCCTCCAGGATAGAAATATCCTAGACGCTTTAACCCCAAACATAAAAACAACTAATTATAAAACAAAAACTGGCACTCTTCCTGTTGCTATTATTTACAGGATCCAATACAAGGTTATGATCAGCCTTCAACACTAGAGCCCTGAAGACAACAAAGAAAGGAGAAACGGTGCTTTTCCAAACAGATCTAGCCAGATCTAGAATCTCCATTCCTAGAACTATTTCTTGGAATGAAGTATCTCTCCTGGCAGACTGGACACTACTAGATATAGCCCCTAATGTCCTAACCCAAAATACATCAGTTTCAAGCATCAAGCAATTCCCCAATGGTACTGTCCAAATAAAATTTGACAGGTCCAGAAGTGTTAAGGCATCTTCTGCTACAAGCACCAGTATGGATACCATTGATGCAAGGAGACACTCAATCTCCTCTATATCCACAAAGCTCCACAACCTTGATCGCTCTTCAAGGATTCCTCAAGCAAGATATACGATCCAAACAGAAGAACCCTCAGAAAAACAATCTTCAGATGAAGATACAATCCACGGAGAACTTCCAGTGTCTCTTACATACTCAACCATGACCAACAAACCTTTGCTAGAACTAAGGGTTCTCGATTCAGATTTTCAGATCAACAAGCAAGACTTGTGAGTTGAGTTTTATGCAGATCATAATCAAGCAAAGAGACAGTGGTTCTTCAACAACTACAAAGGAGAATCAAGAAAAGCCATACAGACTATCTATTACAACTTCTTAGAGAGGACAAGCCAACATATCCAATTCTTTGATTGGTTCGAGGAATATGCCTCCTACAATAATATCAATTATCCATTCTTCCAACAAAATGCAAAGCCAGTTCTACCCAAAGAAGGTTGCCAAGAATGCCGAGAACTTCGAGAGAAAGTAAATACTGTTGAAAGGAGGATAGCTGAACTCTTAGAAGCAAAAGAGAGTTTTCCTTCTAGAGGACAAGTAAATGTCCTTACCCAAAATCTCTCCAAACCTCTCATCTCCAAAGATCTTCAAACAGAAATTGCTCTTCTCAAGCAAGAAATTAGAACAATCAAAACCAACAAAACCCCTGAACAGGCAACCAAGACCTCTTTCCAAAAATACCTTGTTCATATCAGAATGGCCATTCAAAAAACCTATGTTGTTGAAACAGAAGCCCTACTTGATACTGGAGCCGACTTAAGTTGTATCCAAGAAGGACTCATTCCTACCAAATTCTTTGATAAAACAAAAAAGAGTCTCACCAGAGCAAATGGTTTCAGGTTAAATATTCAGTTTAAACTTTCAGATGTAGAGATCCAGTTCTCTTCAATATCCATAAAAGAAACCTTCTTTCTAGCCAAAGATCTAACCAACAATGTCATATTAGGAACAACCTTCATTCAAAAACTTGTTCCTTTCTTGACCACCTATCAAGGCATAATCCCACAAAAGTATGGACCAAATGCCCTTCTACCATTCACAAGAGAACCTGTGTCCAAAACTATTAACTCTTTAGTGCTAAAAGGAAACCAGATTAACTTCTTGAAAGAAGAAGTATCCTTCAAAAGGATAGAAGAGCAACTACAGCTAGGGGTGGAA
The DNA here is from genome assembly GCA_013103745.1 of Gardenia jasminoides. Classification (NCBI taxonomy): domain Eukaryota; kingdom Viridiplantae; phylum Streptophyta; class Magnoliopsida; order Gentianales; family Rubiaceae; genus Gardenia; species Gardenia jasminoides. Next base: position 27,915,162 of record CM023099.1, on the reverse strand, counting down.
ATTTCCGACACGACCTGAAAATCCGACACGAACCTAACATAAAAATAATGGGTTTGAGTCAAGGCTTGACGGGTTTGGATCAGAATCGGGTCGAACCTGACTGATCCGAAAAATAAACAGGTCAGGTCGGGTCATTAACGGGTTGACCCGATTGACCCGTTAAAGGTAAAAAAATTCGGGTCAATTCGGGTCATTTTCGGGTCGATCCACCAACCCGCCAACCCGTATCAGGTCATGTTCGGGTTGGGTAGTTTCGGGTTGGTGGGTTGGGTTCGAGTCAGTGGGTTTTGTGTTATACCAGTCTCTTAACCCGACCCGCCAACCCGAACCCGACCCGATTGCCACCCCTAACTACAGCAACTAGAAATCCAGTAAAGGATCAAAGATCTACAATCAAAGATCCAAATACAAGTATGTGCTGAAGTACCAACTGCCTTGTGGAAAAGAAAACAGCATACAGTCAGTCTCCCCTATGAACCAGATTTCGATGAACGAAACATACCAACAAAAGCAAGGCCCATCCAGATGAATCAGGATCTACTCAAACATTGTCAGAAGGAAATAGATGATCTTTTATCAAAAAAGATTATTAGACTAAACCAATCTCCATGGAGTTGTCCGACCTTCTATGTCAACAAACAGTCAGAGATCGAAAGGGGAGTGCCTCGTCTAGTAATCAATTACAAGGCCATAAACAAAGCCCTTAGATGGATCAGATATCCAATTCCCAACAAAAAGGATCTTCTACAACGACTCCACTCAGCAAAAATATTTTCAAAATTTGACCTGAAGTTGGGATTCTAGCAAATACGGATACAGCACTCTGACAGATACAAAACTGCATTCACAGTTCCATTTGGACACTATGAATGGAATGTCATGCCTTTTGGACTCAAAAATGCTCCTTCCGAGTTCCAAAGGATAATGAATGACATTTTCAATTCTTATTCCTCCTTTATCATCGTTTATATCGATGATGTCCTCATCTTCTCAGAAAACATAGACCAACATTTTAAACATCTTAATACCTCCTCCATGTTACCCAGAAAAATGGATTGGTGGTCTCTCAGAAAAAAATCAGTCTCTTTCAAACAAAAGTCAGGTTCCTAGGACATTATATTCACCAAGGAATTATTATACCCATACAGAGATCAATCCAGTTCGGTGACAAATTCCTAGACCAAATCCGTGAAAAACAACAATTACAGAGATTCTTAGGATGTCTCAACTATATTGCTGATTTCTTTCCTGACCTTAGTAATTTAACCAAGCCCTTATATGAAAGACTAAAGAAGTCCCCACCATAATGGACAGATAAACATACCAATATTGTCCGCCAAATCAAAGCCATCCCATGCCTTTCATTAGCTGATCCTACCTCTCTCAAGATAGTTGAGACAGATGCCTCTGATATTGGATATGGTGACATATTAAAACAAATAAAAGACAATAAGGAGCAAATTATTGCTTTTACATCTAAACATTGGAATAATACACAGTAAAACTATTCTACCATCAAAAAAGAAGTTCTAACAATTGTTTTATGTGTTTCAAAATTTCAAGCAGATTTGTTAAACCGAAAATTTCTTTTAAGAATAGATTGTAAATCAGCTAAATATGTTTTAGAAAAGGACGTGAAAAACCTTGCCTCCAAGCAAATCTATGCTAGATGGCAAGCAATTTTATTGTTTTTATTTTGAAATAGAATATATTAAAGGGTTTTCAAACTTCATTCCTGATTATCTAACCCGTGAATTTTTACAGGGAAGATAATGCCTAAGAAGAAGAAGCAGCAACAGCAGGAGACCCAAGAAGAGTTGGATCAACCAACTCTACCCTCTCTTAAACCTGAGTCTTCTAAACAATCATCTGGTAAACGACCTATTTTTGAAACAATCCTAGTTAATCCAGATGCATTTCAACCAATTGCCTCAGCCCAACCTTCATCCACCATTTCTCCCAAAACCTAGTCTGATATTGTAGAAGAGGATGAAGAAACTGAGTTACCAGCCATCAAACAATGGGCCTTATGTGAGGGCCGTAACCAAACCCTAAATCTTGTTTAGACTTCTCGTGAATGGCTTTTATAATTTTTCTAGTGCATGTACATGATCACGAAAATTTTTAAAACCAACGAAAAGATTCCAAACGATAGCCGGGAAGTTTAAGTAGGTATTTGAAATCATTTCAATAAAATTTGGGTTCGACCATACTCAAAACAAGTCATTTTGAAACCATCACCATCGTGTACACCAAAACCCTAGACGTTTCTTTCTTCTTTCAATTACCAACCGATTTCCTCCAAATTTCTTGATCAAAAACTTAGTAGCTGAAACCACACATTCTCTTCAGCAAAATTCAAATCATTTCAGCAGAAATTTGAGTCCCTACTTCCCTCCAAACAAATTTGAATTTCTCTTTTATCAATTTAGCAAGAAACCAGCCGCCCACTCTCCTATTGCCATGGCTGCCACTTGTCAAACTTGTGCTAAAAAAAATGGCAGCAAGCATGCTTCTTTTCCCCTCCCAACCGGCAGCATCATGAGCTTGGAGCAAAGAGAATTTTTAGATTTCATTAGCCAAAGCTAATGATGCTCCACCTTACTTCATGCCCAATGCATGAAAGGAGCTATGACACTTGGTACTCAATTCAGCCAAGCCTTGTTCATTTGAACAAGCAACTTCAGCTGCATTTTCCCCCCTTGCTGCCTGAAATCCTCACCAGAAAATCACCTCAATCCTTTCTTCCATTCTCCCAAAAACTCACTCTCATTCACTTCAGCAAAAACTCTCCCCAAAAAGCTCTCAACCGAGAGCTCTCTCTCTCCCTTTTTCCTCTTGCTTCACTCTCGGTTACTTTAGCCTTGCTCCAAGAACTTTACCTTGGTTGCAAGTTGCTGGAACTAAGCTGGAAATCTGGAAAGGAGCAAAGCTGTCTTCATATCATCCATTTCTTGAGCAAGGAAAGGTAAAACACCATTTATTTCTTGAAAAGTTTCCTTGGCAGCTTAGCCTTTTCCATCCTTAGCCTATTTTGTTTCTTGTAGCTGGAAACCGAACTTGAGTAGCCCAAGCCTCACACTTGTTCATCCGTTCTTAAAGCTGGTTGGAGGTAGGATTCATCTTATATTCTTTTTTTTTTTAGCTCAAAGAAGTAGTTTTCCTTTTCGAAATATATCATCTTGAAGGATAAACTGTTCATGCATGTGATGAATAGCTTTGAATCTTGTCATGGCATGCTTGTATCCTCTTAAACCTTTGCTGGAAATTTGATTGACCAATAAGAAGCATTATTCTTGATTTCTCTAAGCTACCCGAAACCTCAAAATGATAGTTTCATTTTATTTATTGCATGCATGATCCTTGAGAATGGTTAAACATTCACTTGTACTACTTAATGAACTTTGAATGTTGATGGTTGAGGTTGTACGTGACTAGGGGCCTTGGAACTGCTTTTGAACTCTATTTTGCCTCGGTCTTGGCTTGATGATGAACTGAACTTTTGATACATTAGCTTGGCATTGAAAATTTTGAACTTATTTCGGTTGATTTTACTAAAATAATTTCATGCATGTTGGTGCTTTCAACTCTTGAAGCTCTTGAGCACCTATGCTAGAAATGATGGTTGTGATCGAAAATCTTGAATTTATTTCATTCAAGCATTGTGTTAAAATGCTGCTTGGCAGCCTATTTAGAACTGCCTTGCATGTTTCCAATATTTCATGAATATTGATGAACTTGGATCACTATGACCATAAGCTGGAATCTTAAGTTGATGAACTTAAAGCTTGATATTTCACTATTTTGATTAATGTTTAATTACCTAATGTTTGCGTGCATGTCTTTGTGTGTGATTAAGAATTGATGATGACTGGATGCTGAATTTCTGGAACCCAAACCAGGCCTCTAATCATAGCTAAACAAGTGAAGATGTCACAAGGTTGTTCAAAACTATTTTTCTAGAAACCAGTGAACCAACTGAACTAAAATAAAACGCTTATATCTCATTGTTTATAACTCCAAATCACGTTCTGTCAGTGGCATTCGAAACTAGACCAAAAGAGCTTCGTTTTGGTACCTCACACACCCCGTAACTCATTTTCTACGCACCGTAGCAATTTAACGAACATCGCTGAAAATCAAAACTGCATTTTTGATAAACATGATGATTTCGAAAATTGTTGTCCAAATTTGAGTGATTTTTAATCCGAATTGGGATTGGATGTCTTCTGAGAAAATAAAGAGCTATGAGTCTAGTTTTAAACGGTTCCAAAATCATGTAATTCGCACGAGTAGAATTTCTGATTCAATTTCTGGAAAGAAACCGTGGCAAATTGGTTTTCACACAAACGTACCTTATGAAACTTTCAATTACTACCTTTGGTCATTTGACAAAAATTTTATTTTATAAATTCAAATTTCAACTTACAAACCTTGTTTTAATCCCGTGAAGGTATTATACCTCAACAAGACCCAAAATGGGTAAAATGAAAACAAATTGTTTTCAAACCAAAGTCACGAAAACTCATTTTTGTAGCACGACAAATAAATTTAAACACCGTCAGTCAATTTTCTAACCAAGGCAAGTTTCTTCTAGATTCTCCAACATCATACACTATGTTATCAAAATTCCTTTTAAAAATCAACTACTAAAAATTTTTCTAAACCCTAATTTTACCAAATTTTCGAAACTCACGAATTTTGACCTAACTAATCAAAACCTCAAATTTGCGAAATTCATATCACCTTTTCTCCATTCTATTAACCGTTTAGTACAAGCTACATATATCCTTATTTTTATAAAATAAGTGAATTGGTCAAAATTGATTTTAATAATTAAAAGTTGATATAGTAATTATGTACCTCAGGATCCGTCGATGAACCAAACGAGGACGTGGGTACTGAAGCTTTCGACTCATCAAATCCACTTTGACCTAACTAAGGTGAGTGTTCCAATCTGTTTTAAAATCAAATATTTTACTACTATTTGGAAATGACTTGTGAAATATTTTACCCGACTCATATTTGCAAAGAAATGAATTACCACTATTTCCAAGAAAAATGTTTTTACAAGTGAAATAATTTGTGAGGGTTCCTATTTGTTGCTACTTGATCCTTGTTGCTAGGTGTTACTTTATATTGTATGACATATGTTTCTAAATGTGAATTATTGTTGAATGATTAAAACTAGGGTTTTATGTAAAGTAAGTTGTATTGCTTAACTTGACTCAATGTGCTTAGGTGGTTTAGTATGTTTTGTTTTAAAAACAATAAAACTTGATTTCTTTTGAGGCTGGAGGTGAAGAGGCTGGCCTTCAAGGCCCCCTCGCCCCTAAAGGCTGGTGCACTCTCCTAAGGGGGCTCGAGGTTGAAATTGATTGTCAGTTGTCCCTCACCTCTAAAATAATAAACTAAACCACTGTAATTGTGCCTGTGTATGTCAATTGCGCATGACCGATGGCCGGGATCCCAAACCCCAGAGGCGAGTCGGCCTATTCCGAGCCGGCAGTAGGGCTTGGTCGAGTACGCCGGGACCACGGTCTTGTTTAAAGGTTACCTCGAGTGTACACCACCTCCTGCTTGTTTGGTTTTCGGATCCGAAGTTGGGTGGAAGGGGTTGGAGAATGAAAAAATGATGACAGTAGCACTCGTTTTCTCCTCCTGAGATTGTTACTGCTACTGTTGATTGTTTGATTGGGCGGGCTAAGTGCCACGTTTGATAGGGGCCACCTCTAGAGCCGCACTAATCCATTGTTACTGTGACTATTCTTGATTGATTGGCTCAAGGAGCACTCTGATTGTTACTGTTTTGAAACCTAAAATTCTGAAAAGATACTACTGTTACAATTTTCCCAAATTGGAAACTTTACCGCATTTGAAAACTGATCCTATATGGACATTACTGCTTTACGAAAGCTTGTTATGATTATGTGTTTAATTGTTATGTGTTTTGGGACTCTCACTGGATTTAGAAGATCACCCCATATATTTTCCCTTCCCAGGATTTCCAGGTATTGAGATGGGTGCTGAAGGAGTACAAGCCAGTTGAATCTTTTGAATGATTTATGTATTTGTATTTATTATGATGTTAATGACAGTGTTTAAATTTCCTTCGAATTGTCATGAGAAGAAATTGTGGATCAAACCCTGATGGATGTTGGTTGTAAGCTAAATTGATCTATGTTTAGGATATATCCTGATTAATACACCTTAGTTGGATCGATTGCTTGCTTGAGTCCTGGCGAGAGTTGGGTCGACGGCCGTGGGTCCTATGGTTCGCCTTAGGAAACGTGGGGCCGCCACACCTTATCTATAGGATATCCCTTACCTAAACTATCTGAAATTATTCCGACAACCCAACCATCCATTATACAAGAAACAAAGTCCAAATATACTTCGAAGAAAACTACTACCCCAAGCACCTATTACAAAACAAACTCGTTCATAACCCTCATACAAACAGAACCTGATTTTAATCACAATAACCCAAACTTGTTGGCCAAGGCCATCTTCCCCCCAAACCTACATTTTGCACCATAAACTCTTGCTAAAACCCTTGAATTCTACAAGCTTATTCTCACTGACTCTGGCTCTGTGAAGTTTAAACCATATACATGTGGATATGGAGGAGACTGAGCGTCTCCTTGCATCAATGGTATCCATACTGGTGCTTGCAGCAGAAGATGCCTTAACACTTCTACATATATATGTATATATATATGTATATACATATATATATGTATACATATCTACATATACATATACATACATATATATACATATATACATATACATATATACATATATATACATATAGGAAGGCTGTTCGGTTGCAGCAAGAAAGAGGTTATGAGTCGTAAGCCCTAAAAATTTCAAAAAGTTTTGCTGTCCCCTATGTAACCGATCCAGTGGCTGACCCAGACAATTTTGTAGCAGCCCTTTGTAATATCCAACTGGCCATGATAGCTATCAATTCTATCCTTGCATGCAATTTCTGATCTTAGTTGGTCCGATGGCTGGCCCTAAGCATTTTATAGCCGACTCTGAACATTCCTAGCTGGTCCTAAACATTTCTTCTAGTTTTTTTTGCACACTTCATTTCTTATTTTGCCCTTGTGTTCAATCTTTCTTCACCTAATCTTCAAAGATATCAATCATGTACAACTTTCTTACTCACCATCTAATTATTTTTGAATTCTTCTTGCAAATTAAACTTCATTTTGCACTCACCTATAAAGCAAGATTAAAACACAATATGAACCATAAAAATGTAATTGGATATGAAATGCAAAAATATAACATATTCTACTATAATTACTAATAAAAACTCCTAAAACATACTAAAAACAAACATATTATACCCTGTCAAATTCTGTAAAATAAACACAAGTCATAATTCAATGATCACCTTCATCTCTATGATAGCTTGTTTTTACTACTTTTGATTCGGAGTGGACGATGTAATAAAGTAAAATAAAGAAAGAAAGAGACAAGTTTACAATAGATGTTAGTCAAACTTTAGGGAGGATAGTTTAGATATTTTGATAAGTATTGCTCTGGCACGAAAATTTTTGCTCTAGTAATATCGCCGTCCTCTGTAAATAACGGCCATTCTCATTTGACTTCACATGGATATAATAAATTCCAACTTTTAGATAATTTACTAAAACATGTTCATCTCACTTAAGCCAAAAAATATTCAAAAGTTCAAGATTACCTCTCTGTCTCTTAGAATAAAGAAGGAAAAAATGTAAAGAGATAAAATTGAAATTACAATGTTGAAGAAAAATGACGGCCTTCACTTCTCACTAAATTGCTCCTATTCCAAAAATCACTGCAAGCTCCACTAATATATTCCCAATTGCTTTTTATCTTAATTAGACAAAAGAAAACCTTAGATTTTACTCTAAGAAATCGACTAATAATTCTACTTGAACCCTATCTTAGACTATTTGTATTATCAAATAATGTTGAGCCAAGAGCATTTCTATCCCTATAGAAAAATAAAATGGTGGATATAATAAGGAATCTCCAATGGATCATCTATATAAGTTGTTTGTTGCTTTCCATCATATCATTTCAAATAAAGTTTTAGCATAACATTATTCTAACTTGGAACTGGTATGGAATTGTTTCAATTATTGATTCAATAATAGTCATTGGTTCATTCTTCTTAACTAATTGTATCATTAGCACCCCATTAACAACGAACTTTCTCCAACCCCTAAGGTCCCAAGTTCTTGTGAATATCCTTGATTTAAATATAGATTTAAAGTAACAATCATGTCATGAAACACAGATCTACTTCTAATCTACTGACAAAGATGACATGAAAGGCACATTTAGGTGCTAGAAGGGTGATAGAGAGGTATCAATTATGTCTGAATTTGATTTCAAAACTTGAATTGTGGGGGAAAAGAATGCGAGGCAAAGGGCAGGATTTAAGGGGTTCAAAAGTGAGAAAACGATAAATAAGTAGAGACGGAGAGGTTAGTATCCATGATAGCAAAAAGAGAGTTTTTAGAAGCCTATAGTATTTGAATATGATAAACTAATTTCACTTCTTGTGAGAGAAGTACTTAGTTTTGTTAACTTTATGAATAATTATTGTAGTTTCCTATATTATGCAAATTGCATATGATTCGACTATAAATTACACATGATTCTACCTAATAGAAAGAATACATTTTTAAAAAACTTTTTATTAATTTATTAGTTAATTCTTATCTTTCTTTACAGATACAATTAGGCTTAACTTTTTGAAAAACATTAATTACATCTAAGTTAGATTATTTATCATCTCAAGATCAATAACATCATTTAGTAAATTGGGATCTTGTTTAGTAGATCTTTTTTAGATTCCAGAAAAGACTATAGCATGGATCATTAGCGGAGCTATATACATCCGAAGGTGGAAAACTACCCCTTCTCAAATTTTTAAATTCCTCTTTTCTATCTTAAAACCATCATTAGTTATATTTTAACCTAATTATAGTTTAATAGTTTGTGCCCCCTCAAATTACAAAACTTCTAAATTGCAACCCCTCAAACAAAATAATAAGGGGTACTTATTAAAATTTAAATTAATCAAATCTGATGTATAATAAGAAACAAGTGAAGCAAAATCCAAAAACTGAGAAAAAAGATAATGCATGTATAAAAAATCAATTAATACCATAATATAGAAGGGATAGCCAATTATATTTAATGTGTTTAGAAAAAGAAAAAGCTAATTATAGGGAAAGAAGAATAAAAAAATACACTAAGAAATATTTATGTATTAAAAAATATTTTTTAGAATATGTCTTTCTTCACTAAGTTTGAATTACCTTGTATCATTACTCTTTTATTTGGTTGATTTATCAACTCACTCTTGAATGATTTGTAATTGTTTATCTTATTTTGGATATTGAATACACTATAATTTAATACTCACAAATTAAGCATATAATTTTGTAAAACACTAATATTAATTACTTTTACATTTCAAGTAAACGCATATGAGAGAATTTTAGTAGACGACTTTCGGTAGTTCGACAAACTTATTGACCATACTACATTTCTTAAGGTTAGTCATTTTATGCTAATTATCAATTAATTATACAATACATTACACATTATATAAGAAATCAACATTTTCGCACACTATAATTACTCGTACCACCAAAATAGTTGTTTTGAACCCTGAGCAACTCCAACTATTGTCATTACAGTTGATTCTCAATTCAATCTTATATTGTATCCAATAGTAGATAGTTGCCCTCCTTCCCTCCCCCTCTCGACTTTAGGTCCGGATTCCGCCACTGGTATGGATAAATGTTATAGAAGAGGATAGGAAAAGATCGTGGTTTTACTTTGTAAGGCCCAAAGACAACCTAAGAGAGGAGGTGAATTAGGTTGATTAAAAATAATCAAGTAATGATGCCCTTTTTCAAAATAACAAATGCAACTTCACACACAATTAATTTGTCAAGCAAATGAGCAATGAGAATCGAGAAGTGTAGATGATATATCAATCAATGAATCGTGAAACAGACTGAAAATAAGGATGATAGTAAGCAAACCAATTTCCTTCAATGCTCCTCTTGAGCTTGAAGAATAAAAACTCAATTCAAGCAACTTCAACTTGATGAAATTCGACCAATCTTGTGTACAATGGAAGGCTCACTTCCTCCTTGCCCTAAGCAGCACTTAGTCAAGTTAGGAAGGTTTACAATCACTCAGATAAACCTCACAAGGCTTAAAGAATTTGCTCACAATTGAAAAGCTTACAAAATGAACTAACACTTCAAGACCTACAATTCTTACACCAAGAGTATTTTCTTGCTAAAATCACTCTCAAGAACTTGTATTCTAAGTGTGCAAAAGTTACTATTAAGTTCAGACAAGACTCTATTTAAAGGGTGTAACAGCCTCACCTCTCCCAAGGGCGAACCCAAGGGTATCAGTGGACTGTCTGCCCAACTCTTGCCAGGAATCACTACAAACCCTCAAGCATATTATACATTTCAAATAATCACACTTCAAGATCTCTAAAATAATAATACATGCATTCGCTCTTAAAGCCTTAATTGAGGTCCAACAATAAATGATAGTTAACTTACAAAGGTAAATCCTCAATAATATCTATTAAAACTCCTATAACATCAATTTCAGGTACAATAAATCTTTAACTTCGAAATTTAACATTAAGCCTATACAAAATTTATGAAAATCCTACCAAAGTAACTAAATCCTCGATCTACGTTTTCCACTTCGAGACCTGCTAAGGAAAACAAACTGGGATGAGCTAACGCTCAGTGAGGCCAAGGAGAAACATGCAAGCACGTAATCAAGTAAGTAAGAAAGCCAGAAAATTCAGATATAAAAGCACGTAAATCAAACATTCACTTGTACTATTGCAATCTTCACCAGGAGATTGTATTCTCAAGGAATCACTACTCGAGGGCTCACATTAGACAAAAGTCTTGGAGTTGGGTTCGGAGAACCCTCTTCGAGCCTCTCTATCTACAGAATTTAGCGCAAGTGACCAGTTCATACAGGGAAAAATACACAGTGGTGGGATACTCTCGGGAGCCAATTTTCCGATTAAGCGGTTGAGTCCATTCCATCCCAAGCGTTGACCCTCCGTCAACTTAGCAGTAAAGTCGTAGAAACTCCACTTAATACAACCTCCGTCCAGCAGGTTCACCCTCTGGGCTGAAACCAAACAGGTAAGTTTAAGAGGTAAAGCTACAACGAGCAATACCGAGCAAGACCTCTCCAATAGGTCAAGCTCAAAGAACAGTACCTAAGGTTCACCAAGCTTCCCGACCAAGCCCTTGCCGGCTCAGGTCCCAAGGATCCCCAATAGGTTTTGGGCATCCCCATTTATCACTTTTTAAGTCGATGGATTATTCCAATCGACATTCAGTTACAGTCAAGTCAAGTACTGTTCCAGTCAAGTCAAATAACAATCATGTACATGCAAGACAAGTAAAAGAGGACGAGCGCGATAAAGTACACTCTCACCTCAACAGGTTTCATTCAAATAAATATAACAGGTAATTCAACAAGTCATGCACTTGACACTCACGAGTCAAAGTCCAAGGCAAAAGCACGCAAGATCAATTGAGGATTTCTGGGATCTTCTCGATCACCTGAGACAAATAGGAGTATTTTAATTCAAATCACTAAAGAAATATTTGATAGATGTCTTTTAAAAATGTTTCAAGTCAAGTTCAATGAAATTCCATTTTGAGCTGAAATCTTTGAAAAATTGTAACTTGAGCTATACAAGTCCAAATTTTGCAAGCTTGGTACCGTTGGAAACCTCTCTTAAAGTTATAAAACTTTGTAGAAGACACCCAGTTAAAATTATGGACAGAATTAGCCCAGATTTTAATTTAACAATCTGCTACAGTGACAAAACAGGACATAGCAGGCTGTCCGACCAGGCCACTTTGAAAATTTACCAAAAATTACAGAAAACGAATTGGCCTCTCAAATTTCACGGTTTATAGACCTATGTAAGAAGTTTCAAACGCCACTGACGTAACTCAATTCCGATACTTGAGCAGGAAATTAGAGCAGTTCAAACAGGGTAGGTTCACAAATCTGAAATTTCTGTTTTCCAGTTTTGCAGGGTAGGGTTCTAGGCTATATTTGAGTGACGAATTCTACTTCAAAAATCACCAAATTTGGTACACTAATACTTCCTTATATCAACTAGACTCATACCAAAATTCAACTTAAAATTCGAATGGGAAGGCAGTTTTCTATGCGCCTAAATTGGACTGGTTCGCATATGATCAATCCTGCAAATTCCACTTCCTTTTCTCATCACTATCTTTAATACATCTAAACCACTTCCGATTGACCCCAAATTCGAACCTAAACTAGTATTGAACTTCCTAAGCCTAATGGTGATCAAAAAGGATACTAGTTTTTACCAAATATTTGCACAAAACAGGCCCTCAAGTTCAGACAGCACACTAGCCCAAATTCCAGCTTTCCTTGTTCCACTAAACCATCAATTTTTGCTTAACCCATGGAGGGATTTTGTGTGGGGTAAATTAACAACTTAACCCTCAAATTTAAACCTCAAAATTAGCCTTTGAGCTTGCCAAAATCACAGCCAAACATTAAAAGTAAAACAGCAATTTTTCTTCCTCATTTTCTTCCTTTTCTTATCCTTCACTTCTAGCATTCATTTCATGCCTCAAATCAACTTCATTTAGCCTAATATTCGAAACCAAGCTAGTATTAGTTTTCCTTAGCCTAATGATGATCAAAAATGGTCACAACTTTTATCAAAAATTATCACAAATTAACCCCCAAAAATCAGGCAGCATAGCCCCTTGATTTTCCAGATTTCACTTCCAATTTAGCAACCCTAATTGCAACCATTCATGAAGGACTTTTTGTGGGAAAAAGTAACTGCTTAATCTCCATCATTTAAACATCAAATCCAGCAATTAACCTAGCCAAAAATTCAGCCACAAAATTAAGCCAAAAATCAGAAAACTTTACCCCCAAAATTCCATTCTTGCTACCGGTTTCCTCTTGAGGTTTTTATCCAAAATCCAACAACAACTTTCAACTCAAATTCATACAATGCAACAATAATCATGCTAATTAACACCATTACAAGCTAGTGGGAATCCAAGAGCCCACATTTACCATAATCATCAAATTGCACCATAATAAGCAGCACTTCAAACAACATAATCTTCATCCATTCAAGGTTCTAAGAACCTATCAACCACCCAAATCCCAACTTTTCATGCTTGGAATTTGAAGAAAATGGACAAGGGTGAAGTTGGTAGAATTTTACCTCTTCATAGGTTAGCAAAATACCAAGAAAAATGCAAGCTTGATCCCACAAAATCCTCTTTCTCAAGCTCCTTGTCAAAGCCCCAAGATCAAGCTCTACTTAGAGCAAGATTAGTTGAGTTTTTAGGGAAGAAAATGGAAGAAATTTTGATGGAAAAACAAGAGAAGGAAGAAGGGGGAAAGTCGGGCGAGAGAGGAAGAGAGGAGAGAGAGTTTTTGGCAAATTTTTGAAGGAATTAAATGGGATAAGAAAGACAAGACACAACTTGTCTTTCAATCCCCAAAAGTCAAACTCCAAATAGTAAGCTTAATTAGCAACTTGGAGGGAAAATTAATTGTCTCACTTGGCTTGAGATTAAGGAGTAAATCTCGATTAGGAGGGGGGGAAAGAAATGGAATAAAATGGAAGTGAATTAGGGTGAGTTATGTGGAGAAAGCAATGGCTAATTAAAAATTCTAACTCGAGAGGGTTAAAACAACTTAAACTAAAACCACAAATCCCTAATTATAATCACTCTTTTTAATTCACCCCTAATCACTGAATAACATTTCTAACCTACGGGTAATTATCCTTACATTCCAGTACAACTTAACTCATGGCCCGAATTTCTACCTCGAAAAACGTGTTTTTCTCATTTTCTGTATAATTGATGCAAAAAGAGAAAATTTTAAAATAAGATGAATGGAATGTTGAAAATATACCTGAAAAATTAATATAGAGCTAAATTAAGTTTTTCTCAAAATGAAATAAATTAAACAAATATATAAATAAATAAATTGAATTTTCATTTAAATTTTCTAAAAATTCGTTTAAATGTAATTTTAAAATAATTAAACGAATTAATAATAATAATAACATTCTTTGAAAATATTAAGTTGTAATAATATCAAAATAAATTTTTGAGGCTGTTACAAAGGGGACAAAAAAGTGCCTTGATAGTAGTGGTCAACGGATAGAAGGTATTTGAAGAGTCAACTAGCCATTGGAGCTGTCGGACGTTTGACACAATGTTGTGCGTCCGATGCAAGTGTCCGACAGGTTGTTTCAATTTTTATCGGACGGCCAATGCAAGATTCTGCGTCTGATGGAGCTTGCGTCCGACAGCGACCAGAGAGCTCAGAAAATTTCTTGGCTACGATCGGACGTCCGGTGGGGTTGATATTTGTCCGATACAAGTGTCCGATAGATCCCCTGTCTATCGGGCGTCCGGTGCTTCAAGTTGAGTGTCCGATAGAGTGTTGTCAAGTTTTATCGGATGTCCGATACAAGCTATCGAGCGTCCGACAGTCAATAGTGTCCTTTGCTTCTTTTGATTGAGTTCTTCAAATTGCACCATTTGCATTGATGACCTGAGCTGCCAATAAACTCAATGGAAAACATTAAATTTGATTCTTCAATTATTTTGTAATTGTCAAAAATCAGGATCACGATTAACATACTTTGTGCAATGGTTTCTAGTTATGTTCCTTCTTTTTGAGTTGACTTGTCATTTTCTTTGAAGGAAGGATAACTTTTATCCATAAATATAATGTTTTAAAACTATTTAGCAAATATGAACTCAAAAGGAGTCACAATTTGCAGAAAATGAATTTTATCATAATATGCTAAAAATTCTTGAATATATCTTTAAGAGAATCCATCACTTTCATAACATATAGATGAATAAATGAAAACATATGCTTGACTAAAATTAGATGCCTAAGTTATGATAAAACTTTCTTCTTTGCCCTGTAGCATTAGCAACAATTTATCCGCCAAAAATTGAAATATACTTTTTTTGCCTTTCTTCAAAATAAGTTATAGGCCAAGTATATTGAAGGAAAAGAGTCTTGATGAATACTAATTATGTACTTCATTGGACATACCGTAATTAGACCATAATACTTTGAAACAATGAAAAATCGCTTGAATTTGTTTGTCTTCTTGTAAAATCCCATCTAATAAAGACCAAGGAATTCATAATCTTCTAATGGATTGCTAATTATTTCTAATAAATATCACAATATCATTAGTAAAACTAAGTGCAAGATAGTTAATAGGCAAAACATAAGGACATACGCTCCATTCTAAAATTTGTGCACTCAAATCTTTAGTAAGAATTTTGTATGCAAGAATAAATGAAAATGAAAACAAGTGATGCCTTTTTTAAGATCTCTAGAAAATTTAATAAAACCTCTAGAATGATCATTCACTCAGATAGAATACCCTATTAAAAATCAAAATTATAAACTGATCAATAAATCTAAATATATGAAACAACATTTTAAGAAAATAGTATAAAACTTAGTACAAAGTTTCTATCATGTCCAGTTTAAACAAACTAATATACTATCTAGATTTTTTCATTGATAGAAGTAGCAACGCTTGGTTTCGTGCATGTCTCATCGATCTAGAATTTCTTTTATCAAGTGTCAATTAAATTAGGTGCCTAAAAGTTAAAAAATTATAGTCAAAATCAGTTGATCTAAAGTTTTTGTCTTAAGAAACCAAAATAAGCAAAATATCCTATGAGATATCTCAATCTTGAATAAAAATATATTGTTTAAGAGAAATGATTGATGAAAAAAATTTAAGCAGTTAATTAGCACATTAATAAAACCTTTGTTCATTGAAGAGCACAAGTTTATAGAACAAAAATCTTAGAAAGTAAATGGACAAAACTTCTTAGGAATAAGCACCGTTATAGTACTAGAAATATATTTGGCATTAGTATCCTCACAAGAAAATCCTTTGCTACTCAAAAAGATCCAAAAAAGTCACTTTCCAAAATTATCTAAGGAAAACTCCAGGACAACCATTAGATCCTAGGGCACTATTCTCGTTAAACTCAATAATAGTTTGATTTAACTCTTCTATGGTCACTTTCCATGGAATTTGATAATTTTGTTCTAAAGTTATTAGAGAGGAGACGTATTGAATAAGTTCCTTAGTACAACTAAATTCTTCAGCCATAAATAATTGTTGAAAAATGATTTGAACTATCTAACAAATCTGATCTTCATCATCAATCCATATGTCAACTTTATTCTTTATACTTTATATTGTGATTTTCATATGTTTATCTACTACCAAAGCATGGAAAAACTTAGCATACTTTTAATCCTTTTCTTTTCCTACAAACAAGTTTCGTCATACATCAAACTGAACAAAAATTGAATCCAAGCCAAGTGAAACTCACTTCTAACATCATTTGTTTAATAAATTTCATATTGTATCTCATTTTGATACACCAGATTTTTCATGTCCATATTAGATGCAAAAAACCCCAAAATATGGCTTATTTCAATCCCTTAAATACTCATTCCAACACTCAAGCTTATAACCTAAAGCATATAACATAAAGCATGCATGTTAAACCCATGTATTAGCATACTCATTTTTTTTGAAGAACATTGAAGAAAAGGGAGCATGATATCTACTTATTTTATAATTTAGAAGGTCTTGGACCTAATGAATTAGACGATATTAGAGTAAAATGCAATGGAGATTGATCTAAAGTTGCTCTATTTATTATACAACCAAACTCGAAAGTAAATCTAGTTACTATTTATTAACCGACAATCAATCCAAAAATTTCTAAACTCTTTAGCCATACCTAATACCAGTCCATGTATAGACATTGTGTGAGGAGAAAAGTCTTTTAAATACCGTTCATGCATAGTTTGATCAAAATCTCCTATTCCACCCAAACTTTGTGGAGCTATATAAACATATTTAGCAACAAAAATATAATATTAGAATCACCATAGATTAACCATGGGTACAAATTCAACCTATCAATGTCGCTTAATTCATGTTAAATCTTTTAATTTGTCACTTCTTTTAAGCTTAGCATAAACTAAGAGGTGCTCACCATGCACATGCATGATGGATAAATATAATTATATGCCTAGTTATGCCCACTTAATTTACAAATTATTGTAATGGTAGTGGATGTGAAGATAAACACAAAATATTCAAAGATAAACACAAAATATTCAAAGTTTTGTTCTTAGGAAGTATATAATTAGTTCAAAATTATAAATATGAAGTTCAAAGAGATGAAAGTTATAATATAATGCCTTTAAAATATGTAATAGTTTATAAGAAAGGATAACTTTTTGATACACAGTTTTAGTGTATAATTTTTTTAACACTAGTAGGTTTGGATTATGCCACATAATACAAAATTAAATTTGAAATTCAAATCATGCACAAATTTTATTGTAGTGTCCTTAATACTTGCAATTGAAATCTCGTACTTGAGAAGCAACTACATTAACATATTTGTATTGCTTAGTATAATTCAAATCTCATTCTCAACACATTTTTGTCTTTTGAGTTTTGAGAAAGCAACCTCAGAATTTCCGTACACTTTTGCTGCCAGAGAAATTTTACAACAATATGGAATAAGGTCAATTAAAAAATATATAATCCTCCAAGAAGCACCAAACAACATAAAGGAACCATTTTGTAGCTAGACATAACTATGGAAGATGAGTTTGAAAATTTGAAATCTCCCTATTAAAATCATTAGTCGATATCCATAGCCTTTGGAATTACAAAAGCAACAAGCAATGTGTGCGATTTTTTTTCTTTTTTGGTACATTGGAAGATGTCATAACCTCTTAAATAGAAACAAAATGAGAATACGCTACTAACACACCTACTTCTAACAAATCTTGCATTTATGCTGGAATGTTATTGAGAACTTGTAGCCCTAACAAATCTCACATTTCTGTTGGAATGTTATTGAGAACTTTAGCCCTGATGGACCATAGATGATACGGCCAACCAATCTGCATGTTGATCTCCTTTCCTCTAAATATGGCTCAGCTGGCGGTCCCAATTTCTTTGCTTTAACTCTCATTCTGAATAAGAAAGATTGAGATTTGGTGAGGTCTAATACATAAATTTTTTTACTAAGAGACTGCTACTACTTTAGCTAGAACAACTAAATAAGAGAAAGAATTTATTGGTCATGCAAGAAAAAGATCAATGAAATGGATTTACATATACACTGCATCAGTAAGGGCACAGAAGACTGGCAATATATCCTTCATAACATGTAAGTCATTTAGAGTAGCCCCATGACCACTATTCAGCAATCACTTAATTGTTTAAAAAAAATGCAAAATCAAGCATTTTAGGAGGTTCAGCACATGCAAAAAAAAAAAAACTCCTTAATGGTTTCCAAACAAGAAATTAATTTTAGTTTCAACATGATGCACAATTAAAAGCTGATAAAATTCAGGTGCAAACATCTATTCCAAAATCCAACTGGCACATCTTTTGAAAAAAAATCAAGAAAAAATATTTTAAAAAGGTAGGAGAAAAGAAAGTATCTGAAAATTTTCAACTTGGCTTTGATGCTTTTTGCCCAAGAACAAATTTCTTCCATACGATCAACAAGCACAGAACTTCCTAACAAAAAAGTCAAAAGCAAATAACTATAATCTTCTATGTCAACTTTTCTTTTCTTTGCAAGACATAATCACATAAAAAATAGACCAATGAAACAAATAACAACCGACTGATATTTAATCTACAACTATAAAGCAAAAAATCGAGAGCAAGTTGGAGAGTGCAAAATCCAACAGAAAAAATTAAAAGAATACCCTACCATCAGATGAGGTCCTTATGCACCAATCGTCTTCTGCAAGTGACAGTTTTTCCTCTCTAAAGAAAAGAATTCAAGAAAGGCAAAATAATAAAATAGGTCTCATAGAAGTAGGAAAAACCATGAACTTTTATGGACAACCAAAACTAAGATCCCAAAGAAAGGAAAAAATAGTATAAGCAAGGTTAACATTCTCTGAAAAAATATTTTTGAAAAATTACAAAAATGAGGGGTTTAAATCTCCATAAACTGCATAGAAAAGTCAGGATTATCTTCACGATTCCTTTGTATGACAAAAAATTAAGCAAACATACTTATCATAAAAATGAAATAACCTTTGAAGATGGGATTTGAACATAATCAGAGCAAGACTATTACATCACTGGCATTTGCAGGGCCTTCAAACATCTAAAATGATACTAAAACACAAAAAATTGTTGCAACTCTGAGAAGTTAATATGAAGAAAGAGCAAAGATTCTTCAATCTTGCCTTCAAACCAAATTGTTTCCTTTACACCAAAATAATGCACGAATCTAGTTTCTTGATTTCATGAAGCTCCATTTATACTCTTAGAAGCTTCCGTTGAGATAAGAAATAAAAACTGTAAAGTGAACTTCAAAAATTTAAATATGTAAATAAAACATCACAATTTACAAAATAATAAATTTTGGTAATGGTAATTGGATGCACACCACAAATATGTCCAGCACCTAAAGCATGACAATGTGTATGTCAAACATCGAAATTTGTCAAGAAAATATCCTAAAGTAAAAACTCATATGCTATCTTAGCTGAACAATGAAGACAGTCTAAATGAGCAAGAAATACAGAGCAGACCTCTTGAGTGGCAATAATTCTTAAAAATTTTCCTACAATAACAGCATAAGGGTCAAAATATATAATAACAAATTTGGTGTACATACCCTTAATACTTAACCGTAAGAATTAGCCTTCATCTTTTTCTTTCTTCCCTTTCTTGACAAATACATGAGTAGAAAACCACAGAACAAATCAATACATATATCAAGACTAAAGCCTTAAAAAATTTTGTCAATTTAAACTTTTTTCTTTCTCAATAAAACCTGAATAATTCTTCTTGTTTCTTGCTGTAATAAAAATAATTAAATAAAATAAGAAACCAAAAAAAATTCTGTGGTAAACATTTCAAAGTAGTGTCTGTGATTTAAGAATAGACAATTAACAGTGTGCAAATAGTGAAGGACAGAAGGTTGAAATTAACAATCAAACTATCTAATAGTGACCATGCTCAACGCAAAAGTAAAATTAAAAAAAAAAGAAAAATGACCACATTTTTAACTTACAAAGTTTACTTCTCCATGAACTTATTTTAGAACGACTGCATCTTCACTCATTTGTACCTTTAATATTGGACAAAGTAAATTAATAACATAAAACATAAAAAGATTAATAATATAACCAAAAGTAACACAAAAAGAAGATGATTTAAGAAAATAGGATCTAAATGCAAATTATTCCTAACATCTTTTTGTTATTTCAACTTCAAAAAATTCTCATTACCTTTATAAGGAATCAAGAAACTGGAAAGGCCAACCTATTACGATACCAAACTTTTAATTACCTACAACTATTGAAATTATTTTCACAGAAGGTAAAGTCTAAATGAGCAAAAAACATGGAGTAAACCTCTTAAATAGCAGTAGATTGTAAGAAATTTCTCTGCAATAATAGGCTAATGATCAATTGAGACAATAACCAATTTACGAGGTAGTAAATTTGCTATATTTACTTTATACTCTCAAAATATTATCCCAAGTAAATAAGATCAAACCAATCTTCCAAGAACAAAATCAACAAGAATTTAACTAAAAAAATGCTATTCTCATAAACCTAAAATAAAAGGTACTCTTTTATAAGAAAAAGAAAAGGCAAGATTCATGCAAATACAAATACACAATGTAACGGCCTCGAAATTTTGAAAAAAAAAATATATATTTTTAATTAATTTTAATTTCAAAAATTCGAAAATATATTTATTCATATAATTAAATATTTAATTATCTTGTGATATTTGATTTTATCCTCGTTTATAATGCCTCATTTGATTTTAACTCTATTTACCTGTAAATTACGTTTCGTAGCATTTATTAGTGGAAAAATGTCAATGGCACGTTTTTCGAGGTAAATTCGGACTGTGGGTAAATTAGTGGAGATAAGTAGGAATGAGCACGGATAAGTTGGAAGTGTGATTAAATGACTAGAATTGGGTTGTTGAATGTGAATAATTAGGGTTTTGAAATTTTAGTTAAGATTTGGATTAGCCTCCATTAAGATTAGAACTTTACCTAACCGCTAATTCTTTCAAATAAACTCTTACCAATCACTTAAAATCACTTCTCCATCCCCTCTCCTAATCAAGATTTACCTCTTAATCTTAAGCCTAATGAAGTGATTAATTTTCCCTCCAAATGGCTAATTAAGATCACTATGCCAACTTTGACTTTTGGGGTAAGACAAGACTCATGTCTTGTCTTCCCTTTTTCCCATTAATTCCTCAAGAAAAATTGCACAAAATTGCTCCATTTCTCCTCTCTTCTCACCCGAACTCATTCTTCCTTCTTCCTCTTGGTTTCATCGAAAAAATTCCTTCCATTTCATCCTTAAAACTCAATCAAATTCGCACCAAGAAAAGCTTAGCTAAGGAAGAGGATATTGTGGGCTTCATCTTGCCTTTCTTTCCTTGAAGTCTTGCTAACCTAAGAAAGGTATCATTCTCTTAATTTCCTTCTTGTCCAAGTTCTTTAAATCCCAAGCATGATAATTAGGAAATGGGGTTATTGAGATGTTCATAGAACTTGTAATTAGTGATGATCATGTGGTATGGAGTGTTGAGCCTCATTTTTGAGTATTTTGATGATTATGGAAATTTTTGTGGGCTCTTGAAATCCCACTACATATGTGTAAATGCTTGCTAGATGATTAAATGATGCTATATATATGCTTAAGGTTTGAGTTGATGCTGAAAAATTTGAAGAAATAACCCCAAGGAAATTCGGCCAAGAGAGTGAGAGATTAGGGCTTGAATTTTCTGTTTTTCCCTCGATTTTTGTGGCTGCATTTTTGGCTAGCCAAGAAGCTGAATTTGATGTTTAAGTGATGAGTGTTAAGCTGCTATTTTGTCCCACAAAGAGTTCTTCAAGAGTTGATGTTATGTGGTGGATTAAGTTGCATTGTGGAAGCTGGAAATTTGAGGGAAATGCTGTCCGAATTTTGAGGCTTTGTTTTGTGAAATTCTTGCCAAAAGATGTGACCATTTTTGATCATAAATAGGCTTAGGAAGTTCAATACTAGCTTAGTTTCGAAAATTAGGCAAATTGGAAGTGAATTGAGGCATGAACTAGATGAACAAGTGAGGGAGAAAATTTTCCAGATTTGAATGCATGGGTTGGACGAAATTGAGGCGCATAGAAAACTGCCTTCCCGGTGGTATTTTAAGTTGAAATTTGGTGTGAATCTAGTTGATATATGGAAGTGTTAGTGTGCCAAATTTGACAATTTTTGGACTTGAATTCGTCACTCAAATAACCACTTGAACGCTGCCCTGTATTTTCGAAAACCCAGAAATGCAGAATTTTGAGTGACCTCTGTTTGCACTGTTGTAATTTCCTGCTCGGATGTCGGAATTGAGTTCCGTCAGTGGCTGTTGAAACTTCATATGTAAGACTATATTGTGTATAAATTTAAGAGGTTAATTAATTTTCTGTAATTTTTGGCGGATTTTCAAAATGTACTGGATAACCAGCCTGACGGATACTGTTGACTTACTGTAGCTGAATGTTCAACTGAAATCTGGGCGAATTTCGTCCATAATTTTAATTTGATGTCTTCTGAAAAGTTTTAGAACTTTTAAAGAGGTTTCCAACGGTACCAAATGAGCAGAATTCTGACTTGTAAAACTTGAGTTATGATTTTTCAAAGTTTTCATCTCAATTAAGAAAATTGTCGAACTTTCGACTTTTCGCTTTAAACTTCGCCATCGAGTAAGAAAACTCATTTTTGATCTCTTTTAATCATTTTTAGGTCAAAGTGCTGATTTTACGAGTGATCCAAACTCGAACTCCGAGACCTACTTTGTCGGTGAGTTTTCAATGCATGTTAAACGCTTTCGTTGAACTGCTTGATGCATATATACGTGCTTCTTGACCTGTTAATTGCTTGGAATGTGAAACTGAGATTTTAATGGACCGCTCACTCAAAGGCGAGTATACTTTATTGCTCCCTTTTTGTAGAGTCGGAAACTTGATTTTTGCATGTATTGAACTCAGGGAAATGAAAAACATGAAATGTGCTTACTCTTAGCCGTGCGCCTTGAGTAATTCCTGTTTACTGTATATTATTGAGTTTTGTGGCGTCGAGGGGGAGTAAGGTGGTTGGAGTTGGCGTGAAGAGTCGTCTACTTGGTTTGAAAGTCGACGGAGTGTCGACTACTATAATTGCTCGTGATAAATGGGAATTGGCTCCTGAGAGCCCCTGTATCCTCCCTGTGTGTTAATTGTATTTGTTTATGTGCTTTAATTACTTACTTGCAATTTTACCGCTTTAACTGCCTGTGCATGAATTTTGAAAACTCACGAGCTTTTTAGCTCACCCCCGTTCCCTTTTATTTTCCTTAACAGGTGAAGAGAATCCCGAGGCGTAGTTAAGGCTAACGTCTTGATCTTTTGGATTTTTGGTTTTAAGTGCGAAGACACTTTGTATATATTTTTGTGATGTTTAGTATTTTAAGATTATGGAAATGTATGAGCTTTGGCTCGAGGATTGTAACCATGTGACTTGGATGATTGTAAATTTTAAGTTTAAACGTTATTCTTCGTTTTAGTATTAATGTTTTATTAATTGGAGAAGATTTGCACGTTTAAGTTAGAATTGATTTGAATGCTTGAGTCCTGGCGAGAGCTGGGCAGACAGTCCGCTAACCCCTCTGGTTAGCCTTAGGGGGAGGTGGGGCTGTTACAGGTGGTATCAGAGCCTAGGTTAGACGTCTATAATGGAAATTTTGAAAAAGTTCTTTTAGAATGGTTTCTTGTATTTTAAGTTTGATATCTTAGCTACTTGAATATTAAAAAGTCCTAACTTTAAGTTTTGATTTTTGGTGTAGGTATGGAAGGTGGTAATGGAGCTACGGGAGCTAATGGGCAGGGGGCCAATGGCCATGAAACCACTGCTAGGCAGTCTTGGTATAGGGTGAGTGGGGCGACCACACCAGCCTGTTGTTCACTGCACGAAGGGGAGGTTGAGGTGCCGATGTAGGAGCGGTACTCCTACCCTAATTCTGTGGTTCTATCCATGGACGATGAGCGTCGGGAGTTACTGGATGCCACCAGAGAGCTGCAGGAGGAGAACGTGGTGGTGAGAGATATTATGGCTAATCGTCAGGAGCGGATCCGAGAGTTGGAGGATCGGGTCGATGTACTGGAGAACCGGGTGGACACCGAGCGAGATAGGACTAGGGCCACTCGTGATCAGTCCGAGGTTTGAACCCGACTTGATAGGCTGTCTGACGAGGTTCATGAGCGAGCTGCTAGGATTAGGGCTGACCTCACCACTGGAGGATCTTGTAGGCGATGTGATTGCGAGTCCATGCTGGAGGTGGGCTCTGATGAGGACTCGTCTGAGGTGGAGCCGTACGAGGATATCCTGATGGGAGATGACCCTTCGGAGGAGTCTGAGCCGGAGGAGGAGGAGGAGGACCCATCTGAGAGTACCCCTTCTGGTGGTCCTGCTGAGGACTAGAGGATTAGTTCTAGACTATTAGGACTAGGGTTTTTATTAATCTGACGTAGGAAAGACTGTATTAGGGGGATTCTCGTCCCTGGGATGCATGTTTATCTACTGCTTTCACCATTAAATTTTGTGTGGTAAATTGTGAAAGCACTTTTGTCTCTTTTGTGATAAACATGCCACTTTGTAGTGTCTTGAATTCTGACTATATATATGAAAGTTCGGTTGACTTTAGAAAAATTCTCTTATTTGCTTCTCGATTTAATTTGTTAAATTATTTATTTTACCTTGTATTACTTCTTGACATTTTCTTTTCTTTTATCTCATTTTACCTTGTTCCGTATTATCATGTATAAAATTTCTATTTTACATTATATTTGTGTTTAATTATGTCTACCTATTATAGAAAACATGGACGGTAGACGAGGCCGAGGTAGAGGTCGAGGTCGAGGCAGGACAACCCCAAAATGAGGGAGATGACCGAGGTCGCAGTTGACCAAGGTCAGGGCGGTTTGGGACAAGGTCAAGGGTAGATTTGGGGAACAAGTGGCGACGCCATAAACCGGATGACGGGCATCTTGGCTCGTCTGGTGGACCAATAAGGTCAAGGTCCAGTCAATCAGCCTGGGGGCCACGAAGGTGGCGATGATAGGGCTTTAGAGCGATTCCAAAGGTTCGCCCCACCTAAGTTCTTTGGGGGACCTGATCCAGAGGTCGCTGAGGGATGGCTGGAGCGTATTTCCGACATCTTTGGTACTGAATTATCTTGAGGAAAGGCGGGTATCTTTTGCCTTCCAGTTTGAAGCTGACCGGATCATGGTGGAACATGATTGGGCCAAATGGGATAGGGACAGACTCTAGGACTTGGGAGAATTTTACTCGGGAGTTTTACTCTAAATTTCTTCCTCCCATGGTACAAGAAAAGAGGGAGGATGATTTCATTAAGTGTCGACAAGGGCTCACGAGTGTTGCTTGGATTATGAGGCATAATTTACCAAGTTGTCCAAGTTTGCCCAGGTGGTAGCTCTGAGCCAAGAAGGATTAGACGTTTTATTCAGGACTTAAATTTGGAGATACAAGAAGGATTGGTGGCAGCCAGATTAATGCTTTTAGTGAGGCTATTGAGAAAGCCAGGAGGATCGAGACCAAGGCTCAACTGAAGAGCTTCCATGCCAAGAAGAGGAGTAACCCTTCTAGTAGTCGGGGTCCAGTGGATGTGGGTGCCCCGCCTTCCAAGTTTGGGAGGGGCTCGAGTAGGGCCAGTGCCTCGGGGACATCAAGGGGAACCTTTCCTCGAGGAGGGGCATCTAGAGGGTTTATCAGTGGTAGAGGCCCAACTAGGAGTTTTCCACAAGGGAGCCAAGCCTCCAATCCAGGTCTTACGTGTGGGTTTTGTGGGAAACCAAACCACACCGCCAATAAATGTTGGAAGAAGCAAGGAAAATGCCTAAGGTGTGGAAGTTCAGATCACCAAATATCTTCCTGTCCTCAAACCCGAGATCGGAGTGGTGCCCAGAAGACGAACCCGAGCCAAGCTAGTTCGGTGGGGAGTAGGACGAGAGTTCCAACTCGAGTCTATGCATTGGATCACCAAGAGGTGCCTGAGTCGACTGAAGTGGTCGAAGGTACCATTCCCCTCTTTCATCGTTTAGCTAGAGTTTTAATTGATCCTGGTGCCACTCATTCTTTTGTTAATCCTGCATTTGTTTGTGGTATAGACATAAAACCTGTTAGGTTACCTTTTGACCTAGAGGTTAGAACACCAACAGGGGACAAAAGTTTGATTACGAGTTTGGTGTATAAAAATTATGAATTGTGGATAGGAGAGAGGAAATTAATGGTTGATTTGGTAAGTCTGGATATTAAGGGGTATGATGTGATTATTGGGATGGATTGCTTAGCTAAACACCATGCCAAGGTGGATTGTAGGTTGAAAGTTGTGGAATTTGATATGCCGGGGGAGGCGACATTGAGATTGGATGTTAGAGGAATGATGGCTTCATCGGCCCTTATTTCGGGTATTAGGGCTAGAAAGCTTCTAAGTAAGGGAGCTCAAGGGTATTTGGCTTTTCTTATAAATCCTCCAAATGATAAGATGAAGTTGGAAGACGTGCCGATTGTTAGGGATTTCTCCGATGTATTTCCAGAAGAATTGGAATCATTGCCTCCGAGGCGGTAGAGTTCAAGGTTGATCTAGTACAACGGCACCAATTTCTAAGACTCCTATAGAATGGCTCGGCTGAACTTAAAGAGTTGAAGGTGCAATTACAAGATCTTCGAGGCGAGGTTTTATCAGGGAAAGTGAATCTCCGTGGGGAGCACCTGTACTGTTCGTTAAGAAGAAAGATGGTAGTTTAAGGCTGTGTATAGACTATCGGGGGTTGAATGATGTGACGATTAAGAATAAGTATCCCTTACCACTCATTGACGAGTTATTTGATCAATTGCAAGGGTCAGTGGTATTCTCCAAGCTGGATCTTAGACAGGGATATTACCAGTTGAGGATTAGGAAAGAGGATGTGCCGAAAACAGCTTTCAATTCAAGATATGGACATTATGAGTTTGTAGTAATGCCTTTTGGGTTAACAAATGCTCCGGCAGCATTTATGGACTTGATGCAACGGGTATTCAAGCCCTATTTGGATCGGTTTGTGGTGATCTTTATTGATGATATATTGGTGTATTCTAAAACCCTAGAAGACCATGCCGAACATTTGAAGATTGTATTGCAAACCCTCCGAGAGCACAAGTTGTTTGCCAAGTTTAGTAAGTGTGAATTTTGGTTGAAAGAAGTATCTTTTCTAGGGCATAGAATTTCCAAAGATGGAATTGCAGTTGACCCATCTAAAGTGGAAGCTGTTATACATTGGAAGAGACCTGAAAATCCTACTGAGGTGAGAAGTTTCTTAGGATTGGCTGGATATTATCGTCGGTTCATTCAGGATTTTTCAAGAATTACCGGACCTTTGACCGACTTGACTAAGAAACATGGAAAATTCCTTTGGAGTCCTAAGTGTGAAGAAAGGTTTCAAGAATTGAAAAAACGATTAACAGAGGCACCGATCTTAACCCTACCTGATGGTAAAGAAGGATTTGTGGTCTATTCAGATGCCTCTAAGGATGGATTGGGTTGTGTTTTGATGCAAAATGGAAAAGTCATAGCATATGCTTCTAGGAAGTTGAAACCCCATGAACAGAACTACCCAACACATGACCTAGAATTAGCGGCGGTTGTTTTTGCCTTGAAGAAGTGGAGACATTATTTATATGGGGTTACTTTTGAGGTGTTCACGGACCATAAGAGTTTGAAATATTTGTTTTCTTAAAAGGAGTTGAATTTAAGGCAAAGGAGATGGGTAGAGTTTCTTGAGGATTATGACTGCTCCATAAAATATCATCCTGGAAAGGCGAATGTGGTAGCTGATGCGTTAAGTCGCAAGGCTCAAGTGGCGAGTTTGATGGTGAAAGAATGGGAAATGTTGGAGCGAGTAAGTGAATGGAAACCTTGCCTTGGGTGCAGAAGGTTATTTTGGAAATGTTAAATTAAGGTCTCCATTATTGGAACGGATTAAGAAAGCATCCAAATGATCCAAGAAAATGGAATTACCGGAAAAGTCCGAAAGGAGAGACTCAAGATTTTAAGACGACCGAAGGGATGTTAAGGTTCCGGAGAGGATAGTAGTTCCGAATGATGAGGTTTTAAAGAGAGAGATTCTAGAAGAAGCACATCGGTCCAAGTATACTATTCACCCTGGGAGTAATAAGATGTACCAAGATTTGAAAGGACTGTATTGGTGGGATGGATTAAAGAGAGATGTGGCTAAATATGTGCAGACGTGTCTTACTTGCCAACAGGTGAAAGCTGAACACCAAAAGCCTTCAGGACTTCTACAACCCTTAGAAATCCCTGAATGGAAATGGGAACATATTACTATGGATTTCGTCACTGGACTGCCAAGGAGTCAAAAGGGACATGATGCCGTGTGGGTGGTTGTAGACCGACTAACTAAGACCGCGCATTTTCTACCGGTAAATATAAAGTATCATTTGGAGAAATTGGCCAAACTCTATTTGGATGAGATAGTGAGATTGCATGGAATTCCAGTAAGTATTGTATCCGACCGAGACCCTAGGTTTATTTCGAGGTTTTGGCAGAAGTTGCAAGAGACCTTGGGGACCAAATTAAACTTGAGTACAGCTTATCATCCCTGCATGATGGTCAGTCTGAGAGGACCATCAAGACCTTGGAAGATATGTTAAGGTCGTGTATAATGGATTTTGGTGAAGGTTGGAGTCGGTACATGACGTTGGTCGAGTTTGCATATAATAACAGTTACCATGCCACGATTCAAATGGCACCTTATGAGGCACTTTATGGGAGAAGATGCCGATCACCGATTCATTGGGACGAAGTAGGGGAAAAGAAAGTTCTTAATCCGCTATCCCTTGGATTAAAGAGGCTTATGAAAAGGTGAAGGTAGTTCGAGAAAGGCTTCAAACGGCCCGAGTCGGCAAAAGAGCTACTCGGATAATAGGAGAAAAGATTTGGAATTTGAAGTAGGTGATAAAGTCTTCTTGCGGGTGAAACCCGTGAAAGGTGGTGTAGTGGCTAAAAAGGGGAAGAAATTGAAACCGAGGTATGTGGGACTGTTTGAGATACTTAAGCGGGTTGGAAAGTTGGCTTACCAATTGGATTTACCAGCTAGTATGTCCAAGATTCACAATGTCTTCCATATCTCAATACTCAAGAAGTATCACCCAGATCCGAGCCATGTGTTGCAACTAGACGAGATTGAGATGGATGAGACACTCTCGTATGAGGAAAGACCTGTAAAGATTCTCGATCGAGAAGTGAAGGATTTAAGGACGAAAAAGATTCCTCTGGTTAAAGTCTTGTGGAAAAATCATGATGTGGAGGAAGCAACTTGGGAGGTGGAAGAGGAAATGCAGAAGAAATATCCAAAATTATTTGTTTAACAAGGTGAGAATTTTGAGAACAAAATTCTTTTAAGGAGGGGAGAATGTAACGGCCTCGAAATTTTGAAAAAAAAAATATTTTTAATTAATTTTAATTTCAAAAATTTGAAAATATATTTATTCATATAATTAAATCTTTAATTATCTTGTGATATTTGATTTTTCCTCGTTTATAATGCCTCATTCGATTTTAACTCTATTTACCTGTAAATTACGTTTCGTAGCATTTATTAGTGGAAAAATGTCAATGGCACGTTTTTCGAGATAAATTCGGACTGTGGATCTAGTTGATAAATGGAAGTGTTAGTGTGCCAAATTTGACAATTTTTGGACTTGAATTCGTCACTCAAACAACCACTTGAAAGCTGCCCTGTATTTTCGAAAACCCAGAAATGCAGAATTTTGAGTGACCTCTGTTTGCACTGTTGTAATTTCCTGCTCGGATGTTGGAATTGAGTTCTGTCAGTGGCTGTTGAAACTTCATATGTAAGACTATATTGTGTATAAATTTAAGAGGTTAATTAATTTTCTGTAATTTTTGGCGGATTTTCAAAATGTACTGGATAACCAGCCTGACGGATCTTGTTGACTTACTTGTAGCTGAATGTTCAACTGAAATCTGGAATTTCGTCCATAATTTTAATTTGATGTCTTCTGAAAAGTTTTAGAGCTTTTAAAGAGGTTTCCAACGGTACCAAATGAGCAGAATTCGACTTGTAAAACTTGAGTTATGATTTTCAAAGTTTTCAGCTCAATTAAGAAAATTGTCGAACTTTTCGACTTTTCTTTAAACTTCGCCATCGTAAGAAAACTCATTTTTGATCTCTTTTAATCATTTTTAGGTCAAAGTGCTGATTTTACGAGTGATCCAAACTCGAACTCCGAGACCTACTTTGTCGGTGAGTTTTCAATGCATGTTAAACGCTTTCGTTGAACTGCTTGATGCATATATACGTGCTTCTTGACCTGTTAATTGCTTGGAATGTGAAACTGAGATTTTAATGGACCGCTCACTCAAAGGCGAGTATACTTTATTGCTCCCTTTTTGTAGAGTCGGAAACTTGATTTTTGCATGTATTGAACTCGGGGAAATGAAAAACATGAAATGTGCTTACTCTTAGCCGTGCGCCTTGAGTAATTCCTGTTTACTGTATATTATTGAGTTTTGTGGCGTGCGGGCCCGGTAGGGGGAGTAAGGTGGTTGGAGTTGGCATGAAGAGTCGTCTACTTGGTTTGAAAGTCGACGGAGTGTCGACTACTATAATTGCTCGTGATAAATGGGAATTGGCTCCTGAGAGCCCCTGTATCCTCCCTGTGTGTTAATTGTATTTGTTTATGTGCTTTAATTACATACTTGCAATTTTACCGCTTTAACTGCCTGTGCATGAATTTTGAAAACTCACGAGCTTTTTAGCTCACCCCATTCCTTTTATTTTCCTTAACAGGTGAAGAGAATCCCGAGGCGTAGTTAAGGCTAACGCCTTGATCTTTTGATTTTTTGGTTTTAAGTGAAGACACTTTGTATATATTTTTGTGATGTTTAGTATTTTAAGATTATGGAAATGTATGAGCTTTGGCTCGAGGATTGTAACCATGTGACTTGGATGATTGTAAATTTTAAGTTTAAACGTTATTCTTCGTTTTAGTATTAATGTTTTATTAATTGGAGAAGATTTGCCCGTTTAAGTTAGAATTGATTTGAATGCTTGAGTCCTGGCGAGAGCTGGGCAGACAGTCCGCTAACCCCTCTGGTTAGTCTTAGGGGGAGGTGGGGCTGTTACACACAAGGAACAGGTACTTAAAACTAGTATCTAAATCAATGGCTTCTTGATCAGTTTCAGTCCTTTTGCCAGCGATTAAGAAAAATGAGACCATTTTTCCTATTGTTTTAGAGAATCCATATACACAATATCAGAAAAATGGCAACCAAAACTTCACAAAGGGGAAAAAAAAAGGAAAAAAAAAGTGACAACACACAAAAATAAAGTTTGTGGCAATCAATGACCTGAATTTTGATCTCAACAAGTGGAGATTTTGAGTTGGTTACCATATGGATTGCCATTTATGAGTCAATAGTTAAACACATACCTACACAGTACAAGCCAAAAAGAAAATAATAACAGTGCCATTAGATGGGATATGAAAACTCCATTTCCAAAGTTTCTCGACAACATTTTCTTTCAGTTTCTCTACCAACCAATTTTCTCATCTATAATAAATATCATACAAGTTTGTATAGAGGACTCTAGAAGACCTCCAGAAAAAAAAAAAAAAAAAGATGAATAAGTAGCATAGAAAGTGTTCAAAAAGATTACAGAAGTTAAAAAAAGAAAATAAAATAGAGAAAACCTGAAAGCAAGAAGAACGAAACCCCAAGGAAGCAAAAATTGCATGCAATCTTCTCTTGGCATCCTCTATCTTGTGAGAAAACATGGATAAAAAATAAGGAACAATATATGCAAATTTTAGATATTAACCAGGTCAAATTCCTTTCTTTTGGAGATAATTAAGAGGCAACTTGATAGAGGGAGGAAATATATGATTCTTCAAAATTCCTTACTTCTGGAGTTGAAGATGGAGAAAGATTTGGAGCAACCCTATTATCATAATTTTAAAAAAAAACACACAATAGCAATAGCTTGCTCAAAAAGCTAGTGACAATATCAAAAACTAAACCCTATTTCAAAAATCACAAAAGGGAAAAAAAGCTATGGAAGTTTTGATAAAGGAGGAAAGAAAAAACCTTTAAGCAAAATATCAAGTCATTTTTTCTTTTATCATTATTCTCAATTAGATTAGATTAGATAATGAAGGTAAAGAAAAGAAGGTGAAAAGAAGAAGAAAGGATGAGGACTCTTTGAAGAAAGAAAGAGAGGATGAGTGTGAGGCGATACAAGGGGAGAGGGGAAAAGACGTCTGCAAAACATAGAGCCCAATAATCAATAGCTGTTATCAATCAAACTAACCCTAACAATTGCAACATGTCTGAGCTCTCTTTTTTTGACGGAATTGTCGCGCCCCATTTTTTGTCAACAAAACGTTGTGGAAAAGGGAAAGATTTGATTTTTTTGAAAAAGAAAGGGAAAGGGGTCATGGGACTATAAAATGCGACGGTTTGGACCCAAAACAAAAAGTCTAGAAAAGGGTTTTTTAGAAAAGTTTGGAGTCGCCACTTGGTATGGAGTTTAGGTATACCAAGTCACCCAAAAAGTTTTGATTTAATGAAATAAACAAAGAAAAACCCTTTCTAGACGACTCCAGGTCTTTGAACACTAGAGAAAAAGGTTCGGGGGTCACGGTTGAAAGAAGGGAAGGCAAAGATTTGATGTTACTCGTCTCTAAGGCACCCTTCTAACCTAGCCAAAGCTAGTTGCAAGATTTAGTTGAAAATTTCCTAATTCTAACTTTAAAATTTATCACATTTGGATGTTGTCTATATGGATGCAAAACCTAAACCTAATGTTGGATCGAGAGGGGAAAATGTCTCCTTGAGGTGTGATTGGAATTGATCACATTAGTTGTGTCATCCAATTTTGATCCCTCGAGGAGGTCACGAAAAAATGCAAATGATGAGACTCAAACAAACGGAAAGTAGGGTTTTCAAAATGCAATCTTTATAAAATATCAAGAGAATCGGATTTTTTTAAAAAGATCAATTTTAAGTGCAAAGAGGAACTTGAATTTTCAAAAATGTGCAATTTCAAGAAAACAGTTTTTTGACTTTGAATTGCTAAACATGAAGAAAGAAACTTGCTTTTTAAAGAATGATTTTGATAGCATTTAAAATAATGCACATGTATGTCCTAAAGAGGGATAATGCAACATAATGGGTGCGGGGGACTAGATTCGTGACTTTAATTCTTCCTTTTCATAGAAGGAAATGAAAGCGTGCTAAGGCTAGGAAGCCATACTCGCTCTTTTCCCTAATTCAAAGGGTAATGCCTTAAATGCACTAATCTAAAAGAAAAACTAAATGAGATGTTTACATGGGATGGGGAATAGTAACATGCAAAATGGAAAAGAAACTCTAAAAGTGGAAAGTGTGTGAAATTTGTATCTAATGCATGAACGACGTTTAAGGGTCTAGCATTGACTAACCCTCGTCAAAAGGTTCTCACCAACATTGGATTAGTGAGAAATCGAAGGGGAAAGCCGCAACTAGCGTTGGACTAGTGTGGTGACGTCAATATATTTACACAATAAATATGTAGACATGATAATAAAAGCGTAAACACATAGCACATAGGCATAATATCTAAATGCAAGACCCTAGGAAAGCAAGTAAACACATAATCATGCAAGCATGCAAAATAAACATATAAAACCTAATTATTACATTGAGGGGAACCTAAATACATTCTAAAGGGGAAAAATTCGGAATAATAATCTAACTATTACATCTTCTAGAATAAATACACTTTTTGCCAAATTAAACCTATCTATTACAACTTGGCATCCAAGGCCTCCGAATGATTTACTCAAAAATTAAATAACATAAATGAAGACTAGGCATGAATAAAAAAGCAAAGGAAAACTTAATTTAAAACATGCAAGATCATGCAAAGACACATAAGAGCACATAATAGGAGAAAGAAGTTACCATCCCTTGATGTGATGCCTTAATTGAATCCTTAGATGATGGGAATGGTTATCTAAGACTCAATGTCAACAAAAGGGATCAAGGTACCAATTTAAAGGAAAACCAATCAAAAATTTAAAGAAAGGGTATCTAAACAGATTCTGCAAGCAAACAGATAATACTAGGAAATAGAGTAAGATTCTGGAACAAAAGAACAGGAAGTATCAACAGAATACAAAAACAGAGAGGTTACGCGGAGTGGAAACGCGGATGGAGCAGCAACACATCCAGCGTTACGGTGCAAAATCAAAGTCCAGAGAGGAAACGCGGACCAGAAACGCGGACTCAGCCGCGTAACGGTCCGCGTCTCTTCCCATCTTCAAAACATCAGGAAGATTGCTTCCAGTTTTTTCAGACAATAACACAAACGAAATATTCAGAGGTAAGGGGATCCATTTAAAGCATCAAACATCATCATTCAGATCATGTCAAAACAAGCTAAACCCACAAAGATCAAATCATAAGCATTAGCATCATCAAATGGACAACAAGGGGGAAGGAAAAGAACTGCGCTAGAAACGAGGATTATTACGGACGGCCTCGTAACAAGCCAGCGTTTCTTCACATCTTCAAGTATTCAAGCAAACGCGAGCGAAGTAGTCCGCAAGAGGTCCGCGCTTTCTTCACAACTTCAAACATTCAAGAGGAACGCGGACCGTTACAAGTAATCAGCGCAAGTAGTCCGCGTTTCTTCACATCTTCAAAACGGGAAGAACATTTTTCCAGAAATTTCTCAGGAATCACAACAGCATCATCACAGAAGCATCAAACGTCTCATTTTAAACGTAAAAACAGATCTACTAGCCTTACCAAGGCTTTATAAACACAACATGCTCATATAACAACTGATAATCATCATCAAATATCCCAAACTAAAAGAAAAACTATTCAAGACCTTGGTTCCACCAAAAGGTCCAAATCTCGAGATAATTTTACGATCAAAAACAAAATAGAGTATAAGGATGTTACCCAATCGAAGCTTTGAGTCTAAACAAGAGAAGAGGACAGAAATTCCAAGAATAATCTCCTCAAGTGAAACCCTAGCTTTTCTTTTCTTTCTTTCTCCTTTTCCTCTCTAATTCCCACCATTTTCTCTGCTTTTTTCTCTCTCAAAGCTCTCCTAATTGCCTCTTTTCTCTCTCAGATTTCCCACCTCCTTGTTAAACCCTAATCTAGGCTATTTATAGCCACCAAACCTAGAACTAAGGGTTTTGATGTTCTTGGGATGAGGTGAGCTAATTTTGAACGTTAGATGAGTTGTTAGGGATTAGGGGTGAGTTGGGGAATGTTTAAATAGGTTTCTTATCGCTCAAGCATCGGAAATTACAGTGAAAAGGATGATCCGATTTCGGAAGAATCCGCGTCATTTTTTTAAACGATCAAGTTCTGGTTACTGGACTTATCCACAGAATCATGCGTTTTGACTTTTCACTTTTTTTTTTTTTTTAAGAAAACCTACAAAAATAAGAAAAATGCTTAGAAAAATCAAAATAAATAACTAAACATTAATAGATAAAACATAGGAAAACAAAAGAAATAGTCAAAATTTGATGTCTGACTTGCCCTCTTTTGTCGAAGTTTCAAGAAACTCTAGACAAAGACGTGACACCAAATGCTTACCCGGTTTCACTGGTTGTATCTAACCATTGTAAACAGAATATTAGATTGCCAAATTTCAAGCTAAAATGCATAATGTGACCGAACTTCGTAGAGTTGCTCACGATCTCGACATGAGAATCAGGTCAAACGTAGTTCCAAGCAAATGAACTATAATGAAATGAATACTGAATCTTGTAAAATTCGAGAACGGGAGATAGAAGGGTGCCCGGCGAAGGAGACTCACCAACAGAAATTTAAATTTGAAGAATGGGAGATAGAAGGGTGCCCGGCGGAGGCTGAGACTCACCAACAGAAATTTAAATTGAAGAAGGGGGATAGAAGGGTACCCGGCGGAGGCTGAGACTCACCAACAGAAATTTAAATATCAAGAACGGGAGATAGAAGGGTGCAATGAGGTCGAGACTCACCAACGAAATTTAAATTGAAGAAGGGATAGAAGGGTTCCAGGAGGGTGCCAGGAGGTTGAGACTCACCAACGTAAATTTAAATTTGAAGAACTGGAGATAGAAGGTGCGGAGGTCGAGACTCACCAACGTAAATTTAAATATCAAGAACGGAGATAGAAGAAGAGATAGAAGGGTGAGACTCACCAACGTAAATTTAAATTTGAAGAAAGGGATAGGAAGGGTGAGACTCACCA
This sequence comes from Gardenia jasminoides, assembly GCA_013103745.1. Lineage (NCBI taxonomy): Eukaryota > Viridiplantae > Streptophyta > Magnoliopsida > Gentianales > Rubiaceae > Gardenia > Gardenia jasminoides. Next base: position 27,878,611 of record CM023099.1, on the reverse strand, counting down.
AATGTAAATTTAAATTTGAAGAAGTGAGGTAGAAGGGTGAGACTCACCAACGTAAATTTAAATTGAAGATGGATAGAAGGGTGGAGGTTGAGACTCACCAACGTAAATTCAAATATCAAGAACGGAGATAGAAGGGTGAGGTGAGACTCACCATCAAATTCAAATATCAAGAAGGAGATAGAAGGGTGCCCGGAGGTTGAGACTCACCAAATGTAAATTTAAATATCAAGAACGGAGATAGAAGGGTGCGGAGGTCTGAGACTCATACGAAATTTAAATTGAAGGGGATAGGGGTGCTGGCGAGGGTCAGACAAGCAAATGAAATTTAAATTGAAGCGTGGGGATAGAAGGGTGCCCGGCGAGGGTCGAGCAATTTAAATTGAATTTCCAAATTTAGACTATTCAGTGGGATTGGACCCAAGCCTGAATGACTAGATGGGAAAATGCAAATATGCTATTCAGTGGGATTGGACCCAAGCCTGAATGACTAAAATACTATTCAGTGGGATTGAACCCAAACCTGAATGACTAAACACACTATTCAGTGGGATTGGACCCAAGCCTGAATGACTAGATGAAAACATAAATGCTGGATTGCCAGAATTTGAAAAATAAAACACAAGTTGTTCAAACATAATAAGTGTAAAAATGCAGGTAATGATGCACTCGACGAAATGGTGCCATTCTGATTTTTGATTTTTCTTGACTTGAAAAGTAAGTGATTGATAGGAACAATGGCTTTTTTCTTTTCTTTCTTCCCTTTTTTTTTCTTTCTTTTTTTTTTTCAAGAATTGATAAATTTTGAAAAATTGAAGAGTGTAACTGAAACCCTTCCTCTGCAGAGTTGGAACAAATCCACATATGTTGCCATCGTCTTGATCTGCAAATCTTTTCCGGCAAAAATTAATTTTGAATGCATTATCCAAAATTGGAGAGCACTTCTCTCAAAACAAAATTGCCCCAGTGTCAATTGAATCGTTAATCCTGCAGAAGTCATGAAATATTAACCAATTAGTCCATGGCAATTCAAAATTTTTTTTTTTTCATAAAGTGTAAAAACTCTTGTGATCACAGCTGTTGGCCATTAAAATGACTAAAACGTATCCGAATCATGCGATAAAACACATTTATCAGATATTCGTGCTTGTGAAACATTGCTTGTTTTCAAGTGATAGAAATATTTATCAAAACAAGTTATGGATTGAAATAAACCATGTGATCTTGGAAATCCAAATCCTCATAAATTAGGCAAAACATTATTATGCAATTATTCAATTTGCATCAAGTACTCATAATGTCAAGTAAAAGAAAGACAATTATACCTCAATTTTAACAGTTCAAGCTTGATTTCTCACTTTCACCAAATTTTGCAATCAAACGACTCATATAGTCAATTCAAGCTTGCATTTTCCATATTTTTTTTTCAAATTTTACTGCTAAAAAGGATTTACTGAAACACATCCTCTTATTCAAATTGCAATAATGTCTTTTGACGCGAAATCAACACTTTTAGGTGAAGACTCCCGGTTACTCGACATATGTCTTCTTGCTCAAATAGTAAAGATGTCTTTTGACGTAAAATCAACACTTTAGGTGAAGATCCCCGATTACTCAACATTTTACTTTTCAAACTGCTTTGCATACTCATAATTACAAGCACCGCTTTTACTGAAAGTTAACATTTGTAGATGCTAAACCTCCGGTTACTTAGTACTAGAATCATTGAAGTAGAACTTTGGTTCTCACTTTGCTGCTTTTCTTGCTTTTTCTCTTCTTCTTTTTTTTTTTTTTAATTGATTGGAAAAAGGATCATTTGCCAACAATATCAATCATTTTCTCGTAAAATCCAATAAAAGAAAAAATCTCATTTAATAGGAAAAAAAAATTGAGGCATAATTTTCCCTATTTTACAAAACATACTTCCTAAAATGCCAATGTCACAATCACATAATAATTATTTCTGAGTAAGATGGAAAAGGATCTTTTAGCATCACACGGCTTTTATTTCGAAGGATGAAAGCAATTGCAAACCAAATTGACATTTGCACCCTTTTGAATCAAATTTTGAAAACAAATCAATTTGTGAGGCAAATGTGCAATTTTAATTTTAATTTTTTTCATAAATAAGCACATAAGAGCCCAATTTAAACAAATATACACATTCTGATGCAAACAAATGAATCAAAAGTATTTCTCACAGTTAAACCTATGTCTAAAAAAAAAAAAAACAGAACACAAGATCAAACACAAAAAAGAGAAATAAAGCAAGAATGGAATAAACTGCAAATCAGGGGGGAGTGGGTTTATCAACCCCCTCAGCTCCACCATTGCCTCCGGTGGCCTCTTGACAAGCTGCTCAGACGGAATGTCGAAGCATGCCACATTTCAGAAGAAAGGAATTTGAAAAGAACTGTGGGTTACAACACCTAGTAGTGTGCGTATGAAAACCCGTTTCCCCAAATTTTCCGAAAAGGCACTTGTCCTTCCTCAATTTTGCAATTAATCAATCTTCAAAATGATTTAATCATACAGTCTAGACATGAATCCAAATGAAGTTGGTCTCCGCGACTTGACCGTTCAGTCACTTGTCCCTGCTTTTCTGCAAAAGAAAAGAGATGGTGAAAAGCAATAATACGCCACACCGTTTGACCCTTTATCTCGAGCAACCCGTAAACATGAGTTCTTGACGTCGATGGCGGTGTCGCCTGAATTCTTTTGTTTGACCGGTCGGTCTGTTTCGTGCCCGCTTGCTCAATCCATATCACCCATACCTTCATGGTAATCTAAGAGGATTGTCCTTTGACGAAAATGCCCTTTTGATGAAAATATGTGCAAAAGTTTGTGCAAAGAGACAATTTTATTTTAAAAATGACATCACAACCATAGAATGAATGCTAAACATGGCATTTTAAATCAATAATAGCCAAACATCAGGAAAACTATACAAAACAAAAGCGTCGCACTTGACCCCTTTGGATATCATCTCCTTGGAATTTATTGACGACAAGGGAATGTTTGATATAAGGTAAACCCTGATAAACGTAATCACCGGCTTCCCTTGTCCCATGAACTTTTTCTTTCTGCTTGCACTGTTGCTTTTCAAAGCTTGCCTTAGTACCTCTCGATTTATACTAAGTTGACCGTGATAGTGAAATAGACAGATTTAAACCCCAATTTTGTCAACTTAAACATGTTTGTTAAAATGGTGGCATCAGTGAGACAATCCCTTCTGACAAAAATTCAGAGGGAATGTATTTGCATCATTTGCCTTTTGATTGAGAAAATTCTTTCCAGAAATTTTTGTAAAAAGTTGGAGGTCTATAACACTAGGCTTTTGCAAGGGGTTTAAGTGTGATGTAGAGGCAGGTTTAAACTTGAATTTTTTTTTTTATAGAAAAATTTGCCCCAGTTTGGTCCCCTTTTTTCTTAAATTGTTTTTTTTTTTAAAAATATGAAAATTGCCCCAGTGTGGGGTTTTTGCTTCTCAAAGGGGGTTTGCTAAATAATTAACTGTTCTTTCATAGGCTCAAACAGGAGAACTGGGGGGTTGAAGTTTTTAAACGAAAAGGAAAAGAAGGTCGGCTTTTCAGACCACCTTTTTGCAAAAAATTTCTGAAGAAACCTTGCTCAATCATATGAAAATTTTTTTTTTTTACACATATCTGAATTGATTGGTCGAGGAAAGATCTGTCCATCCATCTCCATGAGAAATAATGCTCCTCTAGGTAGCACCTTTTGAATAATGAACTGCGGCCCTTGCCAATTGGATAATTTCCCTTAGCCTCTTCTTGTATCGGAAGGATTCGTTTCAAAACCTTGTCCCCTACTTCGAACCTGCGAGGTCTAACTTTCTTGTTATAAGCTTGAGCCATCCTCTGCTAGTAACATTGCCCATGACAGATGGCATTCAACCTTCTTTCATCGATCAAAGACAGTTGCTCGTGACGTTGCTTGAGCGCGCAAAAATGGGGTTTCAACTTCAGCAGGTAATACCGCTTCCATCTCATACATGAGAGAGTGAGGTGTTGCCCCAGTAGAAATCTTGATTGCAATTCTCCATGCCAAAAGGGTAGTTTCTCATGGCAATTTCAGTGTTTGATCATCTTGCAAATGATGATATCCAAGTTCATGAGATATCAAAATTTTCGTCCATCAAATTCCAAAAGGATGATGTCCAAGGGTCAAAGGTTTTTGTTCATGATCATCCAAGAGCAAATAAAATAAATGTGCAAAAATAAAATGAGTGGACCATAACTGAAGGACAAAAGGAGAAATTCCATTTCATTTGGCAAAGAAGCAAGATAACAGATAATACCATGGAAGCATAATTTTAAACAAGCAAAAAGATGAAATAACAAGTGCATTGTTTTGAAGAAATGATTGACATCAAAGCATGACTCATTTTTTTTTAAGGACAACCCTTGATTTACAAAACTTCCTCCGAAAGTGGACAATGGTAGCTCAACTTTGTGTGACCTCTTGAGGAATCAAGGAAACTCCACATTCTCAGGGGATCGGTGTCAAAGGTAGCCCCGACAAGCTTGAGATAATCCCGTCTCTATATCATCATCGACCTTTCCTTAAATGATCCACCACCATCCTAGTCTTCTTCTTTAATGAACTGAGCATGGTCAACAATTTCCTCCACACCGATCATTCCAACGACGCTTATGTTCGGAAAGGGTTTCTATTGACGCTCGCCCTTGCTCATTCTTTCTTTTGAACTATATCCCGGCATCCACCATGTCTTGAATTCTATGCTTCAAGACCCAACAATTAATCGTCGAATGACCCGGCTTCCGTAATGGTAAGCTTGAGATGGCATGGGGATCATACCCAGTAGAGGTCCCTGGGATACAGATTGGGAGGATGCTTGATTTTCCAATGACCTTCAACTGCTCATACACTGGTCAATGGGGCGGCCCAGATCGGTGAAAGTTTGAAAGGTTTTCTGATTTTACATTTCATTAGGCGAAAAGAATTTTGAGCAGGATTTTGTGGAGTGGTCTAGGAGCATAGTTTTGAGGGTAGGAGATAGGGGGAAGTTGAAAACAAAGGTTGGGGTCCAAATGAATAGGCTGGCTCAAGGCGTGTGATAAACATGACCGATGGTAGGGATATGGTAAGTATGAGTTTGATTGGTGGGGTGACTCAGGTTTTGGGCCTAAAGGTGGGTTCGATCCCACACAAAGCAGCTTCTCCTTTATTCTTTCTAAACGGGAGCTTCCTCCCACTGCCATTTTGCCCTTGCAATGTTTCCAATTGCTGTTTCAGGGAGGTCACATTGACAATTTTTCCAGCTTTAACAAACTCATCATATTCCTCCAACTTGTTGACAATTGTAGCAAAAGAACTCCCAGTCATTCGAAAAATCTCTTCAAAATAAGGCGGGTCATGTGCCTTGATGAAAGTACGAACAATCTCTTCTTCTGTCATGGGAGGCTCAACTTTAGCAGCCAACTTTCTCCATCGCAGCATATGACTTGTGATCTTCCTCGAGGGTCTCCTTTGATTCCTTCCAATGTTGTTCAGTGTCGGTGCCAACTCACAATTGTATTCAGACCTTGCTTCACAAAAGTCATGACAAATCCAACCAAGTTTTGATCTCTTGAGATTTCGGTTCAGTACCAATCCAAAGCATCTCCTTCTAGGCTCTGGGAACAGATAGGCAAGTTCTCATCATCCACCGGTTTACCAAACTTGTTGGCAAACATTTTAAGGTCGCGTCTTAGGATTCCGGTACCATCATACTTGCTGAACTTGGGGTCTTGAAACCCATAGGTAGCTGGACGTCGGGAAATAGGCAATGCGGATCATCGTAATCCAATCCACCATGTCGGTTCAGACCTTGGTTCTTTCTTATAAACTCCTCGAACCTGTCCAATCTCTTCATCAGATCTTTGTCGACTGGCATGGCAGGCTCATCCATCTCTGGCTTTCCTTGGGAGGCAATGTCCCATACAAAGGGTTCTGTGGTATGAAGATGAGGCTTGGTATGACTGGGAGGTATGTTTAAGGTGATCTGGGGTTGAGTATGAGGGTTTGCCTTTTTGGTTGGGCTCTGCAAGATATAATCAGGGTGAGTGTATGGAAAACCAGTGTTATGGTGAGAGAAAGCAATCTCATGAAGGTTAGGAATAGGTGGAACAAGAGTGGTTTGAATATTGGTCGAGAAAAGGGGTGGATTACTTGTCAGCGGGGGAATGCTAACAAAGTGTTCATGATCATTCAAGGTACCACCTCCACTACTATTGGCCACCAACTGATCAATTACACGCTTTTCGGCCATCATCTCGTTGAACCTTCCCAAGATTTCACTTAGCGAAGCTCCCAAGGCAGCAAAATCAGGTGGTGACCAAAGCATTCTATCCGAAGCCTTACAGTGCGTAACTCATGCTACGGGTTGCTTTGAGCTTTTGATTTTAGATCTGTAACTACGTGTGAAGCTATTTTTAAAAGTACCTGAGTGGGAAAGGAAACATACTTTAGGAGCTTATTCCAAAGGGGAACTGCGGAGATTTATTTGAAAGAAAAAAGAAAAAGAACGAAGTTAGTGATTGCTTACATAATTCGGATGCATGTCCTAGAGGGGGGCCCTTTTATGCCAAGGGTAGACCTAGCATGAAAAATGCAATCCTCTGGGGTATGCACCATATAATACCTGATGGGTCCGATCACTTCACTGATATGTGATTAGTAAAACAATCTAGAGGATCGACCAAAAGAATATGTGATCTTTGATGTATCACGAGGACAAAGTCCGAATGGATTTATTACTTTAATTGATATGTGAAGAGAGGTTAAAGGTTAATTTGGCATGAAAAGGATTATTCTCGAAGGAATTGTAGTGCCTTGACTTGTCTTTGAGGGAAATATGGATCGGACGGATTGATGGTTTACTCCAAAAAATCAGGTTTATTGCTTACTTGTAACTCCACATCTCAATGTTATTTGCAACACACTAGCTCATAAGCCTCCTAAAATCAAGATTTGGCCTTGATAAAATCATTAACTCAACAATGAGAAATTATTTGTGAATTTTTTCGATTTAGTGTCCTTATGCATGGGATTTTACCAACTTTGATAAAATGGCCAAAAAGTGATTATTAGGGGCTTACATTCTAGCATACGAAGGTCACTCCATATCTTTGGATGCTATCGTAGGAGGGATCGGACCCTATCTTACCTTGTGCACTACCCCTTTGGATGTTACTGAAAACATAAACATGCAAGTCTCATTGGATTATATATCCGAGACACAAAGGTGGTTTATTCCTAACACGGGATTCCCTATACGGCATTCCCTCTATGGCTTATGCATGATGCCAGTTTATTAAAGCAAGTAAAGGTGCAAAATGAAACATGGCCTATAGGAGCCCCATTTGAACGCCGGGGTAAGCCTAAAAGTGATATGCAATTACAACATAAATTCAAACATGTAATAGCCTATCTAGAAGGATGGCTTGTCTTAAAAGAGTGTCAAGACTCTTATTTTTCTAGAGTTTGTGAAAATGCAAGAAAAGGGAAGACAACAAAAGGTTAGTTTAATCAACAGATATCACATAACACGTTGGAGCAACAAATTACACAAAAAATAAAGAGGGGTGGAATCCCTCCTCTCATGTCTAGTGATCCTTAATAGGGTAAGGTAGACTCTCCCCTAGGCAATTCTAACATGGATGCATGAGGTTGAGCTCACTAATGCATCTAGACTCGATAAAGGTTACAGGTCTCCAAGCCTTCAGACCAAAGACAAAGGGTCATCAATTCCAATGTCTTAAGTCGGTGGCTCGAATGATCCCTTAGGTACCGCTATGGGCGCAAAGCACACCATCCGCATACCCAAGGCAATCGATCCTAATCCTACAAGGGAGGTGGGATAGCGCCCACGAAAAAACAAAAACGGGTAAAGATTATGCATGCACGTATGAAGTGCTTCCTTTGAGAGGAGGAATGAATACCAATATGAAAGAATGAAGGCTTCTAGGGTGATCACTTCCCCCCACCCCCAAATGTAAAGCGCGATACAAGTAAATATCAATATAAATAAATAAACAAATAATTCATTCATCATGTACGCGATGTGTAAGGAGCGATTGCACGGAAAAACTCCTAAAAAGAAAAAGGAAAAGAAATGCAACCTAAAACATCCAAATGTGATATATAAGAAAGTTAGAAAAACGAAATAATCAACTAAATCAAGTGCTCGGACCCTCTTAGGAAAATCCCCAGTGGAGTCGCCAAGCTGTCGCGCCCCATTTTTTGTCAACAAAACGTTGTGGAAAAGGGAAAGATTTGATTTTTTTGAAAAAGAAAGGGAAATGGGTCATGGGACTATAAAATGCGACGGTTTGGACCCAAAACAAAAAGTCTAGAAAAGGGTTTTTAGAAAAGTTTGGAGTCGCCACTTGGTATGGAGTTTAGGTATACCAAGTCACCCAAAAAGTTTTGATTTAATGAAATAAACAAAGAAAACCCTTTCTAGACGACTCCAGGTCTTTGAACACTAGAGAAAAAGGTTCGGGGGTCACGGTTGAAAGAAGGGAAGGCAAAGATTTGATGTTACTCGTCTCTAAGGCACCCTTCTAACCTAGCCAAAGCTAGTTGCAAGATTTAGTTGAAAATTTCCTAATTCTAACTTTAAAATTTATCACATTTGGATGTTGTCTATATGGATGCAAAACCTAAACCTAATGTTGGATCGAGAGGGGGAAAATGTCTCCTTGAGGTGTGATTGGAATTGATCACATTAGTTGTGTCATCCAATTTTGATCCCTCGAGGAGGTCACGAAAAATGCAAATGATGAGACTCAAACAAACGGAAAGTAGGGTTTTCAAAATGCAATCTTTATAAAATATCAAGAGAATCGGATTTTTTAAAAAGATCAATTTTAAGTGCAAAGAGGAACTTGAATTTTCAAAAATGTGCAATTTCAAGAAAACAGTTTTTTGACTTTGAATTGCTAAACATGAAGAAAGAAACTTGCTTTTTAAAGAATGATTTTGATAGCATTTAAAATAATGCACATGTATGTCCTAAAGAGGGATAATGCAACATAATGGGTGCGGGGGACTAGATTCGTGACTTTAATTCTTCCTTTTCATAGAAGGAAATGAAAGCGTGCTAAGGCTAGGAAGCCATACTCGCTCTTTTCCCTAATTCAAAGGGTAATGCCTTAAATGCACTAATCTAAAAAAGAAAAACTAAATGAGATGTTTCGCATACGGGATGGGGGAATAGTAACATGCAAAATGGAAAAGAAACTCTAAAAGTGGAAAGTGTGTGAAATTTGTATCTAATGCATGAACGACGTTTAAGGGTCTAGCATTGGACTAATCCTCGTCAAAAGGTTCTCACTAACATTGGATTAGTGAGAAATCGAAGGGGAAAGCCGCAACTAGCGTTGGACTAGTGTGGTGACGTCAATATATTTACACAATAAATATGTAGACATGATAATAAAGCGAGTAAACACATAGCACATAGGCATAATATCTAAATGCAAGACCCTAGGAAAGCAAGTAAACATATAATCATGCAAGCATGCAAAATAAACATATAAAACCTAATTATTACATTGAGGGGAACCTAAATACATTCTAAAGGGGAAAAATTCGGAATAATAATCTAACTATTACATCTTCTAGAATAAATACACTTTTTGCCAAATTAAACCTATCTATTACAACTTGGCATCCAAGGCCTCCGAATGATTTACTCAAAAATTAAATAACATAAATGAAGACTAGGCATGAATAAAAAAGCAAAGGAAAACTTAATTTAAAACATGCAAGATCATGCAAAGACACATAAGAGCACATAATAGGAGAAAGAAGTTACCATCCCTTGATGTGATGCCTTAATTGAATCCTTAGATGATGGGAATGGTTATCTAAGACTCAATGTCAACAAAGGGATCAAGGTACCAATTTAAAGGAAAACCAATCAAAAATTTAAAGAAAGGGTATCTAAGCAGTTACGCAAAAGCAAACAGATAATACTAGGAAATAGAGTAAGATTCTGGAACAAAAGAACAGGAAGTATCAACAGAATACAAAAACAGAGAGGTTACGCGGAGTGGAAACGCGGATGGAGCCGCGCAACACAGTCCGCGTTACAGGCGAAAATCAAAGTCCAGAGAGGAAACGCGGACCAGAAACGCGGACTCAGCCGCGTAACGGTCCGCGTCTCTTCCCATCTTCAAAACATCAGGAAGATTGCTTCCAGTTTTTTCAGACAATAACACAAACGAAATATTCGAGGTAAGGGATCCATTTAAAGCATCAAACATCATCATTCGATCATGTCAAAACAAGTTAAACCCACAAAGATCAAATCATAAGCATTAGCATCATCAAATGGACAACAAGGAAGGAAAAGAAGCGTCGGGCTAGAAGCGAGGATTATTACGCGGTGGCTGCGTAACAAGCGCGTTTCTTCACATCTTCAAGTATTCAAGCGGCGAATTCTGAAGTAGTCCGCAAGAGGTCCGCGTTTCTTCACAACTTCAAACATTCAAGAGGAAGCGGACCGTTCTACGCTAAGTAATCAGCATAAGTAGTCAGCGTTTCTTCACATCTTCAAAGCGGGAAGAACATTTTTCCAGAAATTTCTCAGAATCACAACATCATCACGAAGCATCAAGCGTCTCATTTTAAACGTAAAACAGATCTACTAGCCTTACCAAGGCTTTATAAACACAACATGCTCATATAACAACCGATAATCATCATCAAATATCCCAAACTAAAGAAAAAAACTATTCAAGACCTTGGTTCCACCAAAGGTCCAAATCTCGAATAATTTTACGATCAAAAAGCGGTAAATAGAGTATAAGGATATTACAGATCTAAGCTTTGAGTCTAAACAAGAGAAGAGGACAGAAATTCCAAGAATAATCTCCTCAAGTGTGAAACCCTAGCTTTTCTTTTCTTCTTTCTTCTCCTTTTCCTCTCTAATTCCCACCATTTTTCTCTTTTTTTTCTCTCTCAAAGCTCTCTAATTGCCTCTTTTCTCTCGATTTTCCACCTCCTTGTTAAACCCTAATCTAGGTTATTTATAGCCACCAAACCTAGAACTAAGGGTTTTGATGTTCTTGGGATGAGGTGAGCTAATTTTGAACGTTAGATGAGTTGTTAGGGATTAGGGGTGAGTTGGGGAATGTTTAAATAGGTTTCTTATCGTTCAAGCATCGGAAATTACAGCTGGAAAAGGATGAAATGATTTCTGGAAGAATCCGCGCGTCATTTTTTTCCGCTTCTGATCAAGTTACGCGGACTTATCCGCGTAACTTGTCCGCGTTTTTGACTTTTCTCTCTTTTTTTTTTTTAAGAAAAACCTACAAAAATAAGAAAAATGCGTTAGAAAAATCAAAAATAAATAACTAAACATTAATAGATAAAAACATAGGAAAACAAAAGAAATAGTCAAAATTTGGTGTCTACAGGAATGAAATGACATTAAAAAAAAAAAAAATACTCCTTTCGGACAACTATCTTAATAATGAACAAAGAGGTGTTTTCTCCTTCCAACTTTATCACGTGCTTACCCCCTGAGTGATGACTATCCTCCAACCAATTGGGTTTCACCACGTCAGCAAACAACCATGCATTTTGGCAACTGTATTTCCATTTTTATTATATAGGTAGACAAAAAAAGGCTCAACAACATGCACCCAAACATCACGAGAAATCATATTATGAAGCAACCAATCCAAGTTGAGAACCAACAAGGAGATGAAATCCCAATTTCTAAGGATTTTAAATGTTATTAGTGACACTAAAAGTGCAGAAATAAAAAGGTAATCTATAATGGCAGCTAAAGACTTAGGTTGATCAATCCTTGATTTTGATGAATAACAAACTAAAATGATAACTTGGACTAATGTTTTTAGTGAGAATTTTGTTAGAACAGATGCTCATATATTTGGGAAAAGAAATGATGAACAATAAGAAGGAATCAAGTTTTTCATTCTACATCAGATGAAACTTTAGGTGCACAATAGGAGGATCAAATGCTCAAAGCACCTCCAAGAAAAAACTCAATAGAACTTTGGACGAAACCTTAGACGCATGGTATATGATCAGATATCCGAAGGATTGAAGCAATTGTTGTTACTAACTGTCAGATACTCTCTCAGAGACACAACCCACCTATTGGACGTTCGACAAGATGGCTAAACATTAGTAAACTCTTTGTTCCTATTAGATGCTCCACCAAATACTAGTTCGGATGTCCAAACATTTTAGCAAAAAGACTCCAAAGTAGGATTGTACTTTGGTTCGGATGTAGAGCATTTGGATCAGACGTCCGGAAACTCCAACAGCTAGTTTTTAATAGCTAAAATTTTTGACTATTGGAGAGACTATTGGGACAAAATTTTACTACCTATAAATACCCTCAAATCTGGGAAGAAGTGAGACTTTTTCCTATGTGAGATACAAGATTTCAAGAGTAATGTTTGGATAGAAGAAAAATACTTTGAATATTATATATTGGGGGAAAAGTTCTTGGACTTTTGAGAATTCTCAATATGTGTAGCATCAGTCATTTACTAAAAAAACTTAGATGATGCACTATGCAATTGAATAAGTTGCTTCAAATAATAGATAGAAAGTTTGTCCATCACTCCCCGAGGGTTCCAAGGTAGGATATTATTCATGAACTATTGAAAAGGGGAGTTAATATTTGCTTTAGAAGCTTTCCTTATAAGAATCTACCTCTGCAGTGAAATTGAATTCTTTATTTTAGCTCGAACCATTCCTCGTCAAACCTTGCTCCAATAAAAGTTAGCAAGTTCTTGGAAATGTCTAAATTAAAATAGCCTCTAATAACACTAGGGTAGGAGAGATTAGCTAGAACCTTTCCTCCTCATCAGACCTTAGTACAAATTAGCAAGTTCTTGAAAAATATTTAAATCAAGACAGAATCTAATAATATTAGGGTAGGGGAGATTAGCAGTAGCTAAATCAACCTTTAGTAGTGGTCCTACTGCAGTGGCAATTGGAAGGAAAACCAAATTCTCAAAGAAGTTGAAAGGCAAAATTTTCAAAAAGAAAAAAAATTCAAACGGATGCATTAGAGGATTTGAAATTAAATTTAAAATTAGAGGACCATTTGAAAATTCTCATGGAAAAGTTATTAATTATTTATAGTGCCTTGAGCTAGCACCATAAGCAATTCTCCTCAATATGAATCTAATCAGAATGCATTTCTAACCTAAAAATTGATTGTAAGGACTGATTTAAATCTAATAGCCTGAAAGATGTCCAAAAAGCTTCTAAGATTTTACCTCCCATGGGAGAATATTTCATACCAATGATAACTTGAATGGAGTAGCTAGTTTCAGAACTCATTCTTAGTAAAAGACAATAGCTGGTTCACCTTTGAATTGGGAAATTGGTTTTTGATATGACATGGAAAAAGTGTCTCCGAAAACATCAATAAATGAGCGGTTAGGATGTAATTGCCTTCTAACTTAATGGTAAAGGACCACTATGGCTACTAAACCTGTGAGGGCCTCAAAAAAAATTTATTTTTATATTGTTAATATTTATTAATTTTAAATATGGTTATTATTATTATCATTAATTTGTTCGATTATTTTAATGCCGTTCTCAAACATATTTTTTCAGAAAATTTAAATGGAAATTTATTTTATTTTGAGAAAACCTTAAATTAATTTTACACTTATTTTTCCTTGTAGATTTTCAATATTCCATTCATTTTATTTTAAAATTCGCCTTTTTGTATCAATTAGACAGAAAATAAGAAAACACGTTTTACGAGGTAAAAATTCGGGCAGTAAGTGAAGTAGCGATGGAGTGTAAGGATGATCACTCGTAGGTTAAGAATACAAACAAGGGACTAGAAGTGAATTATTAAAGCTGAGATTAAGTAGGGTTTTGGAACCTTAAAACCTAGTAGGATGTTAACCTGCGATTGTTTATCCATTTAATTTCCTCCAATTCACTTTAATTATTCCTTTTCTTCTCTCCCTCTTAGCTGAGTTTATCCCTTAATTTGCAGCCAAGAGAGCTAAATATTTTTTCCTCCAAAATTGCTAGCAAAACTACTATTTCAATTTGGACTTTTTGACCCTTAAAATTGGGCTTTAAGTCTTGTCTTCTATTCCTTTCATTTATTCACTAAAATTACCTCAAAAATCATCACACCTCTCTCTCTCTTTGGCCGACTCTCTTCTCTCCCTTTTCCCTTGAAATTTCATCATTTTCTTCTTCCATTTTCCACCCAAAATCAACCACAATCTAGCAATAATTTTAGCTCAAGCTTGAAGTTTTGGTGAAGAACTTTGAGGAGGAAGCTTTTGGGTGGTTAAAGCTAGATTCTTGGGTGTTTTCTTGCTAACAACTTGGAAGAGGTAAAACCCTAAAAGCTTCATCTTTGTTCATTCTTTAAATTCCAAGCATGAAATTAGGATTAGGATGTTGATGGGTTCCTAGAACCTTGACTAGAGTTGGTTTTTGGAATTTCAAGTTGTTAAGCTTCTTTAATTTGCATTTGATGATTATGGTTGATATGTGGGCTCTTGGAATTCCCACAAAATGTGTGAATTTGCTTACTAGAATTGCTAAATGATGAAATGTGTGTGCATATGTTTGAATTATTGGTTGGAAATTGGAGGAGAAACCTCAAGGGGAAAACCGAGAAAGGGGAAGAAGAAATGGAGAGTGAAATTTGCTGATTTTCCCTTAATTTTGTGGCTACATTTTGTAGGTTTAGGGCTGAATTTTAATGCTTAAATGTTGAGGTTTAAGTTGTTAATGTTTCCCACAAAAAGCCCTCTAAAAGTTGTAGTAATAATGGTTGTTGAATTGGAACCAAAATCTGGAATTTGGAAGAAGTTTGCTGTCCGAAATTTTGGGGTTGTTTAGTGCTAAAAATTGATAAAATCTTTCATCATTTTTGACCACCATTAGGCTTAGAAAGGTTAATACTATCTTGGTTCCAAATATTAGGGCAATTGATGGTGTTTTAGATACGTTAGAGGTGTGTAAAAGAAGAAGATCAAAACTTTACAGATTTGAAGCAAGATTGCTGAGTACTCTTTGAGCATTAAAAAAGCTATCCTCCCGTGAGATTTTTTTGACTAAATTTTGGTGGACATAATCTATATATGAAGGAGTTAGTGTACCAAATTTGGTGATTTTGAGTAAGAATTGTCACTCATTTGAGGCTCAAATACTGCCTTGTAAGTCTGGATTTCAGAAAACCCAGGATTTCAAACCAGCCTTGTTTGGACAGTTATAATTTCTTGCTCGAGAGTCAAAATCGAGTACCGTCAGTGGCATTTGAAACTTGATACATATGAATTAAAACTGTGTAAATTTCAGAGGCCAATTCATTTTCTACAATTTTTGGTGAATTTCCAAAGTGAGCTGGAAAACCAGCCTAAGCCGTTCTGTTTTGTACTGTAGCTGAACTTAACACGAAAATCTGGGCAGTTTTTGTCCACAATTTTATCATGGTGCCTTCTACAAAGTTTTAGAACATTAAATGAGGTTTCCAACGGTACCAAGTTTGCAAAATTTGGACTTATACAACTCAAGTTACAATTTTTCAAAGATTTCTGTTTAAATTGAAAGTTATCGCACTTAATTTTTCTTGAGCGAGATTTAATCAGTGAACTAGAAAACTTAATTCCGTTGTTCTTTAATTGTTTTAGGAAATGGTGCTGTTTTGCAAACCGATCAAAACTTGAACTCCGAGACCTACTTTGTTGATGAGTTTCCAATGCATGTTAATTGCTTTAATTGAATGTCTTTGCGTGAATGTGTTAAATACGTGAACTTTGGAAGTGTTAAACCACTCACTTAAGGAGGGTATACTTTATTGCCCTCTTTTAAGTAGAGTAGGTGACCTAATTATTTTGCATGAATATATACACACTAGTAGAGAAAGTGTGTATAAAGTGTTTATAAAACTACTCTTGGCCGCATCCCTTGAGTAGTAAGTGTTAAGTGTTAGGATTACGGGCCCGGTAAAGGGGGATGTTTGGTAGAAGGAAAATGTTGTAAAGAGTCGTCTACATGGATTGGAAAGTCGACGGAGTGTCGATTACGTGAATTGAACGTGCGAAATGGACCTGAGCTCCTGAGAGCTCCCGTATCCTACTTGTGTGTTTTTGTGTTTCCTTTACTTGTTTTAAATATGTTATTTATCTCGCTTTATGCTTGTGCATGATCTTTTGGAAATTCACGAACTTTTAGCTCACCCCCGTTCCCATTTGTTTTTCCTTAACAGGTGACGAGAATCTAGAGACCTAGTTAGGTTTAGAACTTAATTTTGGTCTTTTGTCCCGAGTGTGGAAGAATGGATTGTATATTCTTTTGGTTTTTTGTATATTTTAACTCATGGGAATGTATTAGACTATGGCTCGAGACTTTAAGTGCTTTTGAGTTTATGATTGTACTTTAAGCTTCAATATTACTTTACAGTTTCCACTTTCTCTTTTGATATGAATTTTAGAATTATCCTTTAGAGTTAGTATTTTTGAATGCTTGAGTCCTAACGAGAGTTAGGCAGGCAGCCCGCCAACCCTTTGGTTAACCTTAGGGGGAAGTGGGGCTGTCACAAAACCCCAATGAAAACTTGAGTGACTGCTACTATTTTCATCCGATATTTTCAAACTTGAGTGACTACTTTTCAGTTTATTCATTCAACCAATTCATTTAGATCATCAATTCATTATTTTTGTTGTTATAAAACTAATAAAAAAATCAAATTCAAGGAAATTTTAGAAATTGTGAGTTTATCTACTAAGAAAATAAAAGCTTTTTATATATATTGAAGAAAAATAAAAATTCAACAAAATTAAACATGACACTAGGTATTATAATAAAGTCAATAAACATATTATGTCTGCAAAATATATATCTGTATGTATATTTAAAAGAAAAAAATGTTTCATCTTATGTACATTTTATAAACAATAAGAAAAAAACTCATATTTTCTTCAAGTAAATCAATAAAACATGTAATTAACTTTTCTAGTATTATACTTCACCAAGATTTTAAAAACTTTTTTCCCTTATAACTTTATCTCCTTTACTTTTATGCTTCATTTATCACGTAGCATGAAATGAATGTACTATTCCATTTATTTTTAAAAATCATGTCCATGTCTCATTATACTACCTTATCTTGAAAAAATCTATTTGACACAAATATGTATATAAATATGAAGAAAAAAATGCATCTTAAAAAATGTCAAAGAATCAATATTAAAAATTCCAACTAGAGAACTACAAGTAGTCATACATAGGTGTGTTTGTAATTCACAAAAAATAAAAAGAAATGGGGCCAAAATAATTTAGTTTGGATTTTGATTTTGATAAATTAAAATTCTGTAAAACCAATATAAATCTAATCTCTAGTATTTCATAAAATAGCTCGAGATGGATATGGAAGTTAGATTTTCAAATTTTCTATTACTAGCTAGATTTCCAATTTTCCTACCCCCGATCAAATTTTCCAATTACTTATAAACAGTGTTACGTATTTGGCAGATATTAATATATAAGCTAAATTACTAATAAGTGATAACTAAGCACTAACCAATGATCACTAAGCACTATTAAACAATTAATGTATTGATCACTGACTAGTCTACTAATTTGATCTATAAATCTAATTTACTAATCTAATCCTAGGGTTTAGTATGACATTACTACATACTAAATATTCTTCAGAAAATTTCAAATATTTTAGTTATTAACCAAATTAATAGTTCTCCAGCCAAAATCTAATTGTTGTTTTCAAATTATCAAAAAAAAAGTTTGGGTGGTAATTATATGTTCGCAAAAAAAACAAAGAAACACAATTTTGAATAATCGAATTATCAATTTTCAGCAAATGAACACCACTTGTCATGCCTAATGAAAATTATACAATTTGTAATACATCTTGCATTAAATGTTGAACTTTCATGATCCATCCTAGATTTCTTTTCTTTTCCATGTTGCTACAAAATATAATCTAACATAAATTCTTCACTTTTAATCTTTCACTCTCTACCTTATTCCCATCTTTAGAGAAGAACTCATGTGAACTTTATATTTAACTTCACTCGTAGATCTCTCGACTGTTAGATCATGTACGGATATTAAGAATTACACAATCCTTTTATAGTATTCTATACAATACACACTATTTTTTTTCATTTCATTATTATATATCACCTAACTAATATTCCAAACAACCTAAGTCGAGGTAAGTTAAATCTCCAATCCTTCCATTTCATATCCCGTCTTATAATATAGAAAAGGATTTTTCAATCCCTTAGTGTCCATTTGGTTCATAGGATGAGACAGAATTGGATGATTTATCCTATCTCATCCAGTGTTTGGTTGCATTTTTATAATTGGATTAGATATCCGTATTAACTGAATTAATCCTCTTTAGAGGGGATAAAGTCATCCCATGGGGGTTCTTGGTATTATTTATCTCGGGATAATTGTGAAAAGGGATAATGATTTATCAGACTCTTCTACCCTTATCAAGAAAGACAAAACCTACAACCATATTAATATTTTTGACTACTTCATCGATCTCTCTCCTCTCTTTAACTCTAGTTCTCGTTGTCTCTCTCCAACTTTCGTCACCTTTCCAACTCCCGTCATCCCTACAAGGTGACGATAACTATTTCCTGTACTATCACTCTACTCCAAAGCAATCATCTCCTCCACAACAACCCCCTAATCACTACCAAAGCACTCCTACGGCACTCCCACGGTAGTTGACAACATTCACACAGCACTTCTAGGGAAATTAACAATTGAAATTTGAGGTACTATTCTTTATCCTGGTTAGTTATTGTAAAATCTTGGATGATTATTTTTGACAATTATGTATATGTAAAGGTTACTTTTATATTCCATGGATACTAAGACTGTTGCTTGAAATTTCTTTTGTGTTTATATTTTACCTTAATCAATGTTGTTTGCTTTCTTATTATTTAGATATTGCAAAAAAAAATTGGTGTTTTAAATTTTTTAAATTTTATTTCAGTGGTTTGTGTTGCTCCATGGATTCTTCAAGAAGAATGGACAATTGCTTGTTGAGTTGGAGGAAACTATTATGGAGTCTATATATATCGTCACTATGATTATAATTGCTTGTCATCATCATTTACAGCATGCACGTAATTCCACAGTTAGAAGAATATTAAATTATAGCATAAGTGACAAAATACAAGATCAAATTAAATGTCTTGGTAGGCTTACCAATTTGAATGATGCATGGTGTGTAGATAGCTTGAGAATGAATAGGCATGCATTTGCTAGACTGTGTTATTTGTTGCAGGTTAGTGGAGGGTTAGTTGATTCTAGACATGTTAGGGTTGAAGAAAAAGTTGCAATATTTCTGAATATTTTGGCACATCATCACAAAAATTGTACAATCAAATTAAATTTTTTAAGATCTGGAGAGACAGTTAGTAGACATTTCCACTCAGTGGTAGCGGCAGTTCTTAAATTACATCCTCTATTCCTTGTTGATCCACAACCTGTTCCTCAAGATTCCAATGATTCAAGATGAAAATGGTTTAAGGTAACTCATTTTATATATTTATTCATATTATCTACGTAATTTAATGTCTAAACTCTAACTAAATAAAGTATTTTTATTGAAATTAGGGAAGTTTAGGAGCTTTACAACATATATTAAAGTAAGGGTGAGTGAAACTGATAAGCCAAGATATAGAACAAGAAAAGGGGATGTAGCAACGAATGTTCTTGGAGTTTGTGATAGAAATATGAGATTTATATATGTGTTACCCGGTTGGGAAGGATCTGCAGCAGATGGAAGAGTTCTTAGAGATGCAATTAGTAGACCAAACGGTTTAAAAGTTTCTACTACTGGTATGTTTCACATAAAAATTTAGCATATACTTATACAATTTTAAAGTTACGTATATATTTAATTTAATTAGGATGTCATATTTTCAGGAAATTACTATTTGTGTAACGCTGGTTATGCAAATGCATCAGGATTTTTAGCACATTATAGAAGACAAAGATACCACTTAAAAGAGTGGAGGGATGGCTCTCTAGCTCCCCAAAATCATCATGAATATTTTAATATGAAGCATGCTGCTGCACGTAATGTTATAGAAAGATGCTTTGGTTTATTGAAACAATGGTGGAATGTCCTGAAACATGGCCCAACATTTTATCCAATCAGAACACAAAATCGAATTATAATGGCTTGTTGTCTTCTCCATAATTTTATTCGTATGGAGATGCCAGTTGATCTTATGGAAGGTCAAGTGAATGATGATGCAGGTTGTGAACAAGATGAAATTCAAGGAGATGAAATTGAAGGAAATAATGAAGATATAATTGATACAATTGAGACATCGAATGAGTGGAATGACTCAAGAGAAAATTTAGCCAACTCTATGTATAATGAATGGCGAGTCACATTTTATAATTTTTTTTAGAGTTATTAAGTGTTATAGTTTTTGGCATTTAGAGTAAATTTATTTTAATATTGTCATTGTCAATTTAATGACACTTGTAGTGATTCCATGAACATTATATGACATTATTTAGTGTCTTTAATTTCTGGATAATTAGACAAAGTTGTATTGTACTCTCTTATCTGTTAAATGATAGTCGTTTTATATCTTGTATTGTATATGTGGCATTTTCTTGAGAATCATTCACGTCATATGTATTGCCAGTTTCTATTTTTTAATTTTGAATGCTATTTATTTTTTGTGATGTGAATATTATATTTAGTTACGTTTTTTTTAATAGATATGGAGTCCATTATAATCCGTCAAAACAAAGGCAAAAGGAAGAAAACTGAAAAAAGTAGGCGAATATGGACAGCTAGCAAAGAAAATGTACTAATAACTACTCCGAAATACCTCTACTCAACAGGCTAGAAGTGTGATAATGGCACATTCCAACCAGGTTATACTTCGTTGCTTGAGAAAGGAATGGTTAGTGCATTTCCTTCAACTGACATAAGGGCAGTTCCACAAATTGAATCAAAACTGAAAATATGGAAAAAGAACTATGGTTCTCTAGCATCTATGCTAGCCAAAAGTGGTTTTGGATGGAATCATACTGATCAAATGATCGCAGTCAACTCTAATGATGTTTGGGAGAATTATATTAAGGTAGTATTTACTTTTTCACTGTTATTTATTAATATTTTACTTATAGTGTATGTATTTAATAATTTTACTTAATCTATTATACATTGTACTAATTAATGAAATTTTTTTTATAAAATAGGTTGATCCGGATGCAAAATCTATGAGATTCAAATCCGGCCTTATTATGAAGATTGGATTGAGATTTTGGTAGGGAAAGGGCTACTGAAGAGCATCGAAGGTATGAATGATGCAATTAATGCACTTGAGAAAGAACAAGAAGTTGATGAAGATAATTATATTGAAGGATTAGAAGAGAGTTATGTTATTCCGGAGACACAAAATGTTAATTACGCAAGTTCGAGTAATCAAGTGAAAGATTTTGACAACCAAGTTAAGGAAGGGAAGAACAATAAAGGTAAAAGAAGAAAATTAAGATCTGAAGAACAAAATAATGGCTTGGCTACACTAGCTAATGCATTGGGAAAGTTTACAGAACAAACGGAGATTAGGTTAGGGATATTGCTGAAAGACTTGGATACGAACGTGATGTGTCATTGGCTAGGATGAAAGTTTATGATACTTTGACTCCAATGACTTGGTTAACTAGACAAGAGAAACTGAAAGTTGCTTCACGTATAACAAAAAATGACCAGACTCTTGATTTATACTTTAGCGTTCCTGACGATGAGAAGCCTGATGTTGTGCAAATGATACTTGATGGAAGCATCTAATCATTTTAATTTAATTAAGGACACTTGTTATTTTTTTTATTTTAGTTATTTGGATATCAATAATTAATTTCATGCTAAGACGTGAAATATACCTATATTTCCATAGGAATATTGTGGTTTGATTAGATTTTTATTATCATTTTATTAAGTAATGTTTGGATTGTCCTTCGATATTTATTTTTGTCATTAGTGATGTATTGTGGAATAAAAATCACAATTAGTAAGTATGTTTTTTTTAATATAATTTTTTTTTATTTTGGACGCCAACTTTGATTATGGTATACTTATGAAGGCATGAAAAGCCAATTTTAAATAAAACTTTTTTATACTTATTTGTTGCAAATTCTAAATTTAATTTGTCAAGGTAATATATTTAATTCTAGTATTTGCTTCAATACTGATTAAATTTTAAAAATAAATATAATATTTTAGTGATAGGGGTATTTCGATAAGTAAATCAATAATCCCGTCTCGTCCCACACTCCAACCAAACGCCGGATGAGATGTCTGCTACTATATCCCAATCAAACATTAATAAACCAAATATTGGATAACAAGGATGACTAATCCCATGATGATTAATCCCAAGATTAATTATTGAGTCATTCCATCTCATCCAATCAGTGAACCAAACGAACCCTTAGGGTTCATTTGGTTTACAGGATTAGACATGATTGGATGACTTATACTGTCTCATCCAATATTTGGAATTGGATGACTTATGCTGCCTCATCCAATATTTGGTTGCATTTTTATAATTGGATTGGATAATTGCGAAGGGAGATAATGGCTTATTAGATTCTTTTATCCTTATCAAGAAAGACAAAACCTACAACTATATTAATAAACCAAATACTCCCATGATGATTAATTCCAAGATTAATTATCCAATAATGAGTTATCCTATCTCATCCAATTAGTGAACCAAATGAACCTTTAAAGCATAGAGTAAGCATATAAAATAGGAGGGGTAGGTCCACTCTAAATTTAATTCACCATCCTCCCTGAATTCAGAGACTTTAGCTAATAAATTTTAAACTTTTCTAAACAATGAACAATTGAACTTACATTTTATTATATGCCTTAAGAGCGCAAAATGGAAAAACTTTTACTCTATAAAAAAAATATAAATCACCCCAATCACTTCAAGCATTTCAAATGCACCGGTAAACGAAGTTTACACCGTTCTCCCTCAACCTTTTTAATCCTTTTTTCTCTTTATTGTTTGATAAAACCAAACACCCCCCCAGTTCCGGAAAAAAAGAAGAAAAAGAAAAAACACCCTACCGTTTTCAACTACCATACCAGTAATAACAATTAGGATTAACAAACTTTCCCTTCTCTCTCCCCCTCGCACCGCCCTCTCTCTCTCCCTTTTGCCTTTTTCTTTTTGCCCTTAATTGAAATGCTATATTACCCAAACAACAACACCAAATTTTCTACTCCTCCTTTACGATATACTTCTCTCAAGTCCACCTCTGTCCTCTCTCTCTCTCTCTCTCCTCAGTAGATCATCCACTTATACCGGACCCCCCCCCCCCAAATCCCACCCATGCCCAAGTCCCCTTTTCTGCTTTTTTTTGGCTACTTAACAATACAGCTCATTCATTCTCCACAGATCAATAATCACTCCATTCCCCTTTTTCCCCCTTTGCTTAGATTCATATTCTCAGCTCCACATTCTTTTCCACACACTAACAGTGTCACTGCGTCCGTCTGTCACTCCGTCAGTAAGTCGGACAGACACACCTGCAGCCGCAGAGCCGCCAATCCTCGAAATCAGTAAAGTTTTGCGCCTTCTCATTTTTCCTCTCTATTTTTTTCCCTTAAAATTACGAAAGTAAAATAAGAAAGAAATTAGTAATTGCTAGAACTTCTTCTTCTTCTTTTGTCAAATTTTTGAATTTTTTCAGTTTAGTTGAAGTGAATTTTTTTTTTAAAGACTGATTGAGAGTGAACTGTGGTGTAAAAGTTGCTGCATTTTTACAGCTGTAAAGAGCTACTGCAGTTGATGGAGTTACTGTAGGTGAAGAAGATCGTTAGTCGAATTAGCTCAACTTTTTTTTAAAATTTTTTTGTTTCTTTTTTGGGTGATTAGATATTATATTCGGTGTGAAGGGGAATATTGAACACGGAGAATCGCGGTTGGGGGTTTATTAATTGAAGTGAATTTGTGAATAGAAAAAGGATATGGTGTATGAATGGGAGGATTTGGAGATTGGGGCTTAGGAGGAAGAGGAGATTTAGGGCTTTATTGTAAGAGCTGCTCTTTTGATGCCGCGTGCGGATAGGATGAATTCAGATGTTAGCAGAACTGGGGGACCGGTTGAAAGAGACATTGAGCAGGTATTTTTTTTCCATTTCGGAAATTTATTTTGCTGATTATTCATTAAATTTATTTGTCATTGTTTTATTTTAAGCTAAGTGTAGTAATAAATATGATGCTGTTTGCTTTAGATTAACAAATGTCTGTTAATTCTGGTGTTTGCCATATTTTGGCAGTACTTTAATTCTTGTCTCTGTTGGGGATGTCTGTAACTGATTGGGCAGTTATTTCAGTTACAAAGACCCGTGGGTTACTTGAAATGAGAAGATTTATTTATCTTAAATATGTTGCTCTTGTGGTTTGTAGTTGTAGATGCAGATTCTGATGTTAAAGACAGATAACATTGTCATGGATGTGCATTAGGAAGAACTATAGTTACAAATTTGCAAAATTACTAGTCTGACCAATTGGTGTTGATCTTTAATGCATTAGTGATTGAGGGTGCTTCTGGTCCTTGCATCGTTGCTTGGAGCCAATTGTTTGCCATTATAGTGTGCACTTTGACCTTTTCATGCTTTATCTGAAATATAACCTGTTAATCTCCACTTGGCACTTATATGTGGTGCTGCATCATTTTTACCAGCATTTGTCTCCTAGGGGGAAAATGCCATTTGTAGTTCTTATCTAGTTGTCTATTTCTTAAATAATCTGCTTACATTGTTATTTCTTCTCAAAAACATGTTAGAATTTCCTAATAAAGTTGTTAATTGATCTTGAGCAGGCAATCACTGCTCTTAAGAAAGGTGCATATTTGCTGAAGTATGGAAGAAGAGGAAAACCTAAATTTTGTCCTTTCCGGCTGACAAATGTAAGCAGTACTTTTAACTTCCAGATGTGATATTCAGACCTTGTGTTTTGCTGCTCTATTTTCTTTTTATTGCAGGTTATATGCCTTAGCATGCTTTTCTAGAATTGTACCTTTAGATGATATTTTTCCTCTCTTTCTGTTAACCTTTTCTCGTGAAGAAGGTTTTCTTGTCCAGAAACTTTTAAATCATTGTTTGTGTTAGTTAAACATAAGTAATGAAGTATTATTCCAGTAGTTAATAGTGTTAGGGATCTATAATCAGAAGTTCAGTTCGAGTTAACAAGATGCACACTTTGCAGGGGTCGACTGCTTATTCTTCTTTAAATGATGTTGGTTTCTAAAGTATCTGTTTAATCTTAGTAAAGCCTAGAAACTCTTAGCTATGTGCTCAGGTTGCATTTTGTGAGGGCTTCTTTCATTTAATTTAGTTAAATAAATTTTGGCTAAATTTGTTTGCACTTCTATGTTTGGGTTTCTTGGTCTATTCACTATTCAGTATAGCTAGAATTTATTCAGTAGATATAATGTCAGTAAGGCAATTATTAAAAAATAGGTCACCTTTAAGATCGTCAAAGCATCTAACATGTTCATGTCTACATGTAGAACAAGCAAACACATATGGAATAGAAGGAAGTCTATTCATATCAGCTACTGGGTAACCTACTTAGGGTATTCCTGTTCTTGTGGCCATTTATTATACCAAAATTTCTCCCAGGTTAAAGTGGCTCATTGTATATTTTGTAGAAATTTAGGCATATTTGTTTCAAGTACTATCCCTTTTTTCTTGACTCTTTGTGTTTTGGAATTTGTCCATTCAATGTGCAGAAAGGGTGGCATTGCTTCCATGTCTTTTATAGAAAAAAATATTGTTGCTTAGGACCAATTATGGAAGCATATTTAATGCAGGCTTTTGCAGTTTCAATAATTGTTTTATCCTAAAAGGGTCGCGTGATGATTTGATATGCATGTCAATATTTGTATTCCTGGAACTCAGGTATTATCTCAATATATTTTGTTTCAATAAAAAATTTGCTTTTTTTCCCCCTTTGGTGGAATATGTGAAGGCTTTTGGCTGTTTTACTCCCATGCAACTGTGTAGCCAGTTACAAGCAGTTTCAACAAGTAAAAGTTTTCCGTGGATGTTTTGCAGGATGAGTCCGTTCTGATATGGTTTTCAGGGAAAGAGGAGAAGCACCTTAAACTAAGTCATGTGTCCAGGATTATTTCTGGTCAGCGTACTGTAAGTATTTATCTCTTTGTTATCATTAAGAAGCTCATAAATGTTATGTTGGTTTACTCTTGAGGGTTTATCTCTTGTTAACATTAACATGCTCATAAATTTTACTCTAAGCTGGTTTTTTGATCAACCTGATACTCTTTTTTTTCACAGAAGTAATTGCTATCCGAATATGAATGCAAAACCTTCATTGTTGTTGTTTTCTCCTGCCTGATTTTCATTATTTTGAATTTGCTATGAGAGACTCAATTATGGATAAACTAGAACCAAATCGGTCTTCTTGTAGCTGAAGTGATTTCCAGTGGATCTCAGTTGTAAAGTTTGTTTTTTGTGCGTACTGAGAAGATAAATTTGAAGATTACTAACAATTGTGGAATAACTCCCATCTTGTTTGACAACTTGTATTGTCTTAATTATTTGGAAGGTATATCATGAATGGAAAAACGTTTAATGTATATATGTCTGTATGTATGTGTGTGTGTGTGTGTGTATTTCTTGTCTTGAGGTTATGTTTCAAACAATAATTGCTGTAGAACAATTATCAAATTAGATT
Organism: Gardenia jasminoides; assembly: GCA_013103745.1. Classification (NCBI taxonomy): domain Eukaryota; kingdom Viridiplantae; phylum Streptophyta; class Magnoliopsida; order Gentianales; family Rubiaceae; genus Gardenia; species Gardenia jasminoides. The sequence goes on along the minus strand of CM023099.1, from coordinate 27,851,828 downwards.
CTCTTAGTAAACTAGGAAGACAAATTACTATCAAACTGGGCCTAACAACTCAGTCAGCTGGTTTGAAGTTTTAGTATAGTTGGATGCTGAAAATTCTCAAATGTCACAATCCTGTCCTTTAATGATTTGTACCCAAAGCATGAGGCTAAGCTAATGACTTTGAATGTAAACCATCGGCTTAGAATATTCAAGACAAGTTTTTAATAAGTGACCAGCAAAGTTACTTCTAATCAATAAACTGTTCTCCACATGTGTTACAGTTACTCCCACAAGATCTGTAATGTGCTTTGGCAGTGTCACCTAGGGCTACAAATGACTCAAGCTGGCTTGGTGAAAGCTCGATTTGAGCTCTGTCAACACCGAGCTTGACTTGAGCTCAAGCTGGCTTGGTGAGCCAGCTGAGTCGAGCTGAGTATCTGTATACTCGTCTTGTTGACTCGTCAAGCCAGATCAAACTCATATTTTAATATTTTATATTTTTGTGGTGGAAGTACATGTATTTTCCCCTATATTTTTTATGATTTGCTAGCGTGAAATGTCTGTTTTATCCAATTTAAAAAATAAAAAAAATTATTTTATTTGTGCTTAAGTAAGCTTGAACTTGTGTTTGACCTCGAGCTCAAGTTTCAGAATGAAAGCTCATCAAGTTGGAGCTCAGGTTTGAGCCTGGCAAAAATGAGTCAAGCTCTGCTCGATAAGGCCAAAGCTTGACTTGACTCGGCTTGTTTGCAGCCCTAGTGTCACCTACATGCTTTGGGTGGCTCCTGTTCTTTGACTTGGCACTTAGCCCCTTAACACTTAGTTTCGACTCTTCTTTATGTTTGGTCTATTACTGAAACTGCTAGATGATATTAAGGGAGATTAGATGTTTTGGCATTTCTTGATGTACATGTTCACTGATTGAATGCAGTTAACTGAGCCAGTTTGTGGTTTCAAAGTGCACCCTTGTTAGATGGGAAGGTTGATGGTAAAGTCCTGTATTTTATGATGATGTGACAATTGGGATAGGAAGAATGCCTAAAGTTGGTGTGCTCACAATTTACACCTATTGAAAAGAAGTAGCACATAATTTCAAAGAAAACTGATGTACTTTTTGGATATAAGTTTCTTTCACCACTTGGGAGCTGAGTTCAGAATTGTTTGGTGCAGATGTAGAGCACAATACTGGAGCTTTAGAAGTCTCAAATAATGTAGCATGAATGAATTGAGTGATTTATTTTGTACTTAGATACTTGTCTTGTGGCTATCAACTATTTGGCGGTACCTTTAACTAAATAAATAGGTTTACTAGGAATTTGAGATATGAAGATACTGGTACCAGTTTATGCTAAAACAAAACAAATATATAAAAAAAGATATCTTGCATCATGCTACATTCTGAAGCTGTGCTTATTATTACTGTTGAGCTTAGAAAAAACAGTAGAAGCTAAAAATTCCTGTTTCTATTGCCACCATTTGGCTGCAGGATACTGTTCTTCTAATTGTGTCAACTGCTCAGTGCTTTGACTAGATGCAGTCATCATTTTTTTCCGGATGCTAGTTTAATTGCATTTTTATGGAAGAAAGATATGGAGATCCTTAGAAAGGGATTCCTTTTCCATCTGTAGAATTATAGCCCCTCAACATATTCTAGTTTCAGGCATTCTAACATAGCATGCAGCTATGCTTAGCTCATACTGCTGATACCCTAATTAATCTGTGTACCGTTCATAATATAACACGTTGTTAGTTCACTACATTGCTTATTCACTTTGGTCAGAATTTTTTGTTGGGTCCTTACTATGTACACTCCTGTAAAGTTCCTGTTACAGTTTTATTTCTGTTATGTCAAGTAATGTGGCTTGGCTGTATTTGTTCATTCAGCCAATTTTCCAAAGGTACCCACGACCAGAGAAGGAGTATCAGTCGTTTTCCCTCATGTATAGTGACAGATGTCATAGTGACAGATCTCTTGATTTGGTAAGGCAGTGATTATTTTAAGCTTTTATGCAGACTAGTCTTTTGATCTGATCTTTTTGCCTTTTTTTTTTTTTTGGTTAAGATGTGTTCTGTTCTTCTGATTTTGTTCTTTTCTGGTGTGTCTTTGATGTTCCAGATATGCAAGGATAAAGATGAAGCAGAAGTATGGTTTAGTGGTCTGAAGGCACTAATTTCACGTAGTCGTCAGAGAAAATGGAGAACCGAATCAAGGAGTGATGGGGTTTCATCTGAAGCTAATAGTCCTCGAACGTATACAAGGAGAAGTTCACCATTACATTCTCCATTTGGTAGTGGTGACAGCTTACAGAAGGTACTTATTTTCTTATTTCCTCGTCTTTCATGCAGAGACAGATTAACAGAACTGTGGCATATACCTGCATGCTTTGTCTCCAAATAATTGACAATACAGATTTCCTTCAAAAAGCTGAGTGGATTCTTCCTTTGCTTGCTCAGGATGGTAATGATCAACTTCGCCTTCACAGTCCATATGATAGTCCCCCTAAGAATGTTATGGATAAAGCTTTCTCAGACGTAATAATGTACACTGTGCCACCGAGGGGTTTCTTTGCCTCAGATTCTGCTAGTGGGTCTGTCCACTCGTTGTCTTCCGGTTCAGATGGCTTACATGGTCAGATGAAGGCAATGGGAATGGATGCCTTCAGGGTGAGCCTTTCTAGTGCCGTTAGCTCATCAAGTCAAGGATCTGGTCATGATGATGGTGATGCATTGGGTGATGTTTTTATTTGGGGTGAAGGCACTGGAGATGGTGTCCTTGGTGGTGGGCCTCACAGAATTTGTGGCTGTTTTGGTAATAAATTGGATTCTTTACTGCCCAAAGCTTTAGAATCTGCAGTGGTACTCGATGTTCAGAATATAGCCTGTGGTGGACGTCATGCTGCCCTTGTAACAAAGCAAGGGGAGATATTCTCTTGGGGTGAGGAGTCAGGAGGTAGGCTTGGACATGGTGTAGATTCGGATGTTTTGCAGCCAAAGCTTATTGATGGCCTCAGCAAGACAAACATTGAGCTTGTTGCATGTGGAGAACATCACACTTGTGCTGTGACACTTTCTGGTGACCTGTACACATGGGGTAATGGTCATTTTGGTCTTCTTGGGCATGGTAATGAAGTGAGTCACTGGGTCCCAAAAAGAGTAAATGGGCCATTAGAGGGTATACATGTGTCATCAATCTCCTGTGGGCCCTGGCATACTGCTATTGTGACCTCTGCTGGGCAATTGTTTACCTTTGGTGATGGAACTTTTGGGGTTCTTGGTCATGGGGATCGCAAAAGTACTTCAAGACCTAGGGAAGTGGAATCTCTTAAGGGACTCCGCACTGTACGAGCTGCTTGTGGTGTTTGGCATACTGCTGCAGTTGTGGAAGTTATGGTTGGAAATTCAAGTTCCAGCAATTGTTCTTCGGGTAAACTATTCACTTGGGGAGATGGGGATAAAGGAAGACTTGGGCATGGTGATAAGGAACCAAAACTTGTCCCTACCTGTGTTGCTGCCCTTGTTGAACCTAATTTTTGTCAGGTTGCTTGTGGACATAGCCTGACTGTTGCTCTTACAACCTCTGGTCATGTATACACTATGGGAAGCCCTGTTTATGGTCAGCTAGGAAATCCTCTGGCTGATGGAAAGCTCCCATGCCGTGTTGAAGGAAAACTTTCTAAGAGTTTTGTGGAGGAGATAGCTTGTGGTGCCTATCATGTGGCGGTTTTGACTTCAAGGACTGAAGTTTATACATGGGGAAAAGGAGCAAATGGTAGGTTGGGTCACGGGGATACAGATGACAGAAATTTTCCAACGTTACTAGAAGCCTTAAAAGACAAGCAAGTCAAAAGTGTTGCTTGTGGTACTAATTTCACTGCTGCTATTTGCCTTCACAAGGGGGTCTCAGGGGTCGATCAGTCCATGTGTTCTGGCTGCCGTCTACCATTTAATTTTAAAAGAAAGCGCCATAATTGCTATAATTGTGGACTTGTATTTTGTCATTCATGCAGCAGTAAGAAGTCACTTAGGGCTTCTATGGCACCAAATCCCAATAAGTCTTATCGTGTCTGTGACAATTGCTTCAATAAATTGAAGAAATCTATTGAAACTGATGCTTCATCTCATTCTTCAGTGGGCAGGAGAGGAAGCATAAATCAGGGATTAAGCGATATCATTGACAAAGATGAAAAAATGGATGTCAAGTCTCGTCCTCATCTTGCAAGGTTTTCTTCAATGGAATCATTAAAACAAGTGGAAAGCCGCTCTTCCAAGCGAAACAAAAAATTAGAATTCAATAGCAGCCGTGTATCACCTATTCCAAATGGAAATTCCCAATGGGGAGCACTCAATATCTCTAAATCTTTTACTGGATCATCCAAAAAGTTTTTCTCAGCATCCGTTCCTGGATCAAGAATTGTTTCACGAGCAACATCACCAATATCTAGACGGCCTAGTCCACCTCGTTCTACTACCCCAACTCCAACTTTGGGGGGACTTACATCACCGAAAGTTGTTTTGGATGATGCAAAAATGGCAAATGATAGTCTCAGTCAAGAAGTTATTAAGTTAAGAGCTCAGGTATTAGTTTTGTCGTATTTACTTGTGCTCTTGCAGTTACTTGCATGAATCATGTCGTCTTACTTGAACTTTTTAACATTCATGCCTATCTGTGCAAGTGAAATACTTGTAAGTTGTAAAGATGGTGCACTTTTCTTAAAATCAACTACCAGAATAGGTCGTAATAGCTGCAAAGATTACAGAAGATTCTGAGCAAAGCAGCAATTGTTGCATGATATTGTTATCCTAACGTTAAAGCAAGTTTCAGGATCTTAGTTGCAATAACATCTAAGAAATAAAAATTTAACTTTTTAAAGTTTGGAATGGAGAATAGGAGGATGGAGGAAAATAAAGAATATGAAGAGAGTAGTTGACATGGCAATCTTCGTATGTGTTTGATGTTATGTTCCCTTGCTGGTTTTCCAACTTTATTATCACATAACCAACAAAGAGCAGCTGAAAAAAAAGAAGATAAAACCAATTCATAATGTGGATATAAAGACAGAACGAAGGTGATCCTTGGAGTAAACTGGACCTTTCTTACATGACTTGTGCTCTGGTGTGCTTTACATCTAAGCACAAGCTTCAAGTTCCAACTATAAGAGCAATTTATTTTCTCTTTTGTTTCTTATTTCATACGAATAATTCCAGTTTGGCTTTATGCTAGACATGCCTTTTACTACTTTTCATGATTCGGCAAGAAAAAAACCTTTGTGAAATGAATTACGTTTTCTTCTCTGGTTTTTTGGTATGGTGTAAAAAGCATTTGCTGAGTGTTACATTTAGTTTTGAATGCATCTAAAAGTCAAATACAGATAATGGTTGGCTATATACAACAGTCCCAGGTTTATGCTACATCTTATGGTGAAAAAAGTTCTGCCAGTACCTCTATTTGAATTAGCAATTGATATATTCCTGCATTTTTGGGTATTGCATAACTAACAAAATTAAATGTCTTGAGCAATTTCATTTCTCCTTTACTTATTTATAACAAAGTCAAGTTGGGGATGTGATTGCCTCAGTTTTTGTATTATATCTGCTAAACGGATCAGAAAACCCTTGTGTTAAAACAAATGCTTGACTATTTAGTGCTACAATTTTTTGGGGACACTCAAACAGTATTTTGCATTTAACTATATTTCTGCGAACCTTTGTGGCCTTGGCTGTCTTTAAGATTTCATTCAGAATTGAACATTTCTTTGGAACTTCTGTACTGGAATGTCCACGCCTGTTGAAAAGCTATCTGTAGTTTGATGAATTTTCTGTCTTTGATTGTCATAAATAACCTGCCCAAGTCTGACAAATTAGCCTTCCAGGTGGAAAATCTTACTCGCAAAGCTCAACTTCAAGAAATAGAGCTGGAACGAACTAATAAGCAGCTGAAGGAGGCAATAGCAATTGCTGGGGAAGAAAGTGCGAAATGCAAAGCTGCTAAAGAAGTAATAAAGTCACTTACTGCTCAGGTAACACGAAGGTTTAGACTCATTCATTAGTTTGAGTGAGTTGTCATTCATTTCCTACAAAGATTCAGGGATGATTGTATTGCACTTTGTTGCATTTTAGATGAATCTGTCTGCTGGAGTTTCTTGTACAGGGGGACAGGATTAAATCCTTAGTTTCAATATACTTGAATTTTGTTTTATATTTCAATATTTTCAATGAGTTGACTTGGAGTGTTTGATTCAAAGGAGGTGTGCTAAATCACATTTGGTCGCATGGTGCAATATACTAATGGTTATGAGTATTGGAGTTCTATAGTGGCTAAAGTTACCCTGGTTGTTTCTTGATTTTTGTCTGACATATAAAAAGTTTTGTCCTTTCTAATTGACTGACTGGTCAAAGATTCATTTTAATGGCTATTTGAACTAATGTTCATTCTCGTAAAATACAATATATACTCGTCACTCAGATATAGCATATAAAGTCGATTATTATATGCTTCTTGTGATGCATGTCATCCTAAGTTTAATTCCCTTCTTCCTATTAGAATGTCATTTATTGTTAAAAATAAATAAATAAACATCTATGTTTTCAACTTGCACTTAAAATCCTTATGCCAGGTCAATTTTGAGCATCCAATGTCAAGTAGGATTGTTCTTGCAGAATTTTTTAAATCCACGAGTAAATCAATAAAAATGTTATGTCAATGAAGTAATAGTTTAGCTTGTGTTGAACCCAGAAAAGTATGTGGAGGTGACTACTCAAGTCAGACCAAGAAAAGAATCTCTTAGTTTATCACTTCATTTTGCTCTGCTCCTGTAACAACCTGAGCTTTGCACTAGCTTGAGAAATTTTGCAGACTAAATTCCAAAGCCAGCTTTTTTAGCATACCATCAACATGTTTAAAACCTGTTTGAACAATTTTCCATATCCACTGTCAGATGAACTTTTTAGGTTTAACTATGAGCTCACATTGAAGGAGTAATGCACTCATGGCAGCCCAACGTAGGAATGGTACTCATGAATTGCATGACCACATGGGGCCACTATGCTTTGTACTATAACAACGGAGTTGTGCATTAACCAATCAACTTTTGGATTTCAAACCCAATGGCCTGAAATGCTTAACTTGCATTGTTAGTAGTGGATACACACCCAGCGTGGACAAAACTTTGTGGTCTTCTTTCTCTTCTTTTTTGCTTTAGATTGTTGAGCAATAGTGAATCTAGATCCTTTCATGTATCCAAAAGTCTATTGGATTTTCCTACAAGATGGTAGAAAAGAGTCGAAGGAGTTGATACTTTTGATAGTTCATTATATCATTAAGGTGATTAGTGGTTTTAAGAGGTGTCAGCTTAAAGACTTTTCCAGACTTTTACCTCATGAGCAGTTTTGATGATAAATAATTAACTAAGCTAATGGGAAAATGAAGCCGAAAAATAAATGGCTTTGCGAAGACAATGGTTTTCCTATCTAAGCTTGTATTATATGACATGCTTGCTAAATTTAAAAAAAGTTAGCTCTTGGAAGCTTACTTTGCTTCATGATATCCATTGATCTGTCAATTTTGTTTCGCTGTACAATGATGACTTACATAATTAGGTATGAAATCCATTTGTCATTTGTTTTGCATGTTCATGCTTGAACTTCATAGTGTTCAAATTCTTCAATGTTATTGATTTCAAAATTTTGTGATAAACATTTATGCTGTATTCTCGCCATGGTTTTAGAATGATTCTTAAGGGTTTTGGCTGAAGTGATCTAGTGGCACAATATTCATTTGTTATATAATCTGGATTTGGAGTTAAAATCTTTTCTTTCTTTAATGTTGTAGTAAGAGCAGTTGTCAATCTCCAAGGACATATAAACTTCAGCCAAATCAGTTTGATTCCTTTTAGTGTTGATAATTTGTAACATTGTCATGTAAGTGCTGGAGTTGTTTCTATTAGAGGTAGAATGATATGTAGAGTTGATTGGTAGATACAGATTGGATTAAAAATGAAGTTCAGTGGTTTTTGTCTCTGTTGCTAATCTTTTATTGCATATGATAGCTGAAGGAAATGGCAGAAAGGCTTCCTGTTGGTGCTGCCAGAAACATCAACTCTCCTCCCTTGACTTCACTGGGTTCCAATCCTATCTCTGGTGATGTTCCAAATGCTTCTACTGACAAATTGAATGGTCTAGCATCTGGCCTAGAACTGGAGTCCAATGGAGTAAATAATCAGTTGCTTCCAAATGGATCTAGTACCAACAGTAATCGTAGTTCTGGTCACAGCAAACAAGGGCATTCAGAAGCAGCTGCAAGGAATGGGGTCAGAACAAGAGAAGGTGATTCTCGTAATGAAAACGAATGGGTGGAGCAAGATGAATCTGGTGTTTATATTACACTTACCTCATTACCAGGAGGTGCAAAAGATCTTAAGCGAGTACGCTTCAGGTATGTATTATCATCATCTCTAGGTTGTCTTTCATGTAATGTCTGGTGTTCTTTTCATACTGTTTTTATACTGCATTTTATATTGCTACTCATTTTGTGGCTACTTAGAGCATACTATGACCCAATCAGGCATGGGAAGCTAGACCAGTTATGTCATTTTAGTTCATAAATGTCCGACTGCATCTACAAGTGACTACGACTTTGGTTTTACGTGCTATCATCTATTTGTTGCCATACATATATATGCTAAGCAAAGAATGAAAGAATTGTTTAATAACTATTTAACTCAGGAAAGTCATCTGTAATCCAAATGCAATGTTTTGCTACATTTTTGTCTACTACAACTGATGTTGAACGGAAATTTTTCTTGCATTACTATTATTACATGTAAAACTGATGAAATTACTGAACCTAGATTCTAGAGAATGATAATGACAATTGGAGACTAAATGCTTGAGGATAACTAAAATGGATATGATAGCAGTGGAGAAAGAATTGGCTTGCTAAACCTGTTTCATTAATTAGTTACCATTTGGTGGCATCCAAGCTATAGGCCACCTAATGGGCTAGAAATTTCGTAGTTGTTGGTCCAAAAATAACCTCAAAGATACTCATAACATGATTAATCTCCAGAGCTATTTCCTCCGTAGAATGAATTGAAAATGCAACTTGGATAGTGTTGTAGCCCTTTGCTTTATTTGTCTCCATTTCAACTGTTATCTACAAATTGCGCCTGCTTGTAGCTACTACTCCCTCCGTCCCAAAAAATTTTGCCGTTTTTTAGGGAATTGTGCAATTAATTAATAGTGCTCTTTGATTTGCTTTTCTTCCGTTCCTACCTTGCTTTTTTGAATTTGAATTAGTTTGTGCATCTAGTATGTGTGGCTGAGACGAGCTAAACATACAAGGGGGCCCCAAATCTTTTGTGTATTGAGTACATTAAGTGCACAAGTGGTGCATGTTATTCAACCAAGTAGATTAGTCTATTTCCCACAACTTTTGTCTATCACACGCTCAATTCAAGGAGATAATGTCATATGAGGGGGAATCCACAATGGGCCCATCAGATTTACTTCTATGTATTTTTGGTCCCACCATCAAGGGTTAAGAATGAACAATAGAACAAAATTTCTTGACTATATTTGGTAAGTGACATATATTTTAGGACAAACCAGAAGGGAAACCATGATAATTTCAATGGGACGGAGGGAATATAAAACTAAAAAGTATAAAGAGTTTGTATAATCCTAAAAAAAGAAAATGCACATGAATAATATCCAGGATATGTTGAATTTTATTTAGCTAGTTTCTCTGTAAATATAGACTTAGAGATGCAATTTTAAGTCTTCTTCGTAGTAAATGCATCAATTGTACAGAGACAACCAGCTTCTACATGGAACCCCTTTGACATTATAGCAAAAAAACTAAATGTCTAAGAGTGTAGATATCTTAAATCTGGTTGCCACCAATGTGAATGCATGGTTCAATTTGAAACAATGTTTTCAATAATTTTCCTAGCCCAAAAAAAAAAAGGTATGAATGCACAGTTCTATTCACTTCCCACCTGCAGTAAACAATTGAAAGAAAAGTTTGTTGTCAATCTTGTTTTCCTTAGCTATACGTCTATGCATTAACTAAATGCTGTTTTAGTTCATTCTATCTCTTTATATTGTTCTAATGTAACCAAATGAAAATGATGAGAGAAGGTAATTTGTACACGTGATTTTGCTGAAAAATGAATTTGAGTATGTCAATCAATGGTTTATTGCAGCCGGAAGAGGTTCAGCGAGAAGCAAGCAGAACTTTGGTGGGCAGAAAATCGGGCAAGAGTATATGAACAGTACAATGTACGCACGGTTGACAAGTCGAGTGTTGGTGTAGGAAGTGAGGACTTAGCACATTGACATGTCAAATAGATCATATGTATATGCTGTTTCTTTTGTTTACCTTTTCTACGTTACTTCCAGTCATATAGGGAAGATCATATTGATTGGTAGGATTGGCTTTCTTTTCACTAAGTGTTGGAAGCAAAAGGTTGCCATACCAGGATAGAGCAGTAGAGGTTGCTATTGGGCTTATCTAGTCCCCTGTTTTTGGTTCTTCTTCCATTTTTCCCTTCACCGCTTTTCCCCTTTTATTATTTTTTGGCTTGACTACGCTGTTTCATTTTTCCTCCCAGTTGTCACGATGTGTGGGGGATGAGGGTGAGAAATGTAAAGTTGTAGTAGGTTGCTGGCTCTTGTTGGGGGCAGTTTCCTTGTAAATTCCATAAGCAAATGTATCTTTAATTTTCTTCTCATCTTTATCCTCCACTTCATTTGCTTTAGTTGCAGGTGTAGTATGGTTATTGCTGTTCCGTTGCTTGTGAAGTTTCTCTTTTTGATTAGATTCAAAGCGCCATGATGCCTGTATTTAATTAGCGAAAGTTTCATGTACTGCACAGAAACTGTCATTTTGAAAGCATACAATAAGTGCAAATAGTTTACAGTATTATTTCTCAGAAAACTGTGTGAAATTAAACTTTGAATAGGCACCGTCCCAGAACTATTGCAGATTTACAAGTTAGTTACTTTTCCCTGGCCAACTCTTGTAATTGTATTCTCATACTGGGAAGGATTTTGCTGCCAAGGAAAACGTTTTTTCAAGCGTATATTCGGATAGGTGTATTGATGGGTTTCTTCTACAGTGTAGAAATTGTATTCCTAGCGAGGGATAGACATCTAATTGACTAGGGATAAATATGCTGAATGGAAATGAATGTGGACCAGTACAGTTTTCAGAAAATGCACACTGAATGGGATTAGGACCCGAAGAACCGGCGAGAGTTGTTTTCTTTTCTTTTCTGGGACGCATCAATGTTATTATTGTGTCTGCTAAATATTGGAGGCGCCTGTTTGCCATAGTTATTAAACCCGGCTTGGCAAGGAATCCAACCGAGGGAACAGATGGATGATGATGGATTACTAGTTTAACTGATGGATAAGTAGTAGTAGAACTGATAGGGACTAAAATAAAATCTACAAATAGGTGTAGTAATATGTATTAGTTATCTTAATATGCGTACATTTTATAAATAAAGTGTTTTTAGATATTAATTATTGTATTTGTAAAGAAATATTATGGAGGATTAATTCCAATAAACCACCTTGTAAAATAATCTTTACTCACCTTGCCCTCCTTTAAAGTTTAATTGTACCAATCTATCCGTTATGCTATTATAACATCCTAATTAGGTGCAATGGGATTGGACAGCACAGTTAATTTGGTCATGTGTACCTCACATGATTATGTGAAGTTACCAAACTGTTTGTAGGACTTCATCTCAATATTTGTAAGGAAAAAAAGTGATTTGTTGCTTTCTACGTCCTTAAGTCTTCTGGTGTTATCTAACAAATCTTTGCATTATTAAATCTCCTTAAATCTCTAAGTTCTTGCTAAAAAAAGAGTCTAACGAATGATCTACAGTTATTTTCGTGTTTGTTGTTAAAGAACTTGATTGTTTTTTCCCACTAAAATCGATAAAAAAAAACTAGCACGATCCACCTAATGCTGCTTCTTCTAATGTTGTAGAATTTATCGCGACATCTCAATTTTAGTATAAATCTGAAGCATGATTTATATAAACAAATCCATCTATCTATTTTTTTTTTTTTTTGGACAACAATAAGTACTTGGGAGCTGTGAAAGTAGTAAATAATGTCCTAAACCGGCTTTTCTCCCACTAGAACAAGGGAAATTGATCACTTCATTTACGTATGTTTTGCCCATCTTAATGATTGATTTTTTTGGACATATTTTGGTCACTTTACAAAATCATGTATGACACACATGAGCAAATTGGGCTGTTCAATCCAATTGCACCTAATTTAAAAAATTGTATTTGTGATATTTTGGGTCTATAGGCATTTAGTTCTACACAGCACTTAAGTTATTGCACTTCCTTCATAGTTAGAGTCATAACATCACTGTCCCAGACTTATCACTTCATTTACGTATTTTTTGCCCATCTTAATTATTGATTTTTGTGGACATATTTTGGTCACTTTACAAAATCATGTATGACACATATGAGCAAATCAGTTGCGAACTGGGCTATCCACCTAATTTGAAAAATTGTATTTGTGATATTTCGGGTTTATGGGCATTTAGTCTTGCACAGCAGTTAAGTCATTACACTCCCTTCATAGTCAGAATCATAACACCCCAAACATCTTAATTATTACATTTAGTGCATAGGATTGGGATAAACGGAAAGAATATTGGAGAAAATGGAAGTGGAACTGAGTCATGGCTAGGGAGGTTGAGTTAGTGTGATTGAATGATTTCACTTGCCTGAAAATAAAATGTGGTCGGCCAAAACAAAATTTTTAGTTATTAGCAACACCTTTTTTTTTTTTCTTTCACTAGGATACTTTGTCCAAGCCTTAATTTTGATCTCTCTGCGTGCAGCTCATGTACACTATATTATAAAAGTAACCATCTCACCTTGTTCATTATCCAAAAGTTTGATGTGTATCTTCTCCACCCAGAGTACGATCACTTCTTATTTCGTTATGTGTTGACCAAATCAACCTTGCCTTCACATCCCTAATGAACTTTCCTTCGATACTGTCCATGATTTTTGTTCATTATATCTCATTGGATCTTGAATAAATTGATCCAGTTACTAAGGACGATCACTTCCTTATAAAAGGTTATGTGTTTAAATCTCTCCATTAATATAAGAATTATACTGGTGGACGATTTCTAAGAACTCTATAAGCGATCTGTGATTTCGAACACATATCCTAACCTATAATGACCGAAATCACATATCCTAACCTATAATGACCAGAGCCAACCCGAAACTTTTGCTGATCAACAGAGAGAGAGAGAGAGAGAGTGTGTGTGTGTGTGTATTTGTGTGTGAGAGAGAGTTGGTGGTTGTTGGCAGTGTTTTTAAACTCGGACTGGACCGTCCGGTTCGACCGGTTGAACCGGGAACCGGCCAGGCATCCGGTCCGAATCATCTTTCAAAACTGGAAAATTCAAAAACCAGTCAAAGACGGTCAAAACTTGGGTTTGACCGGGTCTGACTAGGTGAACCGGTTGACCAGGTTTGACCATTTGACCATTTTTTTTTTGACCTTACCATTATATCCTTTCAAATTCACTTTCTAAGTTTTAGTAACTATGCTTTAACCTCTCATTATTTTAATAAAATGTAAAATTAATCCAATACATTTTTTAAGTTACATTTCTACCTATATATATATATATTATATTCTTTAAGTCAATTTATTTATTAAATATAAAATTCTCAAATTTATATATAAAGTCATAAATCACCAATTTAAGAAAATTTTTTATATCTATAAAGTTGAAAACTACCAATTTGAGGAAATTTTTATATACTATTTTTAAGGGAATTTTTTTATATACTATTTTGATTATATATTATTAATATATATATTTATGACATATTTATGACGTCATTCGATTCGACCCCTAGTGGAACCCGGTCGGACCCATCGACCCCTAACCCCTGAACTCAGCCGGTTCAATACCCGGTCCGAATCTGAAAACATTGGTTGTTGGATGAGTTCATGAAACAAGTTTGATTGTGTTGCCCACCCCATTGGCCATTGCTCGTTGACTTCGTTTGTAGACTCCTTCGCCATACCCCTCTCCTTTGCTCTTTACTTTTATAGTTAGGACTATTAATGAGATTAGACTAGTTTAAACTCAACTTGTTTGATTCAAAAAAGCATGTGAGCCTTATGTTTAATAGGGCTGAATAGAGTTTGGGTCTAAATAATAGGTTCAAATTAAATGTGAGTTAAGTTTGAACTTTATTAAACTCACACTCGATTAAGGCTCAAACTCTACATATGTATAATTATACATATGATATATATAGTTGCATATCAAATGATATACATAATATATAATTATACGTATTATAGCATAAATATACTAGAAATTTTTATATAAATTTATAATAATTCATAAATATTAATGTATTATTTATAATTATGTAATTAATTATGATTTTGGGTCAAATTCGATACGGGAGCTCTTATTTAGGAATGGCAACGGGGCGGGGGTCTCCCGCCTCTCGCTTCCTTCACCAAATCAAGTACTTATTTTATAAATGTATTTTAACCATATTTTAGCCAAGAATCAAGTACTTAACATCACCAAATCATTATCCACTATAATTTCAGAATTGAAATGTTAAGTGTAAAAGAATAAAAGTGTTATTGTGTTAAGTGTAATTAGGAATTTAATATAAATATATTAGTAAACTTAGCATAAATAGTTAATAATTTCTATTAGTATACATGTATACTTATTAGTATAATTGATAATATTAATTATATTATATATACTAATATGCATTATATAGTACTTATAACTAATAATAATATTATTATAAGTTTATAATTAATAAAATTAAATAATATATATAATTTTTTAAACGGGTAGCGGGGCGCGGCTTGGCGCCCCCTGCGGGCACCTGCTCCAACTATCATCCCTGGTCGCATTGAGGTATGAGTTGAATTTGAATCTTTTACTCTAATCCCCAACCTGATAGCTTGAAAAACTTTAATTTATTTTCTGAGCCAAGTTTGACGTTATTGTAGTTGATGGAGGCCAATTGGCATCTTTATCTTTTTTTCGTTTTTTGGTAAATTGTCTGACACCTTTATCTACCGTCTTTGCCCTTGGGGCAACTTGTAATTGGGGCTTAGTATGAGCAAGGATTGCAATTAATTGGACGGTTGCAATTGAACTTTATACTGTGTAACTGATTTCTTTTTTTTTTATAAATTGAGTAAATTCAATAATCTATTGGTTGAATTAATTTTAGGTTATTAGGATAAAACTAAACTTTATGTAATAGGTGGAGTCATTAAAACGTACGTAGAGTTTTATTGTCGATCCTCTTAAAAAATATATATACTAAATTTCAGTAAATGAAATAGAGTAATTTCTGAAATTCCATGGAAAATTACCTAAAAACAATAAGAGTAGGAAAGTTCTAAAGAAAAAGAAGAAAATAAACAAGAAAATAAGAGTAATCTAGAGAGAAATATCCAAAAAAAAAAAAATCCTTGTCCTGTGGAATAATTTTCAAACCTTGTTAACCGCAATATATTTGGTTTTCAGTTTAGTTAAGCAATGTGGTGGTACACTCTTCCGATTCATCGTAATGTTTTACATGGACAGCGTAAAACTGTTCTCTCTTTTGAAATCTTGCATTAATTCAAGATCATTAACAAAAGGCAAAGTCATACACCAAATATTAATCACTTTAGGCTTGCAAAACGATATTGGGCTATCCAAAAACCTCATCAATCTTTACATCTCTTGCCATGAATTTCAATCTGCCGAGTTAGTTTTCCAAACCATCGAAAACCCTTTAGACATCACCTTGTGGAATGGCCTTCTGGCTGCTTACACAAAGAGCTCCATGTACAATGAAGCTCTTGAACTTTTTGAAAAGCTATTGAAGTTCCCTCATCTTAGGCCAGATAGTTACACTTACCCAAGTGTAATTAAGGCTTGTAGTGGGTTAAAAAGGGTAGAAAATGGTAGAATGATTCATGCCCAGTTGATAAAAATTGGGTTTTTTTCAGATGTTGTGGTCGCTAGCTCGATGGTTGGTATGTATGCCAAGTGCGATATGTTTGATTCTGGCGTACAGCTATTTGATGAAATGCCCGAGAGAGATGTTGCGAGTTGGAACACAGTGATATCTTGTTATTATCAGAGTGGACAATATGAGAAAGCGCTTGAGTTGTTTGAAAATATGAAGAGAATGGGGTTCAAGCCTAATTCAGTTACGTTTACCTCTGCTATTTCTTCATGTGCTAGAGTTGTGGATTTGGAAAGAGGGATGAGAATCCACCAGGATTTGGTAAGGAGTGAATTTGTTTTGGATGATTTCGTTAGCACTGCTCTTGTGGATATGTACGGGAAATGTGGATGTTTAGAGAAGGCAAAAGAGGTTTTTGAGCAAAAAAAGAATAAGAATATAGTAGCTTGGAATGTAATGATTTCAGGGTATGGATTGAGAGGAGATAGTAAATCATGTATTGAACTTTTGCTGAGGATGAATGAGGAAAAAATTAGGCCTAGTTCGACGACTGTTAGCAGCTTACTGATGGCTTGTTCTAAATCAGCTCAACTGCAGCATGGGAAATTTGTTCATGGCTATATTATCAGGAATGAAATAGAAACTGATATCATCGTTAGTAGCTCACTTGTTGATTTATATTTCAAATGTGGAAGAGTTGTACCAGCTGAAAGAATCTTCTTGAAGATGCCAAAGAATAATGTAATTTCTTGGAACGTGATGATCTCTGGATATGTATCAGTTGGCAGTTACTTTGAGGCTCTTGGCATCTTCAACGAGATGAGAGAAGTTGGCATAAAACCCGATGCAGTTACTTTTACCAGTGCATTGGCATCTTGTACTCAATTGGCTGCTTTAGAACAGGGCAAGGAAATTCACAAGCTGATCATAGAGAGTAAATTGGACCCAAATGAGATAGTCATGGGAGCCCTCCTTGATATGTATTCCAAATGCGGAGCGGTAGATGAGGCTCTTTGTGTTTTTAATCAGCTTCGCAAGAGAGATCTTGTGTCATGGACATCAATGATTGTGGCTTTTGGGTCTCATGGCCAGGCTGATGAAGCTCTAGAACTTTTTTCTGAAATGCTGCTCTCAAATGTGTTACCAGACAGAGTGGCCTTCGTTGCAATAATTTCTGCATGTAGCCATTCAGGATTAGTTGATGATGGCTATCATTATTTCAATGTGATGGTCAATGACTACAAAATCCAACCAAATTACGAAGACTACTCATGTCTTATTGATCTTCTAGGACGTGCTGGTAGATTACATGAAGCTTATGTGATTCTACAGAGAACTCCCTGCATCAAAGAGGATGTTGATTTGTTAAGCACTCTATTTTGGGCTTGCCATAAGCATGGGGAACAAGAAATAGGGGAGGAAATTGCTAGATTGCTCATGCAAAAGGACCTGGATGATCCATCCACCTACACTATTTTGGCAAACATGTATGCTTCGAACAAAAGATGGGATATTGCACGCAAGTTTAGAATGAAGATGAAAGAGCTTGGAGTAAGAAAAAACCCTGGATGTAGTTGGGTTGAAATTGACAAGAGAATACAGCCCTTCTTTGTGGAAGATAAATCCTTCCCACTAGCAGAGATGGTATATAAGTGCCTGTCCATAATAAGCAGTCATATGGAGAAGGATGAATTGATTTATGATTTAAACTGACATGGGCTCTTCATTCTGAAGCAGCTGCTCACGTAAAATCATCCACACTGTTTTGACCATGTGCATGCCCCATTATGAATTATATATCTTTGAACTCTGGTATGTCTTTCTTCTTTAAATATCTGCCAAAAACCAAATGTTTGTCATCAGTTCTTATGATGCTTGTTTGGTTGGCGGTTATGCCTGTAAAGTTTAACTTTTGCATTCAACAATTGTGGCCAAACAATTTTACTGCCTATGAACAGGTAACCAGAGAAGTGGTTTCAGGAAGGAGCAGTGAGAACCTAGGACAAGGACAAGGCATGAAATGATCGGATATAAATGGTATATCTAGAAAGAAATAAGCAGTGTACCTTGAGTACCATTAATAGGAATAATTATGCAACAAACTTGATGACAATTTTTACAGGGGGAGAATGGTGAAAGATTCTCCATTAGAAAAAAGTAACTTCAAAATGAGTACTGAACATTAGAAGTTGATCAAATTACAGCCATTTATCACATTTTAGGGTGGGAAAGGGTCGGAGAAATTGGCAACTGTTTCTATGGGCTAGAACAGAAATGGAAAATCAGAAGATGCCAATTATTGTTAACTTGTTACACCATTTACAAGGTGCATAATAAAGTGGGCAATTGCTTCCAGCAGTGGCTGAGCAAGTAACTACTGTTATGTGAGTTTGAGTTTGTTAGTATTAAGACTCAAAGCTTGGAAGCTCAGGTCAGAAACAGCAGAAAATTAAGGCAAGACAAAATCTCAAGGATGCTGTGCAGGAGAATGAGAAGATCATGGAGGTATGCCACTGATGATAATGATGCCAAATTGGACAATAACTAAATATATTGTTTCTGATATGTAATTTAAAATCAGCATCTTTTGAATGAGATTTTGAGAAGAGTTGCTCTCTGGAGAGCACAGGATTGCTTGCAGGTTGGGGAAGATGGGAGTTATTGTCTACTATTGGCCTCCATGGTGAAATCAGTAGTGATTATCTTAACAAACTGAAGGTGGGTAGAGAAATGCTAAACGATTTTTTTTTTTTTTTTGGGTTCTTATTAAAATTGGTCTTGGTTATTTCTGAAAATCAAGAAATGGGCTGTTGTTTGATTTCACTTTGATCACGTTAGGGCAATTAACTGTTATGGTTTGTTCTAGTTATGTCAAATAGTTCAAATCTCGGGAATGGTTTTTGATTCAAACATTTACTTTTGGATTTTCTAAATTCATGATTTTAAATACAGTTCTTTGGTTTCAATATGGTCATGTGGTAATAAATTATGGTGAACTGGCTAAAGATTTCTTTTTGTGATAATGGGTTACTGTTACGTTATGCAGAAAGGACTGTAGTGCATTTTTTATCAGTTTTAAATTGTTACTATGTATAAATTGCTTTTTAGGGTTCAATGTTGTCATAAGCAGTGAAACTAGGTTTAGAAAGGTCTTAGTACAAAGCTGAGAAGGATTTTGGTGGATTGGTCTGTTGATGTCTTAGAGGACTAAAAACTTGTTTTCACTAGCTAACTGTTTCTTACGACAGATTATTATGGAGAAGTGCTACAATGAGCTGATAGAAATTGAGTAGTAGTAATAAATGCCAGTTGGAAAGTCATTTATCTTATCTTTATGCTATTTTGTATTCATGCAGATTATTCTCTGAGGATTTGTCCAGAACTAACGAAATTCAGATGTATTTACTCCAAAACAAGTGCTGCTTTCCTGCTTCAGCAGATTTGTAGATTTGTCTGGTTTTTACTTGTCACTGCAATGGACAGCTGGTGTCTTTGCTAGCATTGCCTGCCCCAATGCTGGATAAATGAGGACATTTCAAGAGCTGATATTGTATTTTAGACTTGCAATCAATTGTGACACTGCCCTTGCCAATAACTTCTTGTTTAATACTTTCTACTGGTTTTCTTTGCAGATAGTTGGGCCATTCTGGAACTTACTGTCTGTGGAACTGGAATGCAATGACTACTGCTTGCATGAAGCATGAAAGTAACTGGAAACCACCATACAAAATCCATCTACTGCAGAATTTAGTACGTGGAAAATTTCAGGTTTTGATTAATATCACTGATTCATGTTCCAGTTCACTTTGTGAAGTGATTGTTGATAATCCAGAGTTTGAGTTTGGAATATTTGTATACGCCTGGTGTTCCGCAATGATTTATTCAAGAGCAATCCTTGTCTGAATTAAACTTTAGTGTAGGTATCAGATATCCATGTGAATGGATGTTTAGGCAAAGAAAATGAACTACTCTACATGTTTACCATGATGAGGGAGACGCCTTAACTCTGATCAAAGTTCATTGTTCCTGCATCATTCAGTTGCCAATTCTAATTATTTTATTCATCTGTGGATGGGGAGATTTGTCTGCATCTTTTTTCTTGCTTAATATTAAGGATGACATTCCCCAGTACTCTGTGGGCATAGACTCTTTTATTGGGGAAGGCTTAGGAATCTTCTCATCTTATACAAGTAGGACAACTGTTATCCTTGATTAACTAAGACTGAGAATGCAGATACTTCAGCGGTGAAATTGAATGGATGAATACTTTTTAATTTCTCACTAGCGAAGCGCAAACCGATCACTCATGTTTAGGTGTTGATAATTCCAGCTAGTACTTAGTACTTCCAACATTTGAATGCCAATATTTCAGCTAGTACTTAGTACTCCAACAAAAATTAGGTGTTGATAATTCCAGGATAAAAAATAAGGAAGTTTAGTTTGATCAATTGCTTTGTCTGGGGGTTCATCAATTAATGTTTTCTCATATTGGGTTTTCACTATTTACTTCATGTGTACTGGTTTTCTGCAATTATCAAATGTTTTGCTTTAATGCTTTGCAGCAAATGTGGCTGTACATAAGGATTATTCTTGATGGTGGGTAAGGTGTGCGGACACGCACACGCACACGCATACGCATACGCACACACACGCACGCACTGCTTTGCAGCAAATGTGACTGTACATGAAGATTATTCTTGATGGTGGGTGAGGCATACATCCAATATAAGTGTTAGTGCAATAATTTGACCTTTAAAATACTTAAAATGCTTCCATGACGTAAAAATGAGGATTAAAAAGCTTTTACTAGGCAAAGTGTATAATTTCTGCAGTTTGACACATTCCTCCTTTTCCTTTAATATCCTGATCAATAGGCTCATGAAAATAATGATGGTTTCTTTGCGCTTGTAATATTAGTGTTTTTTCACTGGCAGTAATAAATTTCTTTACTGGCAGGAAAATGTCTTTAAACTACTTTCTTTTGTTTAATTTATTGACCATGATGCCAATAAATGATAATTTGTGGGAATAAATTCTGTTGCTCATACGTAATTCTTGCTTTATACATCATTATTGGAGGGGACCATGGGCTTTCGCTTCTCTTCTCCAACTGATTTCTCTTTCAGAGTCCCTGAAGATTGATATGATGTTGAACTAATGTTGCAAGTATTACAATTAGTTTATCAATAATTTTCTTTTCTTTCTTTCATCTTTTACTTGGATCAAAAGGGATAGAGATAAAAAATTATGTATAATTTCAGTGGTCCAGTTTCATATTTTCTCATTATAAGATTTTGATTTTGACTCTGCAATTTGGTGATCCCTAATTACACCTCTCTTCAATCAAATCTGAAAGCAAAGTTAAATAATTAAAACCAAAAAGTGGGAGAGAGAGCTTTGTTTCGTTTGCAAGAACTTAAAATTATTGGAGGGGACCCAAAATCTTGATGTTCCTCCATTCCTGTCGTTATATTTTTGTTAATCATGGTATGGCAAATTAATTTTATTATTTGGTGTCCATGTTTGCACATGAGGTTGTTCACTAAATATAAGATCTTGCATTACTATTGATGTATAATTGGACAAAATATAGATATAAAATTCTTGAGAATCGAATATAATCCAATATAATATGTATAAGGTTTTGGGAATGTTGGCTAAGGACAAAGTTTGAAAAGGACATTCTCACAGTTGGAAACTTGAAGTTGCGTAGTGTTAGGATTGGTAGCTATAAGGTTCTCTTGGGATTATATCACCAGACATCAAATTACTGCTTATTTTAAGTCGAACTTTTTTGTTTTTATAAAAACCCTTTCACCCCTTTCCACATCCTACCTACCCCGACTACCAGGCATAGCATTCGTACTCAAGTGAGAAAAATTCTAATAGTGATTATTTCAAGTCGATATCTTAATTTTGTTTTTCTCTCGTGCTTTAAGGCAAGCAAACATGGTAGTTGATGATTTATGAATATAGTTCTACTCAAAGAATTCTATTGTTCACCCCTTCAGATGTGCCTAGTCGGCTGAGAGGCCTTATTAGATTAGACTGTCAACTTTCGATAATTTTCTCATGTGAATCAAAAGATGGGAATAACAGCAGAAGTTTGAATGCAAATTCTTTTGGTTTATAGTTTTTTTTTTCTATTATGTACTCTCAATATATATGATAAGGTCACTTAAAAAAAAAAGAAGAGAGTGGGCCAATTACACTATGAAGAATTTCAATTAAATTATTGAGATTTGATGAGCTAAAATGTATTTGCCATTCTAGTTTAGCCATCCAAATTTTCAAAAGTTGCGGATCAAGTAGTTGTTTTGCTAGAATAATTTACAGAAGTGACTGAAAAAAATTATGTGAAATTATTTGGAGTACAAAAGAATGCGAAATCTATACTTCTTTTATAATATGATACTGTTTGCTGAATATAAACAAACAATCTGACAATTACAATAAACCAACGCTAAATCAATGATATACTTTTGTCAAATTAAGGAAGGATACCTTAGGGTTGATTTTGCTTGAAAACACAAAAAAAAAGTTGAAGCAGGGCGAAAGAAATTCGATAAATTAAACTAAAGGTCAAATTAATTATGATACTCTGCATAGATTAGAGCATGACAAGAGACAATTAACCCCCATTGACTAACATGACAAGAGACAATTAACCCCCATTGACTAAGTAGTACATCTATTTTCCATTCTAAATATGAGAATGTGTCTGAATTTTCTACATCCATTTCCCTTCTTTCCTAGTCTGGCTTCATCTTCCGAAGGATGAATTGATTTTCCGTTTAAGTTCCCTCCCCTCCATTGACCCTTGTCAAATGGCAAAAGTTTGATCTTTATATCCCACCAGAATTGACGATAAATTCTCTAGGTTTAGTCCAAGAAGACACTAATTCGAGATGTTTGAGATACTCGGAAAGTAGGTTATCGTCAAACATGAAGGAACAAGGCAAAAAAGCTACTTGATTACGAAAGTGTACAAGTTCGGGATTAAATCACTTTCACCTTTATTTCAATGTTATGGAATTTCTTTGGCATGTCAATTTAATGAAATTTTTGGGACCATAAGTTCAGCCATGGTTCCGTTGAGAGACCTTTATAATTAGTAATTGTAAGATGAGCAAAATGCTTGTAAGATCAATCTTCACAATATGTTTTATAGTAAACGTATAAAGAGTTATGGTGAAAAATTACCGAGCAAAATGAAATTTGTAATGTACAATATGGTTTATAGTAAAAGAGTAAGAGCGATTACATTCTATGAAACGCAGATTGACATTTAATTTTGCCAAAAGTTAGACTGACTAACTTATATAAATTTAAAGTAATGATATTTCTCATGGAAATTCTTAACTAAATAACTGAAATTTACAGTTACTGACATGTATATGCCATTTAGTCTAGTTTAGAAGTGCAAATAATTTTTAAAAGGTGTATCTTAAGCAATTCCTATGCTAGAGCAAAATCTGTTTTAAGTTTCATGAGCGACTTTTAAAATAAAAACATTTTTCTATTTAACCAGATAAAATACGTATAACCCTGTAGGTGTAAAAGTTAAAACCAATAGAGATAAAGAACAGTGAAAGTAATTTGATACGTAAAACCAAAGGTAAAATAGTTAACAACCCTACACAAATATTAGTCGCTTGACTAAGTTGGACATATATTCTCTATTTTCAATCCTAGTAGTAGGAAAAAAAATCCTAGTAAAAAAAAAAAAAAACTCCCCCTTTCAAACAACCACCATTTATTTTGAGTTTTTGTCAAATGACAAACATAACTTCTGAAAACCCCATTAGATTTTATCGGTGTAATAAAATGACGACAATTAGAGATGCCTGAAATGGTCAAAACAAAGGTCCATATGCAATAAGCTTAATTTTAGATTAATCTTTTTACTGTCTTAATATATTTTGTTTTTATATTCATCGCCTTTGGATGCATGATGAGTGAGTTTTGTCTAAATTTGAAATTTCATTTTGCACATATAGTAGGCATTTATGCATGCTAGTATAAGAAAGATTGGGAAATTGTAAAATTCAGTTATGATATCCAACTGCTGGTGTAAGAAAATAATCATGGACTGTGTAGAATCTCCCAAATAGATTAATCCTTTAAGTTTGGGTCGATTAATGAAACCAGTCAGTGCTTCATCATAATCCTTGCTTGACTCCTAATTAATAATTATTGGAGGGGACCGTAACGATTGTCATTTAATCCTCCTTAGAAGTAGAAAATAAATCTAAAAAATTGTGATTAAAGCAGTAATTTGCTTTGAGTACATCTCGTTAAACAATAGATTGACTTTTTATTACCTATCACATAAACTTTTTAACTATTTAACCAAATAAACTATGGGAAATCATGCAGGGTATAAAAAAAGTTAATACCGACAAATGTCAAGGATGGTGACAGCAACTCTATAGGTTAAAGTAACAAATGAAATGGTTCATATTACATAAATTAGAGCAAAGGACACTAGGCATAAATTTCCGACTATATTCTCAAACCCGAATTCTATGTATCGTAATATCTATGAACCTCTACAACATTTTGCCTTGTGTCCAAGTCTAGCCTTCATGATCCTCAATTATTCTTTGTTAAACGGAAAAAAACATATTATTTGAAGCCCCACTAAATTGAGGATTTAAATTAAAGAAAGATACTCTAGGTATAACCAAGGCACCAATAATAAGAGATCCTTGACATGATCAAGACAAAGGACAATAAAAAAAAAAATCAAGAGACAAGACAAAATAAAAAATTACGTCAGAGGGAGTCATGACATTATCTTAACGGTTTAATTTAAATAAAGCTCGATCAACTTCAGCTTGTTTTGGCATTACTAGATATTAAATTGCATGAGTTAGCAGGAATGACAAAGACTTGTCGGACTTTAGCTACTGTGAGCATCAATTGTAGCCAAAAAATGATTTTCACTGGCCATTATTAAACATTTATTTCTTTTGGTAAGACTTCGTCAGTCCCAAGAAATTTCAGTCTATACGATTGCAACAAGCTAAATGAGAAATGTTAATCACACTCCACATTTTGCTACTCACATTTTCACCATTTATTTTATCATATAATCTAATAAATGAAAATCATATGATAGAAATAATGGTAGGAGTATGATTAATAAAAAATGAAGTACGATTAACATTTCTCTAAACAATGTTTATCACATATTACGATTTAACCAGCGACAAAAGAGAAGAAAATTTCAAGATATATTCTCTTTCGGTTTCTTAACATTTTCTTCGGCATTGAGCAAGTATCCCTTTCCGTTCTCGTAGATTCAATCGTAGATTGAGAAGAATGCCACATAAATTATTTATAAAATATAGTAACACTATTCTAAAATGGTTTATAACTATCAATTTTCACACAATATATAGCATGACGTTGTTCAATATCGAGACGACATGCTGAAAATAAAACCATATAAGATGCTTTAGGCTATCTGACACTTTTTTGAATTATTGTTAAAATTACATAGCGCAGTCAAACTTGTATTGTACTGTTGTGCATGGATTATTTTAAAAGTCGGGGAATGATTAATATTTTTGGTAGCGAAACTTGCCTTTTAATGATAGCAAATATTAGAACGGCTGTGTTGTTAAACAGAATCTAATGGTTATATGATATTATGATGCACTCGAAAGGCTCTGCCAAACAGGAAGTTCGCCAATCTAATTTGGTATTAAAATTTTGAAACTGGGCGTTTGATTTATATCAAATGGCAAAAGGCTTACTAGATTACCTAACATTCTTTGTTTTGAATACTAAACTTTTTTTTAACCAAAATGGTCATTAACTTTTTCTGATAAAAAAGAATAATTTCATTCTAATATCTGCATGAATGGTAACAAGTACATCAAATATGATATAAATATATAGATTTGAAAATCAACTAATACAATAGATATAAAAAGCGATGAACTTAAACATAATATTGAATCTCCAAGAGTCAAATGAGGTTTTGGTCAAAGGAGTTTTTGTGAGACAGAAAGGAAAATGAGTTCTGGAGAGAGAAGAAACTAATTCTAGTAAATAACTATTTATAACATATATTTTGGACCAAAATTTAGATCACATATATTGGACCAATAGTCATACGTTTTATAAATTGGATAAGTGATGCAGCATATATGATTTTATCAAAAGAGTGACTAAAATTTACTTCTTTATTAGTTTGGTGAACATTTTGGCTAAGTAAAAATTTTACTGACCATAAAATCTGAAATTACAAATACAGTTTGGAGACTTTTGCCATTTGCTTTTTAGTTTTATATGAATGTATAGGTCCTGAAGGGATAATTGATGATATTCATTGTTAGGTAGATCAATACAAAAATCATTCTTTCAGAGGAACTCATTGACATACTTAAAAAAAAAAAAAGAAAGAAAAACAATACAATTTAATTTACAAACCTAAGATAAGGGAAATGACTAAAATCCATTCCCAAATGCAAACCAAACAACTCCTGAACTCACTTGTGACCGAGTATGACAACTAACTTGTGGCAGCTGGTCACAGGGACACATGATATATACCACTATATACATAGTTCAGACTCGCTCAGAAAGTATACCAAAAACACCACAGACTTCAACTATTGCTTGATAACAATCCTAAGAAAAGAGAGGAAAACTTGAGGAAATGGGTTCTGAGACCATTAGCCTTCCTTCTATAGATTTCTCCAACCCTGGAATGAAACCAGGCACTCCAGAGTGGCATTTAGTGAAAGATCAAGTGCATAAAGCACTCGAAGAATATGGTTGCTTTGAAGCATTATTTAATAAAATCCCTCTTGAACTTCAGAAATCACTTTTTGATGCCGTAGAAGAGCTTTTCAACCTCCCTTTGCAGAATAAAATCAGAAACTACTCCAAGAAGCCTTTCCATGGCTATGTTGGACAGTATCCCATGGTACCATTGTATGAAAGCATGGGTATTGATGATGCAACCATCCCTGAAAAAGTAGAAAGCTTCACTGACCTCTTGTGGCCCGAGGGAAACTCAAATTTTTGGTAATGATATTTTTTTCATTTTTTTTATTTCATTTACTCAGGTTTCATACTTAGAGTTTTTTTGTTCATTTCCTTTATCTAAATTTTTGGTTGGGGAAGGGTGGGACTTAGAAGTGGAGAGGGAGTAGGGGAATTTGAAGTCTGAACCTTTAATTTGTTGTGAAATATAGAAATTGATTCCATGTTCTTATTTTTTCATGTTCGTACATGTTTGATACCTTGTGATTCTAAAGTTATATAGGAGTTGATATTGCAGAATTTTGGACTAAAATAATCCACATCACAATAAGATGCCCTTATTTTCAATTGAAACATGTAGGACAAAATTTGATGAACTACATATTTGTTCTTAGTTCTAGTGTTTACCTTCTTCTAAAAGAGATTTAAAAAAAAAAAAATCTTGAGTTTTCTGGAGAAGGAGAATTAGGGGTGGTTAAAGTCCACCCCTTTCCTATGGACTAAACTAGGACAAGTTGAGATTGATGCCCCAACTTATCAATAGAAGAAATTTTAAATGTACTCTCTGACGTTGGAGTATGCCACTTGATTTTAGAGTATGATAACCGTTGCAAGCCACTTTGATTTTTGTAATATC
This sequence comes from Gardenia jasminoides, assembly GCA_013103745.1. NCBI lineage: Eukaryota > Viridiplantae > Streptophyta > Magnoliopsida > Gentianales > Rubiaceae > Gardenia > Gardenia jasminoides. The sequence continues at coordinate 27,824,198 of CM023099.1, read as the reverse complement.
ACAATAATTGAATCATAGACGCTGCGATTTCCAAAATCACACACAGTAAACGCATTAGATTGTTAAGAAATCGCGAAAACATTCCATTTTTCAGGAGTAGGTATATCTGAAATTTAGTAATAAGGTTAGAATTATATTGAGAATAGATTTATTTTAGAATGCTATAAATGACACTAAATTAAACTTAGTCATTACAAGATTCCCTTATTTTAAGTTGAAACATTCAGGACAAAATTTGATGAAGTACCCCTTCGTTCTTAGTTTTTAGTCCCTAATACGTTTAAAAAGGATTTTTTTAATTCTTTTTTCGGGAAAAGGAAAACTATATAGAGGGAGTTGAATTCTAAACTAGCATACTCGGGATTCAAAACCCCAACTGGTTAAGTCCATAGCTCTAACCATTACATGCATGAGAAATTTGCTATAAGTTTTCTTGATGAACTCTTCTTATACATGTAGCAAGACTGTGCATTCCTACTCTGATCAGCTGTCAGAGTTGGATAAGATTGTGAGAAGGATGATATTGGAGAAACTAGGCGTTGAAAAATATATGGATGAGCACATGGATTCAACAAATTACCTTCTTAGAGTCATGAAGTACAAAGGACCTCAAACAACTGAGACAAAGCTTGGACTAAATGCTCACACTGATAAGAACATAGTAACCATTTTGTCTCAAAATCAAATACGAGGATTGGAACTTCTCACAAAAGATGGACAGTGGATTGATGTCAAACCTTCTCCAGGCTCCTTCATTGTCATGATTGGAGATTCCCTCCTTGTAAGTGTTCCTTTAAATCGTTTTGTGGTCTTTATCTAAAGAAGATAATTCAAAGTTTTTCCCAAATATTGTAATGGACCAGAAAATTATATAGATGAAGAATGAATAATAGTTTTTTTTTTCATCCACTTTTTCAAAACAATATGGTGCTTGAAATTGAAGAAGAAATTTTCTACGTTGTAGTGTTAAGATAGTCGGAAACTATACATGTATATAATTCTCAACTCTCTACAGCGTCTGGGCAATAAAACATTTTTAGGAATATTTGCAGTGACAAAACATTTTTTGATTTGCTTGTCCGTGGAAATATTTATTACCCATATGCCGCACAGACTTGAGAATAACACACACTTACACATTTATATGTTATGCACACACACACACACACAGACACACACAAATATATATTTATACCTACACACATAGACATACATACATACACATATATACATATATGTGTATGTATGTGCGTGTGTACATATACATATATTTCTATATATATATGTATATGTATATGCATGTATGTATGTATGTATGTATGTATGTGTGTATGTGTGTGTGTATATAGAGACAAACACAACCTGTACAGACATGCACACACCCGTCACCTGATCCATATTTTATTTTCCAGGCGTGGACAAATGGCCGATTGCATTCTCCCTGTCACCGAGTAATGATGACTGGAAATGAGGCCAGGTACTCAGCTGGTTTATTTTCAATCCCAAAGGCTGGCTACATAATAAAAGCCCCAGAAGAGCTAGTGGATGAAGAGCATCCCTTGCTATTCAAGCCGTTTGATCATGTTGAGTTTCTCTCATTCTACTACACTGAGGCTGGACAAAGAGCTCAATCTGCCCTCAAGACTTACTGTGGTGTCTAAGATTTAGCAACAAAAGGAATTATTTGCCAATTTGTTTAGCTAATCTGGTGTTGAAACTTTCAACCAGCACTTTTGGTTTTTCAAGTTTCTATTCCTACTATGTTGCCACACGTCACTTCGTATTAAAATATCGTGTGATATTTGTTTGATCAAATACCATATTTGCATGAAGCCTTGTCTATGGCAGTAGGAAGTGATAGATGTGGCTTATCGTCTTTGGTCAAATAAATTCGAGCACTGAGCTAAGCATGGTGATCTCTAGTTTACCACAACTTGATGAAGCTCCCCTCAGGTTTGGATGATGGAACCTCTTTTTTAAATTTAATAAAACATCATAAAATCATTAAAATTTGCACTAATGGCAGAAGTTACATCATCAAGCATGTACAAATATCAAAGAACAATTTTGAGAAGAATGGGTACTACATATTTGAAAACAAAGTAAGCCGACAAGTGACTTACATTCACTAATTTAAGCTTTCAGACTGCAAAGTGAATTGATAATACTCATCTCGATCTAAAGTTCACATCAGTATCCTAAAATGTTCTTGTCAATTTAAAAATCAAAATTTGATTTTCTAAAAATCATCCTTTTACACAAATTGTTCACCACCAACCTGGCCAATTAGGCCTGTAAAATGGGTTGGATCTGGACCACAATTGATAGTTTCAGATTTGGATCCAATTAGTAATATTAGCTCCAAAATTTTTATAATTGCTAGGTTTACCAGATCTCAATATGAAGGACTTGAAAATAATAGTAAATATAAAACGTGTATCATCATTTGTAGCCATTGAATTTTGATGAAATTGAGAAAAATATACAATTCCATATAATGCATTGAGGTTCATTTATCCAGATTAGGTGCTTCCATTCCCTCTCCAATTTCTATTTGGTGGCACTTATAAAGACAAAGAACCTTTAACGCCCTATATTTATAAGCTAGAGCGCTATAGATAAGAGAGAGGGATCTAGTCCTAAATTCTGACTTGGATCCTCCCATTAAAGAAATCTCAAGTTCTACACTTTGCAAATTGCACCCAAATGATATGGCTAAGAGAGACATAGGTCCAAATAGTAGTGGATCATGTTAAAGGATGGTGACATTTTATTACTATTTTATTACCTATCACATAAACTTTTTAAATATTTAACCAAATAAACTATGGGAAATCGTGCAGGTATAAAAAAAAGTTAATACCAACAAACGTCAAGGATGGTGATAGCAATTCTATAGGTTAAAGTAAAAAATGAAATGGTTCATATTACAAAAATTAGAGCAAAGGACACTAGGCATAATTTTCCGACTATATTCTTCAACCCGAATTCTACATATCGTAATATCTCTGAACTTCTACAACATTTTGCCTTGTGTCCTTGTCTAGCTTTCATGATCCTCAATTATTCTTTGTTAAATGGAAAAAAAAATATTATTTCAAGCCCCACTAAATTAAGGATTTAAATTAAGAAAGATACTCTAGGTATAACCAAGACACCAATAGTAAGAGATCCTTGACATGATCAAGACAAAGGACAATAATAAAAATCAAGAGACAAGACAAAATAAAAAAATTACATCAGAGGGAGTAATGACATTATCTTAACGATTTAATCAAAATAAGCTGGATCAACTTCAGCTTGTTTTGGCATTACTAGATATTAAATTGCATGAGTTAGCAGGAGTGACAAAGACTTGTTGGACTTTAGCTAATATGAGGATCAATTGTAGCAAAAAAATGATTTTCATTGGCAATTATTAAAACATTTATTTCTTTTGGTAAGACTTCATCAGTGCCAAGAAAATTCAGTCTATACGATTGCAACAAACTAAATGAGATATGCTAATCACACTCCACATTTTGCTAATCACATTTTCACCATTTATTTTATCATATAGTCTAATAAATGAAAATCATATGATAGAAATGATAGTAGTAGTATGATTAACAAAAATGAAGTACGATTAACTTTTTTCTAAACAATGTTTATCACATATTACGATTTAACCAGCGACAAAAGAGAAGAAAATTTCAAGATGTATTCTCTTTTGGTTTCTTAACATTTTCTTCGGCATTGAGCAAGTATCCCTTTCCTTTCTCATAGATTCAATCGTAGGTTGAGAAGAATGCCCATAAGTTACTTAAAAAATATTGTAACACTAGTCTAAAATGGTTTGTGAGTATCAATTTTTACACAATATATACATGACGTTGTTCAATATCGAGACGACATACTGAAAATAAAACCATATAAGATGCTTTCGGCTATCTGACACTTTATTGAATTATTGTTAAAATTACATAGCGCAGTCAAACTTGTATTGTACTGTTGTACATGGATTATTTTAAAAGTCGGGGAATGATTAACATTTTAGGTAACGAAACTTGCCTTTAATGATAGCAAAAATTAGAACGACTGCGTTGTTAAATAGAATCTAATGGTTATATGATATTATGATGCTCTCGAAATGTGACGACCCCACATTCTCCTAAGGCGAATCAAAGGGTTCAGCAGACCGCCTGTCCAACTCTCGCCGGGACTCACTACACATCTCAAATAATTACAAATTTCGATTTTCAATAATTACATCCAAATACTACAAAATAACAACATAACCAAAATTTATATTTCCATAAGTCATTTGAAATTCCAATGGCACACTTTCTCAAAATAAAGTAAAACTCCAAGTTACATGGACATAAAGCTTACAAACATCTCAATCTTAAAGTTTACCACCAATTTTGAGCTTACAAAATGGAACAAGTCCACTAATACATCGGTACTTAAACAAAATTGATGCGAATCCGGATCTCCAAGCTCCTGCTCTTGAAGACACGAATTGGCGACGCAGCGGAATGATCTATCTTGAATAGGTTATGGGTAAAAAAAGGATGGAAATCCTACGACCCCTCTAACTCTCGAGATTGCGAACCTACGAATTGAATCTCAACCTACAATCTAGCGAATTAGCGAACCAAGGAATTTGGTAGAATGGCGTCACAACTCAATGCGATCTTGAATTGATAAGCCTAAACTTGAACAAAGGAACTCATTTACTTAGTATCAAGGGTCGTTCCCAAGGAACAAGAAAAGAGAAAACTCTCAATTTTATTTCATCAAAGTTGTCTTGATCTTGAATAATGAAAAATTGTTGGCTATTTATAACCTACAAGACTCAAAAACCAAGACTAAAAAGGAAACATAAGTTTGGCCAACTCTAAAAGCTTTAGGAAACCTAAAACAAGTAATTAGGAAACTAGTTTTAGGCAACTACTAACTAACCTAACTACTAAACAATTAGGAAACAACTTAAATAGGCATTCGGTCAAAGTGTATCACTTTTGAAAACTACTTAACCGATACTTTATTTGACCTAACACACGACTAAGGAAAGCAAGGAAAATGGATAGTAGTGCCCTTGCTTAAGAATCTAAGCAAACGACTAAGTAGCATAACTAGATTAGATGGCATTCCTTGCGTTTCTTCCTCCTGGCACTTGACCAAAAATTTCCAAGTTCTCTAATCACCTTAGGATGAATACTTGAAGTTTCCAACTTGGAATGAATCAACTCGGGGTATTTGAACTTAGTACGAATTTGTAAGCACACGTTGGCATCCATGCTCACATCATTCCCTCCCCCGTAAAAGCGATTTGTTCTCGAATCGATACCTAGATCAAAAATGAAAGATGACAAATGAGTAGCAACAAAACACATAGATTCACCCAATTCACTTAACTGATAATAGGTAGGAAACACGTGAACACCATGTATGATGCCAACACCTTTAACACAACCTAAAAACACACTAAAATCACTAGACGAACACGTATCAATACTCTTAACACAATAATCACATGACTTAAAGAAAACAAATAACTCATAAGGACTCAACATTAAACTTGGACACGTAAAACAATCACAACACTCAAAATGACTCAAAGGACTACCACAACCATCTACATAATCCAAACAAATAGCACGGCTTTCAAATGCAAAAGAATGAATCACAGGATAAGATTGAAGACTCCCTTTTAAATTCAAAGGTCGGTTGGTGAAAATGGTCCTCAATTCTTTGGAGTGAATGTAGAAATTGGCAACGTCTCGAAAGAACATCGTTCTATTGAAAGGCCTTGCAATGTGCACCTCAAAACCATCTTTACTTCACCTTGTTGTACCTGCAAAAGACTATTAACACTAAACAAAGCAAAGTTAAGATCATTAGGAAAATAATAAGCCCTTTCACGCTCATTTATTTTTCCACTCATAATCAACTCACTTGCACTCTTTTCTTCTACTTCCTCACTCAACTCACTCTCCTTTTTATTCACACTACACTCGGATTGTACATTTTCACATTCCTCACATAATTCCTTTCTAACTAGCTGTTGACTAGTTGTTAGTGTAGTGGGCAGTTCAAGCTTTGTCTTTTCATGTTCAAGGTACGACTTTACATAGGTGTCCAATAGTTGCTCAAGTCATCCCATAAAAGGCTCTTTTTTAGACACTTGACGTGACTCTTTAATCTCTTGCTCATGCCTCTTAAGTGAAGCACGTTTGATCGAGGCGAGTCTCCTTTGACGCCTCCACTCAAGCTTCTCTTCAATGTCCATAGCGGCATGTGCAACTCCATACAATTCCATGCGGTCAGTCACTTCAAGACGTCTAGATATTTGATCATTTAATCTCTCCAAAAAGTGATCAATGACAAATGAATCTTCCACAATGTCAGCTTGATTGATAATGGACCTCATCTCTTTGTAGTATGCTTTCACTGATTTGGTGCCTTGACGAAGAGCATAGAATTTCTTCAACAACTCCTTTAGAGGATTGTGCCTCATGGTGATAAAATCTGCAAAGAAAGGTTAGGAAAACACAAAATAATAGCCTCACACACTCCCTTAGTATATCCACTCAACTCGCGTGTATGCACTCAAATTCCACTCTAATAATGTCACCAACTCTTTCAAGTCCTTGTTCACAATCCTTGAGACAATATGAATTGGCTCACGACTGTAAACTAATCAATTCAATCCGGTTGGCATGTGATGATGTATGAGAATTTGAAGGCACAAATGAAACTTTGACTCAGGAGAGACTCTTGAGGACACTTGACTCAAGAAAGGCAAGACTAATGACTCACAAAATGGACAAATACGACTAGAAAAGAAGGCACAAGTAGCTGAAATTAAGGAAATAAAGACACGGTAGAAATTTGGAAACCTAGAACTCTACTCAAAGGACAAGCTAGAAATTTGGAAATCTAATCCAATTTGACTTTGGAATTCAATGATAAATATAGAAAATCTGATTTAACCCCTTTTCCAAGTAAAGTTGGAATTTGGAATGTTTCCTAAGCTTCCCAATTCACATAAGGAATTAATTTTCAGATTTGAAAATTAGGAAAGTAATCATTGTCAAGAATGGAATTGGTTTGTTAGGTTGTTTCCTTTTCTCTTTTTTTTTTCTTTGGAAACACAAGCTGCGTTCTTTCTTTTCTTCTTTTTCTTCTTCTTCTTCTCTTTTTTTTTTTTTTGACAGTTTTGAATCAAAAACAACCCAACAAGAATTCAAGAACAAGAACTTAGGTTTACAACCAACAATTCCAAGAACTTCAAGATATTATGGATTCCAACCCAAGACTTGACAACAACAAGAACACAAGGTAAACAAAAAAAAAAAAAAAAATCGGATGAACAGTATCTCTGATGAACAGTAATTCTGCTACAGTAGTTATGAACAGTATGTCTACAGTACTGCTACAGTCCTGATGAACAGTACTCTGATTTTTTTTTTTTTTAAATTTTTAAAAAAGAAAGCGGAAAACAAGAAAGAAAGAGGGATATTAACCTGGTTCAAGAGCTGAAGCTCTGATACCAACTGATGCGAATCCGGATCTCCAAACTCCTGCTCTTGAAGACACGAATTGGCGACACAGCGGAATGATCTATCTTGAACAGGTTATGGGTAAAAAAGGGATGGAAATCCTACGACCCCTCTAACCCTCGAGATTGCGAACCTACGAATTGAATCTCAACCCACAATCTAGCGAATTAGCGAACCAAGGAATTTGGTAGAATGGCGCCACAACTCAATGCGATCTTGAATTGATAAGCCTAAACTTGAACAAAGGAACTCATTCACTTTGTATCAAGGGTCGTTCCCAAGGAACAAGAAAAGAGAAAATTCTCAATTTTATTTCATCAAAGTTGTCTTCATCTTGAATAATGAAAAAGTGTTGGCTATTTATAGCCTACAAGACTTAAAAACCAAGACTAAAAAGGAAACATAAGTTTGGCCAACTCTAAAAGCTTTAGGAAACCTAAAACAAGTAATTAGGAAACTAGTTTTAGGCAACTACTAACTAACCTAACTACTAAACAATTAGGAAACAACTTAAATAGGCATTCGGTCAAAGTGTATCACTTTTGAAAACTACTTAACCGATACTTTATTTGACCTAACACACGACTAAGGAAAGTAAGGAAAATGGACAGTAGTGCCCTTGCTTAAGAATCTAAGCAAACGACTAAGTAGCATAACTAGATTAGATGGCATTCCTCAGGTTTCTTCCTCCTGGCACTTGACGAACAATTTCCAAGTTCTCTAATCACCTTAGGATGAATACTTGAAGTTTCCAACTTGGAATGAATCAACTCGGGGTATTTGAATTTAGTACGAATTTGTAAGCACACGTTGGCCTCCATGCTCACATAAAAAATGCAGTATACTTGACTTTTAAGTCAAAAGCAGACTCTCCGACCTCTTACACAACCCTGTTAAGGAAAACAAAAGGGAATGGAGTAAGCTAAATCTCAATGATGTCCCCAAATAAAACATACAGTCACATCAACAAATAGGCAAAACAAATAGTCAAATATCACATTTAATGTAGAATAAAGCAACACACTCAAATAAAGGATACAGGTGGCTTCCAAAAGCCAAATCCGCAAAAGCTTGATCAAAACATGAGTCGTTGACTCTCCGTCAACGTCTGAAGTCAAGAACCAAGTCCGTAAACACCATTACACCACAACCGTCCACCAATCACTCCCTTACCGGCCCCGAACACCTCAACTAATCAAATTTGGGTAATACTCGAGTATACTATGTTCCAAAGAACCAAATCAAATAACCTATGGTTTACCGATATTCTCGACCAACCCCACGTTGACTCGATACGAGCGGCTCACCAATAGGATTTTGGGGTTTCTGAAATCCCAAATGAATCAAATTAGTTGACGGGATATCACCCGAACGATTTTTCATATCAAAGTACACAAAGTCACAAATGAATCAAATTAGTTGACGGAATATTAACCGAACGACTTTTCTCATCAAAGTACACAAAGTCAAATCACAAATCGAGTAGGTCAAATTCCAAGTGAAAGTCAAACGGGAGAGTTCGAGTGCGATAAAGTACACCCTCGACTCAGCCTTAGTAGTCCAAACATGTATGAAATGTAAGCAAGAAGCAACTCACACAGTCACGTAATTCAAGTAAACATATAAGTCATGTAGTTTGAGAAATCATACAAGTTCACGAAACAAGCAAGGGAACACTCACCAAATAAAGCCAAGTAACTCAAACGTTCATGCCTTGATCACCCTCGATACCATCTTCGACCCCTATGCACAACCAATGTATACAATCATTAACTCAAACCAAAGCAAGTAAATGCAACTTAGCAAGTGCAGATGAATGCTACTAGTTAATGCATCTAAACTAGGAAATTGTAGGGTGATTCAAGGTCGCAAAATGATGAAACATTGAAGGTTTAATAGATTCACAAGTCAAGTACAATGTTTGGAATGATATAAGCACGCAAAGATTCAAGAAGCATCAAGGTTTGACCAAGAATAAGTTCATGACAAAAGTTGAAGTTCGGGTATAACAGTGGGCTCTATACAGTCTTGGAAAAACGGGTATAACTTGGTATAGAAAAATCAAAATCAAGTGCCGTCAGTGGAGTTAGAACTAGACTCATAGAGCTTTCCAATGGTATATGGCTCAGCTCTTGGTTCATTTCCTATCAATACAGAAAACCAGGGAAGTTGACTGTTTTTCCAATTCTGACGGAGTGCAGAACAGAAAATTTTTTCAAAAGTTTGCACAATTTAAGGGGTTTTCACCCTTCAAAATAAATTGATTTCACTCCAATTTGATACACAATGTCCTAACAATGTTTCTCAACAAGAATTAGTGAAACTCAAACAAGAAAGAATCGCAAAACAAGAGAGAAAATCTCCCGGCAGATTTGGTCACGACCTTCCACTTTAAAAGTTCAAACCAATTTCTATAACTTTTCTAGCATGGATATGGGAGCTAAACAAGCATCTTTCTCAAAGGGGCAATCATCAAAGACAAGTGGTTAGTGCTAAACCAAAAATCAAACACACAATAGGCATAGAGGTAAACCATCTCTCAAGATGCAACTACAAGAATCCAAGCCAAAACTTTATGTTTCCAAGCACCAACCATCCTTAATCATCACCAAAAACCTTCATCAAACTCACTTTAAAGATCATAGAGCTAGGGTTTTGGAGGAAAATTACCTTAACAAGCCAAAGAAGTGGTTCTCCAAACAACTAAAATCTTCTCCTACCAAGCTTGAGGATTGATGGTTAAGGTGCTAGCAAACTTTCTCTCTTTGATTTTGCTATCAAACTAAGCAAGATTTAGGTTGGTTTTTGTGAGTTTCTCCTCTCTTTTTTCCTCCTTAATTTCGTCCAACCATCTCAAGAAGAAGAAGAATTTGTGTTGTTTTTAAAAGAGAAAAGTTGGAGGGAAAAACCATCAAGTCAAAGTTTAATTCCTATGGTGACAAGTGGTGGTTTCTTTGCCACTTGCTAGACTTATTTGCTTCTAAATCCTCTAATTTAATTTAGTCTTCAATCAACACTAATAAATCCTCTTTTCCTAGCAATTAAGTCATGTAAGAAGTTCTCACTAATTCTAAAATTGAATCTAAGAAAAGTTTATCTAACCAAACGATAAATAGTGTACTTAGTGAAAACATACCACTAATGCACTAAAGGAATTTATATGCACTTGCATGAGTTAAATGGTAATGTATGCATGGAATTTCTAGGGCTCTCACACTCTCTCCCCCTTAAAAGAATTTCGTCCTTGAAATCCTCACCTTGATTGGTAAATAACTCAGGATATTTCTTGTATATTCCTTCCTTCATTTCCAAAGTGGCTTCTTCCATTCCATGATTGCACCACAAAATTTTCACCAAGGAAATTTTCTTGTTCCTCAATTCCTTTATTTTCCAATTCAAGATTTACACAGGTTTTTCCTTGTAGCGGCAAAAGACTCGTCAAATTCAATATCTTCTGGTTTCAAAACATGGGTTGGATCCGAATGATATTTCTTTAGTACAGAAACATGAAATATATCATGAACTCTGGATAGGTTGGGTGGTAGTTTGAGTCAGTAGGCTACACTACCTATTCTTCAAAGAATTTCAAAAGTCCCACGTATTTTGGCTGAGACTTCTTTCCTTTTTCTGATGTAACACTTCACTGTGGAGTGACCTTCAAAAATACTTTATTGCTAACTTTAAAGTCCAAGTCCTTTCTTCGATTATTCGCGTAACTCTTTATTGACTTTGTGCTGTTTGGAGCCGTTGACGTATCAGCCACTACATTAACTTTCCCGGGATGGTAATTAATTGTGCAATCGTAATTAAATAAAATTTCATCCACCTACGCTGTTTCAAGCTAAACTCTTCCAAAAAAAAAAAAAATAGATACTAAGACTTTTGTGATCCGTATAGATTTTGAACATCACCCCATGTAAGTAATGTCTCCACTCTAACATACATGGGAAGTTTTACTGCTATTCATTAATGTCTGGTGCAAGCACTTGTCAAAATCACTCTAAAGTGAAAACTCAAACTTTCCTCCCATCCACAATGCATCCATCAAACTACTTCTTGAATAATTTAATCACTTAATAGCGAAGCAAATAATGTAGATGAATCTCTTATTTACACCTAGTGATGAATTTGCGGTCATCGACTTCAAACAAAAACCAACATTTGATATCACTAACTGAAACATCAAATACCAAATTCAACGGTCTTGTAACAGATACATATAGATACTACATTAAGTGTTCCCTACACATAGCTACCAAAAGTTACAACTATATACCAAAAGATATAACTATTCCCATTACATCACCACAAGTCGCGAACTTCAATTATTATGGCAAATTTAGCATAACCTAAATGCTTATTTTGGGCAATACTTCACTTGATGTCCAAGTTTGCTGCATCTAAATCATGCACCAGTTATCAAATAACATATTCCCGATGTGTCTTGTCACAAACGGCACACTTAGTAATTTTTCCTTTCATCTTCCCTCCATCCTGCACAGCATGTGCATCCCCACCAATCTCTTTACATTTCTTGTTAGCATCGCGGGAGCTTTTTTCGTTACCTTCAGGTTATTAACTAGGAGGTACAATTCGTGTAACTGCATGTATCACTGCAAATTCATTAGGTAACTTCTTTAGTAGACCTTCGTATTTTGTTTTCACGTCCACATTCTTGCTCAGTAGCTCATTTTTCTCCACATACTCTTGTTTCCATCGTCCCTCCCAATATTCAGCCAGTTTTGTTTGAATCTCCACCTCCTTCCGAAGAACCTTTAGATCTTCACATTTAGTTTCCCAATTTGCCATATTACCACCTCACTCAATCTCAACTGATACCCTGCTAGACCAATCAAAGGAACTATATGAGTTTCCAACCACAAAGTGAAACCTTAACCACCACATTCCATTGTATGAGTATCCCATCATTCATGAAAATAAGTTTTAGTTAGGTCCTCATTAGATTAACTCAAGAACTAATCAATAGGAGGAAATTCATCGAACCGCTTTATACTCAACCCCCGGTCAACTTCCCACTCGAAACAAGTCTCCTAACTTCATCAGTTCTCTCGGCAGAGGAATCCCTGTAAAGCCTTATCCTATCTCTTGATGACGTCTCCAACATCATCCCCAATCCCTTTTTAACCCCAGTATAGATATACAAGACAAATTCAAACAAAATAAGCCACAACCAAACACAAACATATTACATATCGTTGATATTAACCAAATTAATAACTAGTTGAATAGAATCTCAAGCCACGTACCATACATGTAAAGATCAAAGGCATTATATGAATAATAAAACAAGTCATTCACAAAACACATGAAACATCAAAACTGACAAATCAACAGAGCAATTCATAACTTAATGTTTCACTAGGTTAACCCATCATGGAATAAGGAGTTACTATCGTCAACAAAGTCAACTTCATTTACAACACTAAGGTCTAAAGGACACACATGTATTCAGGCACCAAAACAAGAATACAGTCAATTCATACCAAGATTGGCCACTCAAGGTATAAATCGATCCGATTCCTATTTCTGCCTGACATACCTAGTAGATTTCGCAATCTACCATAAGCAAATGAATAACACTCAACCCAAACCCACAGTCTGGCATTCTAAATTATTAAGTCAAGTATACACAGTAAAGATCTGAAGCCTACAGCTCTGATACCAACTGTGATGACCCCACATTCCCCTAAGGCGAACCAAAGGGTTTAGCAGACCGCCTGCCCAATTCTCGCCAGGACTCACTACACATCTCAAATAATTACAAATTTTGATCCTCAATAATTACATCCAAATACTCCAAAATAACAATATAACCAAAATTTACATTTCCATAAGTCATTTGAAATTTCAATTATACACCTTCTCAAAATAAAGTAAAACTGCAAGTTACATGGACATAAAACTTACAAACATCTAAATCTTAAAGTTTACCACCAACTTTAAGCTTACAAAATGGAACAAGTCCACTAATACATCGGTACTTAAACAAAAGGTAGCACACTTGACTTTTAAGTCAAAAGCAGACTCTTCGATCTTTTACACAACCCTGTTAAGGAAAACAAAAGGGAATAGGGTAAGCTAAACCTCAATGAGGTCCCCACATAAAACATGTAGTCACATTAACAAATAGGCAAAACAAATAGTCAAATATCGTATTTAATGTAGAATAAAGCAGTACGCTCAAATAAAGGATACAGGTGGCTTCCAAAAGCCAAATCCGTAAAAGCTTGATCGAAACATGAGTCGTTGACTCTCCGTCAATGTTTGAAGTCAAGAACCAAGTCCGTAGACACCACTTACACCACAACCGTCCACCAAAGTCACCCCCTTATCGACCCTAAACACCTCAACTAATCAAATTTGGGTAATACTCGAGTATACCATGTTCCAAAGAACCAAATCGAATAACCTATGGTTCACCGATCTTCTCGACCAAACCCACACTGGCTCGATACGAACGGCTCACCAATAGGGTGTTTGGGTTTCCGGAGTCCCAAACGAATCAAATTAGTCGACGGGATATCACCCGAACGACTTTTCACATCAAAGTATACAAAGCCACAAACGAATCAAATTAGTCGACGGGATATCACTCGAACGACTTTTCACATCAAAGTACACGAAGTCAAATCACAAATCGAGTAGGTCTGTGAGGGTCTCAAAAATTTATTTTATATATATATATATTGTTAATATTTATTATTTTAAAAAAATTGTTGTTATTAACATTATTTCGTTTGACTATTTTAATATCGTACTCAAACATATTTTCCAGAAAATTTAAATGGAAATTCAATTTATTTATTTATTTATTTTTATTTTTGGGTGATTTAAATTTCATTTCACACATATTTTCTCGTAGAATTTCAATATTTCGTCTATCTTTTCGAAATTTGCTCTTTTAGTATTAATTAGTGAGAAAATGAGAAAACACGTTTTTCGAGATAAAAATTCAGGCAGTGAGTGACGTAGCTATAGAATATAAGACTGATCACCCGTAGGTTAAGAATATAATAGATTAAGTAGGGTTTTGAAACCTTAAAACCCAGTAGGGTTTTAACCTGTGATTGTTTATCTATTTAATTTCTTCCAATTCACTTTAACTTTTCCTCTTCCTTTGTCTCTCCTAACCGAAATTATCCCCTTTAATCTTCTAGTTAAATTTGTCATTCCATTCCCCCCCTCCAAATTAAGTTGCAAGACTAGAAATTAAAAAGGGAACAAATCTCCTTAAATCAAGGCTTTGTGTCTTGTCAAAATTTGTGTCAAGACAATGAAGTTTTCCTTCTTCCTTCTCCAATTTCAGCCGATCACTTTCCCCTCTTCTTCCTTAGCAAAAACAGCCTCTCATTTCCTCTCCAAGCTCTCCATTTCAGCCGGCCAAGTTCCTCCATTTCCTCTCAAAGAAAACCCTCAATTTTCTTTGCAAAACCCTTGCTTAAAAGGCTTGAAGTTTTGGAGTGGTGAAGGGTGGTTGTTGGCTGAACCTTGCAGGAGAAAAGGGGGGTTCTTGGTGGTGGATTTTGGACCCTAATCTTGCTCAAACAACTAGAGGAGAAGGTAATCCTCCTACACCTAAAATGATGAGCTTTAAGATTAATACTTGAAGTTTAGTTGTTAAGTTTCATTATTATTAAGCATTTGTTGGTTATGGTTGTTGTGTGGGCTCCCTGAAATTCCACAAGTATGTGAATTTGTTTCTTAGCACGAAAATGGTGAAATGTGTGTGTGTATGTGCTGAAATTTGTGGTTGAAATTGGAGGAAAAACCTCAAGGGGAAGAACCGAATGGGAGGTGGAAGTGGGGGAATGAAAATTGGCTGTTTTTCCCTTAATGTTTGTGGCTGCATTTTGTAAGTTTAAGGGCTGATTCTAGTGCTTAAATGATGAACCTTAAGTTGATAATTTCCTCTACAAAAGCCCTCAAAAGTTTTAGTAAGAATGGCAAGGGAAAATTCTGTTTTGAATGCTTTAAGTGTTGGCTGAAAATCCTGCTATGTATCCCCTGTTTTATGGCTGTGATTTTGTAAGCTTGAAATCTAAATGTAATGCTTAAATGTTAAGGTTTAGATGGTTAATTTACCCCACACAAAATCCCTTCAAGAGTCAAGCAAAATTGGTGGTTTAGTGGAACAAGGAAAACTGGAAAGTTGGGCTTGCATGCTGTCCGATTTTTGAGGCTGTTTTAGTGCTAAGTTTTGAGTCAAACTTGTATCAATTTTGATCACCATTGGGTCTAGGAAGGTTGGAACTGCCTTAAGTTCGAAAATGGGGTAATATGGTGGTGGTTTAGATGTGTTAAAAGCAATAAGAAGAAAGGGAGTGCAATCTCGCAGGAATGAACAAGTGTTGTCCAGTTCACTTTGGGCAAGTAGAAAACTGTCCTCCCATTCGAATTTTTGATTGAATTTTGGGACGAACCTAGCCTATATATGGAAGTATTAGTGTACCAAATTTGGTAAATTTTTTCTAAGAATTCGTCACTCAAATGAAGCCTAAAATAGTGCCCTGTAAATCTGGAAATCAGAAAATTCAGAATTTCGAACCAGCCCTGTTTGAACTGTTATAATTTCTTTCTCAAGAGTCAGAATTGAGTGCCATTGGTGGCGTTTGAAACTTCTTGCATAGGAATTTAAACTGTGAAAATTTCGGAGGCCAATTCGTTTTCTACGATTTTTGGTGAACTTTCAAAGTTGGCTGAAAAACCAACCTGTTATACCCTGTTTTGTACTGTAGCAGTTTCTTAATCGAAAATCTGGGCAATTTCTGTCCAGAATTTTAGTGTGGCATCTTCTGAAAAGTTTTAGAGAGTTAAATGATGTTTCCAACGGTACCAAGCTTGTGAAAATTGGGCTTGTACAACCCAAGTTACGATTTTTCAAAAATTACTGCTCAAATAGGAGATTTTGAATTCGACTTTTCTTGAACGAGATTCGATTGATAAATTAGAAAACTTATTTTCGTTACTTTTTAAACATTTTAGGAGTTGGTGCCGAACTACAAAGTGACCCGAACTCAAACTCCGAGACCTACTTTGTCGGTGAGTTTCCAAGTGCCTGTTAATTGTATTTGATCTGTTGTGAATGAACTTGCTTGGACTTGTTATGCCATTGAGGGGGCAAGCGTGTACTTTATCGCGCTTGCACTCCTTGGAGCAAGTAAATGCTCATTGAATGTGATTGATTGAACTTGCTTGAACTTGCGAACTTGGACTTGCACTGTGTTGGCTGGAGCTTTGACTCGCCAACTTAAACTGAAATTGTCATGGCTTGATTGTTTGATTGCTATTGAATGAGGGCTGCCGGAGCTAAGTGCTACGTCCATTAGGGCGGGAGCCACCTCTAGAGTCCGTGTAGTACCTAAATTGTGGGGACGCCCAAACTCATTGGTAAGTCACTTAATTTGGGCCGGCAAGGGCTTGGCTGAGGGATTTGACGAGCCGTGGGACTGATTGTTTGTCGATTGGAGCGTGTCTCGCCGACTCGGTATACTCGAGTATTACCAATTTTACTTGTTTTGGCATGCGGGCCTGGTACAGGGGGTGAAAGTAGACGGGTGTGGGTTTCAAGTGGTGTCTACTGGATGTGAGAGTGTGGTTGACGGAGTGTCAACATTTTGATTTGAAAGTTGGAACTCATGAAATAAACCGGATGACTGTGGAAAATGCGGAAATTTGGATCTGGGGTACGTGCTATGTCCCTGAGGACGGTAGACACCTCTACCACTCGTGTCCACCTGTATCCTACTTGCGTGGTTAATTTATTTGCTTTATGTGTTTATGTTGCCGCCTATTAATTTACTGTTTATATGCATGTGCATGACTTTTGGAGACTCACGAGCTTTTAGCTCACCCCGTTCCCCTTTGTTTTTCCTTAACAGGTGACGAGAATCCAGGGACCTAATTAGGTCTAGCACTTGTTTTTGGTCTTTTGTCTCGAGTATGGAAAGATGAATTGTATATTCTTTTTGTTTTAAATAATTCAAATTCATGGGATTGTATTAAAGTATGGCTCGAGGTTTTAAGTGTTTTTAAGTTGTTAATTGTTCTTTAAGCTTAAATATTATTTTACAATTTCCAATATTATTATTGTTGAGATGAATTCTGGATTTATCCTCGTAAGTTAGTATTTTTGAATGCTTGAGTCCTGGCGAGAGCTAGGCAGGCAGCCCGCCAACTTTTTGGTTAGCCTTAGGGGGAAGTGGGGCTGTCACAGGTGGTATCAGAGCTTAGGATTCAGATCTCTGTAGTGTATCCTAGGCTTAAATTTGTTTAGGATATCGGTCTGTAGTGCTAGAGTGTTTCTTGATTGAAAAGATGAGCTTGGTACTCGATGACTGGATGAGAGAAATGGAAAAACTGATAGGAATTGACATGGAGGGACTAAGACTTTAATTCTGGATGTGTGCTAGTAAGAGATCTTCTTAAGAGTGTGAATAACTATAACAACTTCCTAATTGTAGATGGTGTTGAATCGACAGCTCTCTGTTGTGGCCAGTACTTGAGGAATCTTAGACCGGGGAGATATTAAATTTCTAGTGATCCAATTGGTGGATGATTAAGAGATACCCTTTCTAAACTTTATTTGCTATTATGTGATGTGTGATTTCGAGATCTAATGAGAGTTAGTAAGGAAGTGTTCTGATCGAGGTTCCCTTGTTTATTTTTCGTAAAGTTTTATATTTTATATCTTCGGTCTATTTTAAACATTCTTTCATTTAACCTCATCAAGCATGTTGAGTTTTCATGATTTGAACAAGAAACTGGGGTGGTTTTGGAAGACAAGAAGTGTTTTAATTTTGAAAATTTTGGCAACTTTACACCTGAGGTGTGAAGAGATATTTTCTAACTTTTAAACTCAACATTTGACAGAATCACCCTTATTCTTGTAATAAAACAATCTGAGTATGCATGAGGCATATTACTCAATTTACTTGAAGAAAACTTAATGAGTTTGAATGCCATTGAAGATTTTAATCTTGAAAGTTTTCACCACTTGTAGCTACACTAGTTTCCATCAAACCTTTATATACATTATTGCATTGCGTATGTTTTGGCTCAACAAGGGTCTTAGTTTGAGAATGAGAGTGCGAACCCGTAAGTTGGAACTCGTATCTAAGCATGAATATTTTTCGAAATCAAGGTTGACTTTTAGAGTTGAAACCTCTTGGAACACTGAAGTCAATCTATGATCGAGGGATTATGGAACGGAAGATTGATAGATAGTCTTGTGTAATCCAATGGGATCCTAATACTTGATCTGAGCCGAAACTGAACTAAGAGATTAGATCTACTAGTGTTATGATTGATTAACCTAGTTGCGTACCTAGTAAGGTTCTCCCTTGTGAACTTATTGATTGCTTTATATAAATCTTGTGATTGGTCCTATGGACATGTTTTAACCCTTTTGTAAAGAGAAACCACTAGAATGATTCTCGTCTCTGTGGGTGCATGTTTATTTACTATTTTTACTATTATATTTTGTGTGGTGAAATGGCCATGAAAGCGATTTTTGTGAGTTCTTTAGTAATAAATATGCCACCGTGATGCACTTGACTCTCTCGGAATATATATGTATGAAATTTGGTTGATTTTATAAAATTCTCTTGTTAGTTCCAAAATTTAATTTGTTAATTGCTTATTTTACTTTGTGCTATTTTATTCTATTTTATCTCATTGTATTCCATTTTCGTATTTCCTTTAAAAAAAATGTCTACCTTCTATAAAGATTATGGACGGTAGTCGAGGCCGAGGTCGAGGCCAAGAATGAGGGGCCTGGTAACCCCAAAACGTGAGAGATAATCAAGAGTCGAAATTGAGGGTTAGGGAATAAGGGTAAAGAGATAATTCGTGTGGTGTATGTTGCACTTTATTGAAATTAAATGGAGTTAAGTGTGAAAGAGGCGAACTAGTGAATAAGATAAGATTTCATTAGAGTTTCGAGCAAAGGGAGGGTGACAATCAGCATCACCTCCACCACTCATTCCTTACAAGACTTTAATTAATCTTCATTCTACCATTTCATTTTGGCTTCACAAGAAACCACTAGAGAGAAAAAGAGAGTCTTGATTCATATTTTATCTCCATTCTTGCTTTCATCTTTCAAGAGAATCACCAACATGAATCTCCATTCTCTTCCTTCCTTGTAGTCGGTCCTATAGAGATGAGAGAGGCGAGATTTTTCAGTGATTTTCTTCACCTTTTACTCTTTTCTAGACGATTCTTCAAGATCCAAATAGAGGAGGAAGATTTCATCTTTTCTTCCATAAATTTTGCCCCAAGACCACTATCACGTCCAATTTCACTTGCCCCTTGATTAAGTTTGAGAGAAAGGTAAATCCTGTGGTGAATCTCAGAGATCTAAGACTTATCTTGACTAGAATTGAAACTGTGCTAGTGGGAAGAGTTTGAACTCTTTAGACCTATAAGTTTTACGGTTTAAATCTAATGATTTATGGCTAGATGAGTTTAGGTTATTGAAGAGATCTCTTGAAACCCGAGTATCAGGTTAGATGACTTGAAGATTTTCCATACATTGTAGTGTAAACTTGTTGGTGAATCTTGATTGTTAATAGCTTGATATATGTCGATTGTTATGTATTATGGTTATTTCATGAGATTGATGAATTATAGTTGCGAGATTGATGCGAGAATCTTGGTAGAATCTCTAGAAATACCCCCCTACTGGCCGAATCCGTTCAACTACTTTTAGCCCTATTTTCTTACAAATTTTTGGTAAAATATTGCTCAATAGTCTTTGTTCGATGTTGACTTTTAAATGTGAACTTAGAAGTTAAAAAAAAAGGGAGAATAACTTCTTGAACTTCGTTTTGCTGGACATCTCCTCAGGGAGCATTGTGTGATTTGAGAAAATTTTGATATCGCGGCGTAAAATAAAATTTCAATTTGGGTTTTGTTTGTTAGATTTGAAAATAGACAAGAGCTTTTTCAACCTTGTAAATTTTAGATTTTTGCTCAATCTCAATAAGCACCAATAGTTTTTCAAAGTTTACTAAAATGTCAAACCTGTTCTATTTTTCTATCTGTTAAAGCTACAACTTGAGGTCAAATTTATCTTATTTACGAATTGAATCTTGAGAACATGTCTTTTGAACAGTTGTAGTAGTTTGAGTCTATTTTCCAATGGTATACAGCTGGTAATTTTTCAATTTATGGATATGTAACTTCAGATATGATTTTTCAAGTAACGTCGCATAAAGTTGGAATTTTCTGGTTTGAAGGAAAAGTGTTCTTTTAAAACTTATGACTTTACTTTGGAAGTGCTGATTTGATTCGAGTTTGATTTCATGGATGAAAAAAAATAAGGTCTCTTACAGTTTTAATTCCTCTTTTAAATTATGGTTTTTGAAAGTTTTGATCTCCTCTGTAGGTGTTACAGTAGTTGTTTAAGTATATTGTTCTACCTTTTCAATTGAGCACCGTGATGGTTTAAGGGAATTAATTAGGGATAGTTCACTTTTGGTCATCATTGGGTGTAATTACCTTAGGTGCTCAAGGTGACTTCTAGGAGACTTCTGCAGCAGAAAAGTAAAGGACTTGAGAATTAAGAAAATCCATTTGGTTAAGATTCTTTGGAGAAATCACGACATCGAGGAGACAACTTGGGAAGTGGAAGAAGTATCCAAAATTATTTGTTTAGCTAGGTGAGAATTTTGTGGAACAAGCAAATTCCTTTTTGAAAATATCGTGGATGAATCAAGGTGTCGAGGAAGTAACTTGAGGGTAAGAGGGAGAAATTCAGAGGAAATACCTAGAGATATTCCATAGTTCAAATATGAATTTCGAGGACGAAATTCTGTTAAGGGGGGAAGGATGTGAGGGTCTCAAAAATTTATTTTTTATATATATATTGTTAATATTTATTATTTTAAAAAAAATTGTTGTTATTAACATTATTTCGTTTGACTATTTTAATATCGTACTCAAATATATTTTCCAAAAATTTA
Source organism: Gardenia jasminoides (assembly GCA_013103745.1). NCBI lineage: Eukaryota > Viridiplantae > Streptophyta > Magnoliopsida > Gentianales > Rubiaceae > Gardenia > Gardenia jasminoides. The sequence goes on along the minus strand of CM023099.1, from coordinate 27,802,666 downwards.
AATGGAAATTCAATTTATTTATTTATTTATTTATTTTTATTTTTGGGTGATTTAAATTTCATTTCACACATATTTTCTCGTAGAATTTCAATATTTCGTCTATCTTTTCGAAATTTGCTCTTTTAGTATTAATTAGTGAGAAAATGAGAAAACACGTTTTTCGAGATAAAAATTCAGGCAGTGAGTGACGTAGCTATAGAATATAAGACTGATCACCCGTAGGTTAAGAATATAATAGATTAAGTAGGGTTTTGAAACCTTAAAACCCAGTAGGGTTTTAACCTGTGATTGTTTATCTATTTAATTTCTTCCAATTCACTTTAACTTTTCCTCTTCCTTTGTCTCTCCTAACCGAAATTATCCCCTTTAATCTTCTAGTTAAATTTGTCATTCCATTCCCCCCCTCCAAATTAAGTTGCAAGACTAGAAATTAAAAAGGGAACAAATCTCCTTAAATCAAGGCTTTGTGTCTTGTCAAAATTTGTGTCAAGACAATGAAGTTTTCCCTTCTTCCTTCTCCAATTTCAGCCGATCACTTTCCCCTCTTCTTCCTTAGCAAAAACAGCCTCTCATTTCCTCTCCAAGCTCTCCATTTCAGCCGGCCAAGTTCCTCCATTTCCTCTCAAAGAAAACCCTCAATTTTCTTTGCAAAACCCTTGCTTAAAAGGCTTGAAGTTTTGGAGTGGTGAAGGGTGGTTGTTGGCTGAACCTTGCAGGAGAAAAGGGGGGTTCTTGGTGGTGGATTTTGGACCCTAATCTTGCTCAAACAACTAGAGGAGAAGGTAATCCTCCTACACCTAAAATGATGAGCTTTAAGATTAATACTTGAAGTTTAGTTGTTAAGTTTCATTATTATTAAGCATTTGTTGGTTATGGTTGTTGTGTGGGCTCCTGAAATTCCACAAGTATGTGAATTTGTTTCTTAGCACGAAAATGGTGAAATGTGTGTGTGTATGTGCTGAAATTTGTGGTTGAAATTGGAGGAAAAACCTCAAGGGGAAGAACCGAATGGGAGGTGGAAGTGGGGGAATGAAAATTGGCTGTTTTTCCCTTAATGTTTGTGGCTGCATTTTGTAAGTTTAAGGGCTGATTCTAGTGCTTAAATGATGAACCTTAAGTTGATAATTTCCTCTACAAAAGCCCTCAAAAGTTTTAGTAAGAATGGCAAGGGAAAATTCTGTTTTGAATGCTTTAAGTGTTGGCTGAAAATCCTGCTATGTATCCCCTGTTTTATGGCTGTGATTTTGTAAGCTTGAAATCTAAATGTAATGCTTAAATGTTAAGGTTTAGATGGTTAATTTACCCCACACAAAATCCCTTCAAGAGTCAAGCAAAATTGGTGGTTTAGTGGAACAAGGAAAACTGGAAAGTTGGGCTTGCATGCTGTCCGATTTTTGAGGCTGTTTTAGTGCTAAGTTTTGAGTCAAACTTGTATCAATTTTGATCACCATTGGGTCTAGGAAGGTTGGAACTGCCTTAAGTTCGAAAATGGGGTAATATGGTGGTGGTTTAGATGTGTTAAAAGCAATAAGAAGAAAGGGAGTGCAATCTCGCAGGAATGAACAAGTGTTGTCCAGTTCACTTTGGGCAAGTAGAAAACTGTCCTCCCATTCGAATTTTTGATTGAATTTTGGGACGAACCTAGCCTATATATGGAAGTATTAGTGTACCAAATTTGGTAAATTTTTTCTAAGAATTCGTCACTCAAATGAAGCCTAAAATAGTGCCCTGTAAATCTGGAAATCAGAAAATTCAGAATTTCGAACCAGCCCTGTTTGAACTGTTATAATTTCTTTCTCAAGAGTCAGAATTGAGTGCCATTGGTGGCGTTTGAAACTTCTTGCATAGGAATTTAAACTGTGAAAATTTCGGAGGCCAATTGCTTTTCTCGATTTTTGGTGAACTTTCAAAGTTGGCTGAAAAACCAACCTGTTATACCCTGTTTTGTACTGTAGCAGTTTCTTAATCGAAAATCTGGGCAATTTCTGTCCAGAATTTTAGTGTGGCATCTTCTGAAAAGTTTTAGAGAGTTAAATGATGTTTCCAACGGTACCAAGCTTGTGAAAATTGGGCTTGTACAACCCAAGTTACGATTTTTCAAAAATTACTGCTCAAATAGGAGATTTTGAATTCGACTTTTCTTGAACGAGATTCGATTGATAAATTAGAAAACTTATTTTCGTTACTTTTTAAACATTTTAGGAGTTGGTGCCGAACTACAAAGTGACCCGAACTCAAACTCCGAGACCTACTTTGTCGGTGAGTTTCCAAGTGCCTGTTAATTGTATTTGATCTGTTGTGAATGAACTTGCTTGGACTTGTTATGCCATTGAGGGGGCAAGCGTGTACTTTATCGCGCTTGCACTCCTTGGAGCAAGTAAATGCTCATTGAATGTGATTGATTGAACTTGCTTGAACTTGCGAACTTGGACTTGCACTGTGTTGGCTGGAGCTTTGACTCGCCAACTTAAACTGAAATTGTCATGGCTTGATTGTTTGATTGCTATTGAATGAGGGCTGCAGAGCTAAGTGCTACGATCCATTAGGGCGGGAGCCACCTCTAGAGTCCGTGTAGTACCTAAATTGTGGGGACGCCCAAACTCATTGGTAAGTCACTTAATTTGGGCCGGCAAGGGCTTGGCTGAGGGATTTGACGAGCCGTGGGACTGATTGTTTGTCGATTGGAGCGTGTCTCGCCGACTCGGTATACTCGAGTATTACCAATTTTACTTGTTTTGGCATGCGGGCCTGGTACAGGGGGTGAAAGTAGACGGGTGTGGGTTTCAAGTGGTGTCTACTGGATGTGAGAGTGTGGTTGACGGAGTGTCAACATTTTGATTTGAAAGTTGGAACTCATGAAATAAACCGGATGACTGTGGAAAATGCGGAAATTTGGATCTGGGGTACGTGCTATGTCCCTGAGGACGGTAGACACCTCTACCACTCGTGTCCACCTGTATCCTACTTGCGTGGTTAATTTATTTGCTTTATGTGTTTATGTTGCCGCCTATTAATTTACTGTTTATATGCATGTGCATGACTTTTGGAGACTCACGAGCTTTTAGCTCACCCCGTTCCCCTTTGTTTTTCCTTAACGGTGTGAGAATCTGTGGACCCAATTAGGTCTAGCACTTGTTTTTGGTCTTTTGTCTCGAGTATGGAAAGATGAATTGTATATTCTTTTTGTTTTAAATAATTCAAATTCATGGGATTGTATTAAAGTATGGCTCGAGGTTTTAAGTGTTTTTAAGTTGTTAATTGTTCTTTAAGCTTAAATATTATTTTACAATTTCCAATATTATTATTGTTGAGATGAATTCTGGATTTATCCTCGTATGTTAGTATTTTTGAATGCTCGAGTCCTGGCGAGAGTTAGGCAGGCAGCCCGCCAACCCTTTGGTTAACCTTAGGGGGAAGTGGGGCTGTCACGAGGTCAAATTTCAAGTGAAAGTCAAATAGGAGAGTTCGAGTGCGATAAAGTACACCATCGACTCAACCTCAGTAGTCCAAACATGTATGAAATATAAGCAAGTGCAATAGTCACATTTCAAGCAACTCACACAGTCACGTAGTTCAAGTAAACACATAAGTCATGTAGTTTGAGAAATACACAAGTTCACGAAACAAGCAAGGGAACACTCATCAAATAAAGTCAAGTAACTCAAACTTCATGCCTTGATCACCCCTCGATACCACTTTCGAACCCTATGTACAACCAATGTATACAATCATCAACTCAAACCAAAGCAAGTAAATGCAATTAGCAAGTGCAGATGAATGCTACTAGTTAATGCATCCAAATTAGGAAATTCTAGGGTGATTCAAGGTTGCAAAATGATTAAACATTGAAGGTTTAATAGATTCACAAGTCAAATACGATGTTTGGAATGAAATAAGCGCGCAAAGATTCAAGAAGCATCAAGGTTCGACCAAGAATAAGTTCATGACAAAAGTTGAAGTTCGGGTATAACAGTGGGCTCTATACAGTCTTGGGAAAACGGGTATAACTTGGTGTAGAAAAATCAAAATCAAGTGCCGTCAGTGGAGTTAGAACTAGACTCATAGAGCTTTCCAACGGTATATGGCTCAGCTCCTGGTTCATTTCCTATCAATACAGAAAACCAGGGAAGTTGACTGTTTTTCCAATTCTGACGGAGTGCAGAACAGAAAATTTTTTCAAAAGTTTGCACAATTTAAGGGGTTTTCACCCTTCAAAATAAATTGATTTCACTCCAATTTGATACACAATGTCCTAACAATGTTTCTCAACAAGAATTAGTGAAACTCGAACAAGAAAGAATCGCAAAACAAGAGAGAAAATCTCCCGGCAGATTTGGTCACGACCTTCCACTTTAAAAGTTCAAACCAATTTCTATAACTTTTCTAGCATGGATATGGGAGCTAAACAAGCATCTTTCTCAAAGGGGCAATCATCAAAGACAAGTGGTTAGTGCTAAACCAAAAATCAAACACACAATAGGCATAGAGTTAAACCATCTCTCAAGATGCAACTACAAGAATCCAAGCCAAAACTTTATGTTTCCAAGCACCAACCATCCTTAATCATCACCAAAAACCTTCATCAAACTCACTTTAAAGATCATAGAGCTAGGGTTTTGGAGGAAAATTACCTTAAGAAGCCAAAGAAGTGGTTCTCCAAACAACTAAAATCTTCTCCTACCAAGCTTGAGGATTGATGGTTAAGGTGCTAGCAAACTTTCTCTCTTTGATTTCCTATCAAACTAAGCAAGATTTAGGTTGGTTTTTGTGAGTTTCTCCTCTCTTTTTTCCTCCTTAATTTCATCCAACCATCTCAAGAAGAAGAAGAATTTGTGTTGTTCTTAAAAGAGAAAAGTTGGGGGGAAAAGCCATCAAGTCAAAGTTTAATTCCTATGGTGACACGTGGTGGTTTCTTTGCCACTTGCTAGACTTATTTGCTTCTAAACCCTCTAATTTAATTTAGTCTTCAATCAACACTAATAAATCCTCTTTTCCTAGCAATTAAGTCATGTAAGAAGTTCTCACTAATTCTAAAATTGAATCTAAGAAAAGTTTATCTAACCAAACGATAAATAGTGTATGCACTTGAATGAGTTAAATGGTAATGTATGCATGGAATTTCTAGGGCTCTCACATGAAAGGCTCTGCCAAACAGGAAGTTCGCCAATCTAATTTGGTATTCACATTTTATTACTGAGCATTTGATTTAGAGCAAATGGCAAAAAGGCTTATTAGATTATCTAACATTCTTTGCTTTGATTATTAAAATTTTTTTTTAAACCAAAATTGTCGTTAACTTATTCTAATAAAAAAAGAATAATTTCATTCTAATATCTTCACAAATGGTAACAAATACATCAAATATGATATAAATACATAGATTTGAAAATCAACTAATACAATAGATAAAAAAAAAAAGAACTTAGACATAATATTGAATCTCCAAGAGTCAAACACGGTTTTGGTCAAAGGAGTTTTTGAGAGAAGGAAAGGAAAATGAGTTCTAGAGAGAGAAGAAACCAATTCTTGTAACTAACTATTTATAACATGTATTTTGGACCAAAATTTAGAACACATATATTGGACCAATAGGCATACTTTTTATAAATTGGATAAGTGATGCACCATATATGATTTTATCAATAGACTGACTAAAATTTAATTCTTCATTAGTTTGGTGAACATTTTGGGTAAGTAAAAATTTTACTGACCAAAAAATCTGAAATTGCAAATATAGTTTGGTGACTTTGTGCCATTTTCTTTCTAGTTTTATATGAATGTATAGGTCCTGAAGGGATAATTGATGATACTCATTGTTAGGTAGATCAATATAAAAATGCTTCTTTGAGAGGAACTCATTGAAATACTTTAAAAAAAAAAGAAAGAAAAACAATACAATTTCAGTTCCAAACCTAAGATAAGGGAAATGACTAAAACCCATTCCCAAATGCAAACCAAACAACTCCTGAACTCACTTGTGACCGAGTATGACAACTAACTTATGGCAGCTGGTCACAGGGACACATGATATATACCACTGTATACATAGTTCAGCCTCGCCGTAAAGTACACCAAAAAACAATCAGACTTCAACTATTGCTTGATAACAATCCTAAGAAAAGAGAGGAAAACTTGAGGGAATGGGTTCTGAGACCATTAGCCTTCCTACTATAGATTTCTCCAACCCTGGAATGAAACCAGGCACACCAGAGTGGGATTTAGTGAAAGATCAAGTGCATAAAGCACTCTAAGAATATGGTTGCTTAGAAGCATTGTTTGATAAAATCTCTCTTGAACTTCAGAAATCACTTTTTGATGCCTTAGAAGAGCTTTTCAACCTCCCTTTGCAGAATAAAGTCAGAAACTCCTCCAAGAAGCCTTTCCATGGCTTTGTTGGACAGTATCCCATGGTGCCATTGTATGAAAGCATGGGTATTTATGATGCAACCATCCCCGAAAAAGTAGAAAGCTTCACTGACCTCTTGTGGCCTGAGGGAAACTCAAATTTTTGGTAATGATATCTTTTCATTTTTTATTTCATTTACTTCTGTTTCATACTTAGAGTTTTTTTGTTCATTTCCTTTATCTAAATTTTTAGTTGGGGAAGGGTAGGACTTAGAAGTGGGGAGGGAGTGGAGGAATCTAAACTTTGAACCTTTAATTCGTTGTGAAATATAGAAATTGATTTCATGTTCTTATTTTTTCATGTTCGTACATGTTTGACGCCTTGATGAAGGTTCTTCTGACTGTTGACCCTCCAAAGTCGTTGTTTGCTAGTGAGCTCCTTGAGAGATTCCAGAACTAACCTCATTTTTGTAGGTGGCAGCATTATGACCTACACTACCACATTTCCTGTAGTGTACCACAACTCTACGCCTTAATTTCTTTCCATGGTTCTTTCCTTTAGTCACATCCTTACTCCTAGCTTTCTTAGGTTTGCCAAGTTGAGTTAGCTTCAAAGGTGGGTCCAACTCTACCATTGACAAGGAGGGCCAATGATCAACACCACTAATAGGCTGCAGCACATTATTATATATCTAAAAGAATAGCTCCTACTGTAGCACTTATCTAACTCTTTGCGAGGGTTACCATTGTTCATATAAATTGCAGCAATAGCATGACAGCAAGGAATACCATTGACATCCCACAACAGACATGTGCAGTGCTTTTTCTTTAAATTTACAGCAAATTAGGCCCCACGTGGTCCATGCACTTGGTAACCATCAATTGAATTGAAGATAGGCCTTCACTGACTTGCTAGTTGCACTCATTTCTCAACAATTTCCCTAACTAGTGGGCCAGTAGGACCATTGTACATTTCCATTGCCAATTTTCTTTTAGGAATTCTCTCCATTAGATAAATCCTCATTGATTCTAGCATTGAAATGATAGACTGTTCCTTAGCCTCAAGAATATGTGCATTAAAAGACTTACATAAATTAGTTACCAATATGTCAAATTTTGTGTGAGTAGGGAAGAAAACTTTGCACCAGTGCCTCGGGTATGGAGCATTTTTAACCCACTGGTATGCTTCTTTGTCATAATCTTCAAGGTCCTTCATTGCTTTGTTGTAAAGTTTTTCAGTTGTACTACTAGCAATGTTCCACAGCCTGTCCTTCAAACCTTGTCTAGGGTGTTTCTTTTTGAAATTTTGATACATATGTTGCATGCAGTATCGATGTTCAAAATTTGGGAGCACACCAGCAAGTGCTCCGTCTAATCCCTGCCCACAAATAATAAACAAGTCACTGTTAGAATCCAAACAACCATAATTGACAAAAATATGACAAAAACAATAAAAAGTGATGTGATACCTTCTGTTGATCAGACATAAAGTATAGTGGTTGTGACGACCCCACCTTCCCCTAAGGCGAACCAAAGGGTTCGGCGGACCGCCTACCCAACTCTCGTCGGGACTCACTACATTTCACAAATACTTTGCAGGAAATACTTAAAATCCATTCGAGACAACACAACTTTGAATGTACTTCACTATAACATTTACATATTTTCAAAAGTAATTACTTAAACTCGCATACAAAAGATCGAGCATTTGGAGTTTAACTTAAGTACATTCGCATTTCCCAAAAGTAAATGGGATTACAAGTAGTTATACCAGACAAACAAACTTAAATTCCCAAAATGACCTAATACTATCCTTGACCCCTTTTTGCCTTGAATCCTATTAAGGAAAACAAATACATAGTATGAGCTTGCACCCAGTAAGTATCCCAAAAAATCAAGCAAAATATGAGTAACACAAAATTTAACATGTTAACACGTAATTCAAGAAGCACGATTCCAAGTATAACCATATCCAAATTCAGGAAACAAAAAATAAGGTTAGGTACATAGTGAGTGATAAATGATAACATTAATTCAAACAAGCAACTACTCATTCAAGTAAATCAAATAATAAATAATAAATGAGATTTCAAAAGGATACGGGACTTGTTGGGAGTTATTTTCCACCTTATAACTTTCAATAAACAATCCCCTACATTTTTCCACCTTATAACCTCCGAACTCCCACCTTATGACCTCCAAAACAATAAACAATCCCCTCAATTTTTTCACCCTATGTCATCCAAAATGATAAACAATCCTCAAAATTTAATATTAGATAGCATATTCAGGGCCTTTCGGCAAAGTGTTTTGAGATTTGTACTTAACATTGATAAGTTATGAACCCAGAGCTGTCCAACTGATCCGACCTCGCAATTGGCGGGTCTCGAATAGGGTTCCAGCAAAGGGTTGAGCTCAGTTCAGCCGATGCAATAAAATGCACATCAGGCCTACATTCATGCACATTTAACATTCAGTCATGCATTGTGAACAAGCAATTATTGAAAATTAAATAAATTAATGAGTCAAAGGAATCACAAATAACATAACACTCATTAGTGTATCACCCAAAGGAGTATTTTAAACAAATAATAGCATTTACACAAGTAACATGCATCGTCAAGCAAACATGAATTGGAACACTTACCACTTTTAATCCAATCAACCCTATATGTGGGACCTTAGGTCACCTTCGAAGTCTCCTTGATCACCTGAGCAAAATATAGCTATAAAAAACTATCCATTCCAACTAAAATCCAAACCTATATCCATCACACTTCAATTCTATCAAGACTGCTCATGCCATGGTTTCTTATTTAGCCCATAACTAAAGCTATACTCATCGAAATAGAAATGGCTTAAGGCGTTGGAAACTAGACTCGACATACTAAAAAACATTAAAAGACTTTCCTTTCAAAGTCATTTGGCAAGATAAGTCAAATCAAGCCACAAGATTCAGCAGATGACAAAACACAAGGCTATCAGTTTGCGAAATCAATCAAATTCCCAGAATTACTACAACTTGTAGAAAATGAACTAGTATGCAAATTTTATACCGTTAGAATGCCCTGGGAGTCTAGTTTCAAATGCCATAAGCAGCATTCGATTTTGACCCCTGTACAAGAAAATACGCTCTATTTAGTGAAAGCTGGAAGTCAGCCTTGACAGTTCATTTTCCAGATTGCAAAGTGAAACTTGCAGGCTTCATTTGACCAATGAAAATTCATGAAAAAATTACCAAATTTACCACACTTAATCTTCATTATGTAGGCTAGGTTTGGATAAAAAAATTACCAAAATTTCCACACTTAATCTTCATTATGTAGGCTAGGTTTGTGCCAAATTTGAGCCAAAAATTCTTATGAAAAGTCAGAATTTAAGAGTGACAATGACCCTTCCCTGTTTCAGCACAACTCCTGCCAGCATGCCAACACTTCATTTTAAAGAGTTTGAACCCACAAAACTACTTCCATTTATTTCCAAAGTTGGTGCCAAGTTTCTAGCAATGATCCTTGTATAAATGGTGGCCAAGATACACCAAAATTTTTGACAAAAAGACACCAAACAGCAGTTAAAGCAATTCGGCAGTTGAACAGTAAAATTCCAGATTTTGTTTCTTCACTTCATGCAATTTTAACACAACCAAATGGAGGGATTTTTGAAAGAGATTTTGCACTCTCAAAGCCCTTCATATCAGCACCCAATTTAGCAGCAAAGCTGTGAAATTCTAGGGGCAAAACAGGGAGGAAAATTTTTAGAAAAATTCTGCCAACATCTCCCCTCTCTCACCTGATTCTCTCCTAGCTTTCATACACTAAAATCAATCCAAAATCCATCACTATAACACGACTATAACATCATCCACAGCCACAATCAAGTCTAGTGGGAGTCCAAGAGCCCACTCAAAACAACCCAAATAACAAGAATGAAATTAATGGGTAAATGATGCTTCAAATCACAAAATGGTTAACTTAAAGAACAAGATTTAGAAGAAGCTAATTACCTCTTCTTTCAAGATCAAAATCCTTAAGATGAAGTTGTCTAGAAGGCTCAAAACCCACCAATTTTCCCTCTCCTAAACTCAGCTTCCTCAAGAGTAGATGAACTCCAAATTACAAGTGAAGCAGTGGGAGATCAAGCAAACTTCTTGGCTGAATTTGCAAGGAATAAAAGCTGTTTTTTGAGAGCTAGAGAGAGAGAGAGAGAGAGAGTCGGCCAAGGGAAAATGAAGAAGAAAGAGTGTGTGAATTTTTTTAAGTGTTAGTAATGTGACGGAAGAAGTGAAAGACAAAAGGGACATGACATAAAGTTGGAATACTTTATGTCACATCGGAGTCAACTTGTACTAGTTGTCGCGACACGACGCCGACAACTCCAATTCCTCTCACTCATATACCCTGAACACAAAACTTAACACTCAAATTATACCTTGAACACAAAACTTAACACTCAAATTCTATGTCTAATGGTTGACCCTGGACTTGAACGTGAAATTTTAAACACCCCTACAGTGCAAGAAATGAAAGAATTTAAACACGTGACACAAATTTTGAAATTTAAGTGTTGATGCATTTGACATGAAATAATTAAATAAATGAATTAAGATAAAATAAAATGATATAGAGATTAGCAAAATAAATTAAATAAAATAGATAAATAAATAAATAAATAACTAAAATGATGTTATCGTTCCTCATAGTGGTACTGATTATCAATTTGCAAATCTGCCTTTAAAAGGGTTAAAAACCATCTCCACTGTTCAGTTGCTTCCTTCTCCACAACTGTCCAAGCAATTGCCCACTATCCATTATTAAGATCTACGCCAATTGGAGCCAACAACTGACCTGGGAAAAGGCCCTTAATATGGCAACCATCCAACCCTATAATTGGCCTATACCTATCATGAAACCCCTTCTTCAGTGGACCTAAACAACAATACAATCTCATGAATCTGGGGTTCCCTCCTAGCTCTATAGAGGGAGTGAACATCACCTCCATAGTACTACCACAATGAGTTTTCTTTATCTCTTCACAATACTCCCAGATTTTTTTTGTATTATGCTTCAGCAGAACCTCTAACTAACTCAACAGCTTTTGCCTTGGCCTTAGTTGCCACAAATCTGGAAATTTCAGCTTGGTGCTCTTCTTACACAGTTTGTCTTAGCTCCCTAACTGGCATTCGAATGTTTGTCCTTATTCTTTCTACATACCTATTGGCCCACCATTTCGTAGTCAAGTTCTTATTTTTCCAGGCATGATTGCAGTTTACATGTACATCATTCATGGACTTAACGACCAAATCATTTGTTCCAAGTGCCTTCTCAACTGAAGCAAATACATGCCATGCACATGGATATTTGCATCTAGCCCGCAGTCTCTTTGGCTCATTTTTTTTTGTATACACTGTCTTTCCCTTTAGAATACCATACTCCCCCACAGCAGTCTTGAATTGTGCTCTAGACTCAAACTTCATGCCAAACTCAAATCTAGGGTCCTGCCTAAATTTCTCCCATAAAAGTCCTTATATCTCCCATGGTATGCATCATCTTCCTCGGATGATTCGGGATCACTGTTCAAATGCTCAACCACATAATCTCCTTGCAATGGATTTGTGGCTGTATCTTCTGCCGTTGATTGTTGTTGTGAGGTTGCATTTTTTCTCTTTCTTCCTTGTTTTCTCCTTTCTACAAGTTGCTGGGGTTCCAATGTTTCACCACCATGCTGCTGTGAGCTTTGGCCAATATTCTCAATATGTTTAGGGGTACTACTTTGCTGTTGTTGTGGATGGCTCTATGAGCCACTTGACGTTCCATTTGTCCCAATTTGCTGCTCTATAAGCTGACTGACATTATTAGGGTCACCTTGTGATCCAATTTCATGATTAACATCAATATTTAAATCATCTACCAACCGCTTATCACCACAGTAATCTGCATCAATGAACCTATCAACATCTACATCTGATTCTGAGTTCGTTGCATCTTTAACTTGAACTTCGTCTTCAAAATATTGTTCTTGGTTGTCAATATGTTGTTTAACACCATCAGTTGGTTTTCCACTATTTTGGCCCTGAAGGTGCTCTTTGGCAGGTTGCTGAGTGCTATTACTTGCATCCACGTGAGGGGCTTTACTACCAGCATTATTAGGCTGTTGACTACCACCACTTTGTCCACAACTTGTACTTGCAAGTGTGTTCAGACTTCTGTCTTTATCAGAAACTCTTTTTTCCCTGATCACCAAATCAACACATGGTTCCCTAACTACACGGCACTGGTCATCCAACTCCTCAATCAAGACCCCAGATCTTCTCCTTTCTCTATCATTCACTATAGTACATTTTTCAAAACTTCTTCCAGTTCTGCGACTGCCAAATGGTTGCAGTAAACCTCCATTACTTTAAAAGTGTAGCCCCAATCACAAAAACTATTGATGTACGGGTCACTGGATAACTCCCTTAACCCATTTGATAAGTCTTTGTCTAGTTGAACATAATAGTACATTAAAGTTGCATTACGATGGCCCAGCTCCTCAAGCATTTTGCTCAATTCATGAATTGACATTCACTCAGCATTGCATCTATCCACATAATCTGCTTCTCCATTGACATAACTGACGTATTGTCCCCAACTAATTCTACCCCCATGATGAATCTGTATAGTAAACCACTCAGAAGCAGGTTCTGTAATGGATGCAAACATAAAATTTTAAATTAATTCATACAAAACCATTATGGGTTATTTAATCAGTAAATATTCAAATTGAAAAACCCTATATTTTCACAAAATTCCAAAGTTTTCCATATACTTTACTCAACAACTCATAACATACAAATCAATTGATTATATTAAACTCTACTCCATGGCCCAGTAACATAAAGTGATGAGGACCACATTACTTTTCATATTTTAGAACAAAACCCCACCATTAGGACCATTTCCAACCACTTTTTCCAACACCTGGATGAGCATATTCATCAATACCTCCACCAATCCCATCTTAACTTTCAGATCTGTTAATTGATTAACTAGATGTACTTGTAAGAATTTTGGAAGGACATACCGTATATCATGTAGGGGTCAAAGAAATCATCCCTCCTTCTGATTATCCAATCCATTCTTAATCAATGAACTGTGTTGATCCTTCTTTTTTGTGCAGAGATTTCTTTGACCCTTCGACCAACTTCAATCGGAAATTTCACCGACAGTGTGGGTTTGGACAAAGCAAGAGCAAGGGAAAAGGAGTAAATCGTTTCTTCGTTTGGCAGTAAAACGAAATTTTACCCTAGCAGATTTTATGTTCAAATGAAAAGACCCCTCGATAAACGCCGAACAAATGCGCGTTCTACTATATTTTATTGACTTAATGACTAAAATGGACAGAAGGACTATAAATATGCACTTTAATTAGTTGAAGGGCTAAAAATTTTCATTTAATAGTTGGAGAGTTAAAAGTTGAAATTTGTAATAGTTTAGGGGCCACCGGGGCATTTTACCCAAATTTTTATAATTGCTGGATTTACCAGATCTCAATACGAAGGAATTGAAAATAATAGGAAAAATAAAATGTGTATCATCATTTGTAGCCATTGAAGTTTGATAAATTTGAGAAAAATATACGATTCCATATAATGCATTGAGGTTCATGTATCCAGATTAGGTGCTTCCATTCCCTCTCCAATTTCTATATGGTGGCACTTATAAAGGCAAAGCACCTTTAACACCCTATATTTAAAAGCTAGAGTGCTATAGATAAGAGAGAGATATAAGTCCTAAATTCTGACTTGGATCCTCTTATTAAAGAAATCTCAAGTTCTACACTTTCAATATTGCATCCAAATTATATGGCTAAGAGAAACATAAGTCCAAATAGTAGTGGATCATCTTACAATGGGTTTTATTTGTCTTATTTAACCCATTTTGACGAAATAAATAATTACTGATAGCCCAAGTAAAGAAAATATTTCTAACATCATCCCACTTGAGTAATACTAATTAATTTAAAATTGATAATAAAATATAAAAAAAGACTTTCAAATTAAATCCCAATTTAGAAATTTTCTCAATCAGCGCACTTGTATCAAACTATAGATGTCTTTACATCACTTAACAATGTAGGACTTATACAATTACAACTACTAATATTTCATTGACATGAATTCCATGGTGCGATAAAGGTAGTGTGGTTTGAGTTACATCATCCCAAAGTAAAATATACAAGTCAAAACCATAGAAGTTCACCATAAAATTTTATAAAGACTCTTAACATGATTTTTGTCTCCTTTAGTGCTTCTAAACTAAAGCCACTTCACCAAATAAAAAAATATTTGCTATATATCTTTCACTTTATATCTGCATGTGCTCAGAGAGAATGCACAAAAACTTTTAAAATGCACAAATAATTACCCCAAATAAATTTTTAATTTTAAAAATACCCCAAATAATTAACCCAAGTAAATTTTTAATTTTAAAAATACCCTAAATAAATTTTTAATTTTAAAAATACCCCAAAAATTCTCCAAATAAATTTTTAATTTTAAAAATGCCCCAAAAATTAACCTAAATAATTTCTAATTTTAAAAATACCCCAAAAAATACCCCATATAAATTTTTAATTTTAAAAATACCCAAAAAAATTTTACGAAATAAATTTTAATTTTAAAAAGGCTGAAATAATACCCAAAATAAATTTTTAATTTTAAAAATACCCCAAAAATTACCACAAATAATTTTTAAATTTTAAAAATGCCCCAACAATTATCTCAAATAAATTTTTAATTTTAAAAATGCTCAAAAAATACCCCAAATAAATTTTAAATTTTAAAAATGTCCCAAAAAGTGCCCCAAATAAATTTTTAATTTGATGAGATGGGAGAGGAGGCAGTGGGAGGGGAGGTAGAGAGAGGATGGTGGAGGGAGGGAGAGAGGGTGGTGGTGGTGGTGGGTGGTGGTGGGGTTGGGTGGAAGAAGGATAATTTTTTATTTTGTATGTATAAGTTGTTTTTGAAATATTTGTTTGGATTTGTATTTTTTGGAATTGTTCTTGGTTGTTGTATTACTGTAATATTGGGAATGTTAAATATAATTTTTCAAAAATGGGTACAAAATAGCGAAATGAAACGGACCCATATGTTTATAGAATTTGGGGCCGGGACAATTGTGAGGTCAACCGTTCCTAAGTGCTATTTGTACAAATTGTAACTCTTTCTTAACTGCTTGTACATTTTTATAATAGAGATATAATATTTTATTATTATTCATATGAGTCCCATAATAATAATTACATGTTTATTGTGAAATTTTACAAGTAATTTAGTAAAATTACAAATTGTTTAAAGAAAATTGCATGGCCCCAAATCCTATGGTTGTAGGACCACTATAGATGGATCCTGTGTGATAGGCTTGGTACATACGTGGCAGCCTAACTCTGGGGATGTACTTTATGTATCATAAATATACCTAGTTGGATACTTTCCTTTCGAAGATACACTATCTTTTGAGGTCAAAGATCTTTCTTCTGATCAATGCAAATGGATTAGAGTAAATCACAATTGTTGTAAGGAGACTTCAATTGATGGGTTGGGATTTTTTGCGGTTGCAAGGAGAAGCGGATCGTGTTGTGCGCGGTCCGAGATTAGGCCAACAATTGATTCTTGAATTGTTTGATAAATTCTGCCATGTTTAATGCATCATCTTACCTTACTTTAATTCATTATTGGCATGATATATATTTCCCCCACAAATGAGTTTTTGTACGTTGTTGTATAATTATCCAAGTGTTTCTCTTTCAGAAATGTGGAAATTTTGACAATTTTTTATAGATGCTTTGTTTTAAAGCTAATTTTGAGTTTAAAAGTGTTTAACAAGACCTTATCAATCAACTATCAAAGAGCTTGCTCCTTTTTTTTTTTTTCGGAAACGTTAGAAGCTTCATTGATAACAGATGAAAACTGTACAAACCTAGAGCAAAGGCTCAAAGAGAGCTATACAAAAAGTGCTCACACGCACTGAGGATCAAGAACTTCCTCATCTTGCACAATGTCCTTTGCATAATTACACAAAGAGTGAGTTACATTTGTTAAGTCAGAAGAGAGATAGTCAAATGAGCATACTCTAAACATGCATCTAAGGTCTGAGATATCCTGAAGATGTGCAAATAACTAGATATCATTGCATGTTGGTGCTTTGATCATGCTGAAAAGGCGTTTACTTGGTGAGACTATTCTGATGGAGTTCCAACCTTTTGCCTTAGCTTTGCATAGTGTCAACTTAATAGCCTGAGCACAATCCAGTAGTTCTGATCCCGTACTTCTATCCCTCAGTGCCTAGGCTGCTTGAATTTGGTTCATCCGGTTGGTAGCTAATACCCCAATTCCCATATTCTGGCCCTCCACATATGGTCCAGCTTGAAGATGAAAAGTGATAGTCTCAGGGTCCACATAAGATGATTGACACAGGTCCTTAGATTCTGATGTTTCTTGCATGCTCATCTAGTGGGATTGACTCAAAGCACATCTGTATTCCTCCCACTCTCTTAGAGCTTTTTGAACCACCCTCATTGGATGCCTTTCTAGCTCTTTGAATTCCTTATCGTTTTTGACCTTCCAAATTTGCCATAAAATTTCTATTGTCAAGGCTATGTGTTCGTTACCATCCTTTCTTTTCCTTGCTTCCATTAGAGAGGACCACCACACCTTGAAGTTGTGTCTCTGATCCTGGAGTCCGTCTCATTGTAGAGGAGTCATCTTCCAAATATTTTGTGCACTTGAGCATTGGAAAAATAAGTGTTCCACTGTTTCAGCCTCACTACCACAGTTCTTGCAGACGAGGTTCCCTTTGTCTGTTCTTCTGAAAGTTGTTTCCTTTACTGGTAGAGCATCGTTCAAGCATTTCCATATGAACAGCTTTTGTTTATGTTTAACTTGCAGTTTCCATAGTCATCTCCAATTCTTTTCTATCCCAGTGCCAGCACTTGTTTCTCCTTCTGGGCAGTTTTTGTTGTTGAGCTTCTTATCATTCCTACTCAAGCATTCATAGCCTGTTTTAGCTGTGTACTGACCTGTAGGGCTGTGAATCCAAAAATTACTGTCTTCCCTGCCAGCCAAGCTCACCGGAATCTTTAAAAAATTCCTAGCATCCTTCTTATTAAAGGTTCTGAAGATGAGAGGGTAGTTCCATCCGAAGTTACTGATCAGTTCCTCCACCTTACTAAGTTCACATCCCAATGGCTTGCTTGAAGTGATCTTGCCTCCAAGGTTGTCCAGTACCCAAGCATCCTCCCAACTGTTAATGCTTTTTCCATTACCAACCTTCCTCCAGATTCCATCTCCAAGCTCCTCTTTGACTGCCATGAGGCTTTGCCAGATCCATAAGGAATTTCTACTGAGTTTGCAGCTGAAAATTGAGTCCTTGGGATAATATTTGGCCTTCAGGACTTTTCTAATCAACAAGTTTGGCTGTGAGATCAATTTCCAAATCTGCTTTCCTAGTAAAGCCTTATTGAAATTCTGAAGATCCTTGAAACCAAGACCACCCCTCTCCTTTCCTCTAGTTAGCTTCTTCCATGCACACCAGTGCATTTTGCATTTCCCTTCTTCTTCACCCCACTAGAAGTTGGCCATCTTTGCAGTGATCTCTTTGCATAGCCAGGCTGGCAGTTTGAAACATGACATAGCATAGGTCGATATAGCCATTGTCATAGATTTGAGGAGCACTTCCTTTCCAGCTGAGCTCAACATCTTGTTTTTCCATTTGCTCAGTGTTCTGATACAATTCTCCCTTATGAAGCCAAAAACTTGTTCCTTTGACTTTGTAATCACCATGGAAAGCCCCAAGTATTTTCCTTGTTTCACCAACTGTATATCACCTAACTGAGCAGATTTCCTCTCAGAATCTGATCAACATTCTTCCAAAAAGAGGGAAGATTTATCCAAATTAATCATCAGCCGATCCCTTCCCATAGTTGTTGAGGATCTGCATTACTTCTTTTGCCTGCGTCACATCAGCCTTACAAAAAATCATAGAGTCATCAGCAAAGAACAAGTGAGTGATTGGAGGACCAGCTCTTCTAATACCCACCCTAGAAAATTTCTTTTGTCTCTGAGCTTTATCTAGCATATTAGAGAAACCTTCTGAAATCAGAAGAAATAGGTAAGGTGATAGAGCATCACCTTACCTGGTTCCTCTTTTAGGCAACACATAATCTTTAGGCACTCCATTGATGTTAAAAGAGTAGGACACTGAAGTCACACAAGACATGATCCAAAGTATCCATTTACTGTAGAAACCCATCTTTTTCATAATTTCCTCCAGAAAACTCCACTCCACTCTATCATAAGCCTTTGACATGTCTAATTTCAAAACCATAAATCCCTGAGATCCTTGCCTTTTGTTTTTCAGAAAATGCAGAATTTCATGAGACAAAATGACATTATCAAGAATCTATCTTCCAGGTACAAAAGCTGCCTGATTTTTGCTAATGCATTCATCTAAGACTGATTTCAATCTATTTGCAAGAATTTTGGAAATAACTTTGTAAATAACATTGCAAAGACTAATAGGTCTATAATGCTTAACCTCTGTTGGATTGTCAATCTTGGGGATCAGTGACACTAATGTGTGATTTATTGCTTTCAACATGATGCCAGAATGAAAGAAACTTTGGGTGGATGAATTCGGGTTTAACAATTTTCCAGAATTTTTGAAAGAGAAGAGGTGTCATTCCATCTGGGCCGGGTGCTTTGGTTGGGTTCATATCAAAGAGTGCTTCTCTGATCTCATCTTCTTCTACCAGTTTGATGAGTTGGTCATTCATTTGATTAGAGATAGTGTGTGGTATTCCGTCAAGTATAGTGTCCAGCTTATCAAACTTCTCACTCTCAAACAAATTTCTGAAGTAACTGCCTACCTCACTTCCAATCTCCTCTTCTGAATTTGTCCAAGATCCATCATTCTTTTTAGATTCTGCATTTTGTTCCTTCTTCTTTTCCCTTTGACAGTAGAGTGAAAGAAATGGGTGTTTCTATCACCCTCCTTAAGCCATTGAACCCTGGATTTTTGGCACCAAAAAAGTTCCTCTTCACAGTATGCTTCATGAAGCTGGACCTTGAGCATTTGTACTCTTGCTTTTCTTTCCTGGTCATTGGAGTCTTTGGCCTCCTCAATCATTCTTTTGAGCTTCTCAATCTTAACCCGAGCATTCATTTGAAAGTTGTTATTCCATTTCAGCAAGGCTACTCTACAATTAGCAATTCTCCTAGTCACCTGATACATATTAGATCCTTCTTGCTTATCCTTCCAAGCATCCTGGATGACTTGTTCAATACCTTCCTTTCTTAGCCATCTTTTATCAAAGTAAAACCTCCTTTTCCTCTTGACATTTTGGGGGTTGGAATTAATGAACAGCATACTATGGTCAGAGCCTTGGTTTTCAATATGCAAAACCTCAGTTCTATCGTAGGTTTGGCTCCACATAGCAGTCCCCAATGCTCTATCTAGCCTCTGCTTAATCTCACCCTCATTCATCCAATTATTACTACATGTTTAAGGTTTTCCAGAGAAGCCTAAATCAGTAAGCTCACAGTCCTTTAGAACTCCTTTAAAATCCTTAAAACTACATTCATCCCGTAATCTTCCACCCCATTTCTCATCATTGTAGATGATGTCATTAAAATCACCAGCCATCAACCATTTGTCACTCCACAAGACTTTTCTTTTTTTTGACAACTTCCCATTGATTTCTTCTAACTTGTGCATCAGAGTTTGCATAGATGCCTATAAACCACCACTCCAAACTACTCACAGGGTCCACTACTTGTTTTTAGTCTCACAAAGAAAACAAGATCAGGGGAGAGGAGAGTAGAAATCTCCTTCAGTTGGGGAAGTGTCAAGGGGCTCCCCGCTCCTTGACAATTCCACATCAAGGCTCTTATTTATGTTTTGAGACCATAGGAAGGCTGGTCTCCATCGCCTCTTCTTTATAGGTAATCTGATCAGAGCACTCTCCCAGTTTATTTTTCTTGTCACCCCAAGCTTTTACCTCCACATCAATCATATCCTCATCTACCAGTTGAAATTTCCTCTTTCCTTGGGCCTGAATCAAGTTATTCTTATTGTGGATCTCTCTTAAAGGTGCCTAATTATGTTTGAACTTTCAGCTGCTTGCAGGTCTCCTTGTTTTGCAATTTGTTCTTCCCACTAAACTCCTTGTCCCCTATGACTGTCATCATGTTTTCTTTCCCTCCCCTGGTTTACTGTCAGTTCCTTGTTGTTTTGTTTCACACTTGTCATTGATTCCTCATGTTCCTTGTTTGACCCCAAGTGTTGAGTGCTTGGTTCCAAGTCTTTTCCTTTGGCATTTTGGCCTGCTACTGGTTGGATCCTCTCTTCACGTTCCACTTGAGAGTTGATTTTACTGCCTTCTATTTGGTCTTTAATGTCACTGGTCAATCTTGGTTCACTGCCTGCATTATCTTTATTTATATTACTCTTTGAACCCTGTACAGTCTCATTAATGTTCCCAGAACCCATAACTTACCTCATTTCTTCCCTTATAATGGATGACTGACTTTGTTCAAAAGATCTTTTTGCACCTCCCTTGTCCCTTACTTGCACCAGTCTTGCCACTTAACTGCTTGGCTTGCTTGGGACTTAGTCACCATTACTGAACCCCCAAATCTGTTTTTCCTGTGCTGGTTTGGTAGATGCATGAGCACTGTTCTCCTTCTGAGGGGAACCCTTTCCACCATTAGCTCTCAACCAAGGACCGTATTGATTTTCCAGTTGACCAGTTTCAGTCATTACCAAGACTTTGCAGTTTTTTTCACTATGTTCAATTCTGCCACATCTATAACAAAAGTCTAGACTTTTCTCATATTTAAAGTTGATCAATTTCAGTTTTCCTTCCAACTTGACAGTGGTACCACGCAACAGTGGTTGAGAAATATCAGCCATTACTAGAAGTTTCATGTGTCTCCCTTCCTTACCTCCCGTTTGTGGTATGATCACCTCCCTTATGCCTTGAAACACTAAGCCAATTTTTCTTCCCACTTCTTTTGAAAGCCAATGAACAGGTAGGTTCCAAACTTGCACCCAGAGGGGTGCAACATTAAAAACTTCAGGGTCATCCTCAATCCCTTCTGACCACTCCTTTAGAACCAACATCTAATTGTCTATAATCCAGAGCCCTCCTTGTAGAATCCTATCCTTGTCAGTCTCAGCTGGAATTGAAAATTGGAAAAAGTTTGCCCCCACTTCAACTATCCGAAGGCCTTTTGGATAGCCCCAGGCGGCTGTCACAAAGTTTTTGACCCCCACAAAATTAAGTAATTTTTCTCCTTTTATTCTTCCTACCAAGCTTGACTGACACTTTTTGATGCTTGCTCCCACATCCCCTAGATCGAGCTCTGTCCCTCCAATTCCCTTATTTGAGAGGGCAAATTTAAGAAGAATCTCTGTTATCTCATCAGCCATGTTGCTAGTCACCACATTTGAAGGAAAACCACTCACTATTTCCCGAGATCAGAGGAAGCAGAGTCCAAAGAGTTACAGGGGTAAGCCCTTGTATCACTTATCTAGATTTGCATTACTAGAGACGCTGATTATAGGACCTACTAGAAAAACTTTTACAAAATTTTGTTTATTTTTTATAAAAGAATTTTTTTTTTGTGTAACCTACGAGCAAGGAGAAACGCAAGACAGAAACTCTGTCAAAGAATAACCTTTTCTTTTGTAATAGCACAGGTGTTTGAAAAGAGCACGGAAGACGGATGAGCGAAAGCAGGAAACAAAGCAGCTAAGAGCAAAAGCTAGTAGCAAAAGGCAAGGTCACCAAGATTTATGGCTAAGCATTACCTGTCGAGGCTCCTGACAGTTGTGGAGAGTAATCCGTCGCTCCTACTTTTCTAGAAACTGTCAGCTTGCTCTTACTGTCCGATCTATCTTTCCGCACTGGTTTGATGAAATAAAGAGCTGGGTGATTTAGGTTGGTAATAAATGTCCGAGGTAAACTGTATTTATGGTGGTTGTCTGAGAAATTTTGAAGAAGAAGATCAACTCTCACCACAAAGAGATAGTGCACAATTCCCAAGAGAGAGAGAAGTTTTTGAAAGAACTCTCACAACGAAGGGAGAGAAAAAAGTAACATCAGAGAGCTTGCTCAGTGGAGTAAATATGGAGCCCACTTGCAAGAGCATTAGTATGTTTAATTTCTAAAAGGTACTAGGACTATGGAAAAACCACAGATGTCCAATTTTACATTTATTTCCCCTGGGGTCTAACCAAATTACAAAATGAACCCTCAGGTTTAGCTATATTACGAACAACTCCTCGAACCTGATAAGTACATAACCAATACACGCTTGCCGTCAGCTTCCCACAGTTGACCGTTAAATGTTCAATGACACTAGCATGGTTTTCTCATAGAAATATCCCATATTACCCTCGAAATTCTAGCCCTCTTGTTTGTCTTCCTGCTCTCCTTTGGAAGCGAACCAGAAGCATAAATCCATAAATACACATTGCTTCCTTCCTGTATGGTATTGAGTGTGCGAGTGAAAGTTGCTGTCTCTATCGCATATTTTATGCTCACTGGTTTTGTGTTTTTGGCTGCGGATTTGTTGATTTCTGATGCATTTTTGTTTATAAAACAAAGAGAAAAGTTAGAAGAGGGAAGAAACGGTAAAGATCAGGAGTAAACAGAGAAAAATTAATGCTAGCAAAACTTGTAGAGCTTGTGCGTCCAAATGACGAGAGTTTTCGACACTTACATAGCTTTGAAGAACTCTAAACTTGATATGGGTCTGGTTCATTGTTAGTGGTGGTTGCAGCCTGCTTTCTGTGTTCCTCTGTTGCTCCTTCTCTCCTCATGCTCTTCCTCGGTGTCCTATTTGGAAAATTTTCCTTTTCTTTTGTTGGAATTTGGACGTTGGGACAGGGGTTGGGTAGTGGCTGGACTGGGTTAGACGTTGGAACAAAATTTTTTGTCTGTGTGTATGTTTCTCTCTCGCTCTTATCCTTTTTTAGCAGTAACAGCTGCAGGTTCTTAGTTTCTCTAGCACTCTTATGTTAGTTGTTAATTTTATTTTCAGACTTTTATAAGTTCTTTTGTTTTTTGATTGTTAACCTATTTTTTCCTTTATTATAATTTTTACTCGTTTAACTTTTTCATGACAGAGGGTACTATTGCCATTTCATTTATTCTGTTTGTTGTGTGTTAACTCTGTTAGCAACAAGAGGGTGACCATAAAATGGCCAAACGTGAGGGTTTGATCAGTAATTTGGTTAAACCTCAAGGAAGGTGGATGTAATTAACCCTACATATAAAATTACAGTTGTACCCCCATATTTAAATCAAATTGCCCTTACTACTCTTCAACAGAATTTAAGCATTAGGGACTTACCCACCAAAATCTTCATATATGTTTATAAAATTGTAGGTTTGCCCTCACACTTAAATAAAATTACTTTCACTACCTTTCAATAAAATCTATAGCAGTAGTGTACATCTTTTTTATGGGTAAATCTTTTATGCTGTGTAAGTGTATATCCAAGCAGATCTAAATGCACACTATATGTGTAAAATTTAGTATTGAAATTCAAACTGAAATGATATGACAAACATCTAGATACATTAATGTATACATTGATAGTGTAGGAAAGATTAATAATATTTTTATATGTCTTCATATGCAAATAATTTTATAACACTTAAAATAAATGACACCACCTTGTCTAAACAGACAAAGAGACTCTATTTACATTTATGCTGCTTCTTACATATTCTAATCTATTCCCAGTATACAAACTCACTTGAAAAGTTTTTTTTTTTTTAAACTTTTTTTGACTACATATTGAAACTCACAAACATTGCTTATTTTTTATTTCAAGTCAACAAAATCCAGAAAGTTTATTAGAGTTGTGAGAGGAGAAATGAAAGAGTCCTTTATTAGGAATAAGAGATTTGAGAGATATTTATTTGTTGTAAAATTGTTGATTAATTATGCATATAACTTTTGGTGTATATCGTTAGTTAAACGTCTTTTTTCATATTGTAATTAGTAAATTTCATATGGTAAGTTTGACCCTAATGAATTTCCTTTCTAGGACTGCCCCTACGGCACAAACTATAGTTTCAACTAAATCATCATTCAACGGAGCATGCAGAGGGATATAGTATCCAAAAGACAGCATCATTTGTTAGATTGGCCGTTGATTTTGAATTACTCAATAGTTGCTTCCCTGTCTGCATTCTTGGTTGCAAGAACCGCAAAAACTGTGTGTTGGAAACCTCTGAATACAGGGGATTACTTGGACCAACAACTGATTTTGCATGTTCAATGGTCCAATCTGAAGGAAACTGAAAAAGCTGGCCAATGATGTCATAGAACACTCTGAATTCGTGGCGACTAGATGGAAAGGACTCACTGTTTTCCATTGCTGACCACCTGCAAAAAAGCACGAGACTAGACAAAGTTTAAATGTTTGATCAAAAGTACAGCTTTAGATTTCCGTGTTCTAGTGTCTCTTGAAATCCAGTCATTCTTCTGGGGATAAGGATTTCTTTCTTTAATCATCCCTTTGAAGTTTACTTCTTAAAGTATAGAGAAAATATTTCAAAAATAATAATACTTCAGCTAGCACCTTTAGGTTCTAGAGTCTGAAAAATTAAATAACATCAGCAATTTGGCAGTGAGAATGGAGGTATACCTTAAGGTAAAGACCTATGTTTATTACGAATGCATTTGGAAGATGCTCAACCCCAAACCACTGGCCATCCTTGAGTAGTTGTATCCCACAAACATCTTGCTGGAGCAAAGTTAAGACGTTTATGTCATTGTGTCCTCTTACTCCCAAGGCTGAACTGGGGTCTGGACATGGTTGATAATTGTGGATCATCATGTTTAAGTCATAAATGTCAAAGTTTTCCTCAGTAAATCCTAATCCTTCATAGATCAGATCCAGAATTCTCTTGCCCAACTGTCTGCATTCCGAATGGAGTAAGGATGTGTGGGGGAAGTGTTTATGTTTGAGCAATTTGGTTATGAGGGAGTCAAGGTTCTTGATAAGGGTTTAGTTTACCAAATTTTATCTAATTACCCTTTATCGCAAGTATATAGATCAATGAGTATAGAGCATTAGAGTCAAACCCATAGGAACTAGGGATGGCAAGTGCTAAAGTTTAATCACTTACTTTATTATCTAGACAAACAATTAATGATAAACAATTAGGCGGTACAACCTGCTATTGTAAATGCAAAAGAAACTAAAAGAGAGAAGTAGGCAATATAACTGACCATAAAAGTAATAATTAGGTGGTAGAACTGGTCATAGTATTTAAGCAAAAAAAATCAGTCATATTAGGTGGTAGAACCAACCATATGTAGGTGGTGAACTACAAGAAGATAAAATAAAGGAAATTAACAAATTAGAATGAGTAAGCTTAAAGATCAAGAGAATTTCTAGAAATTAGAATTCCTTGTTGTGTCAATATTAGAAGTTAGCTAGGTTAATTATATTTTTGCTCCAATAATTTGCTAAGGAAATAACTCCCTAAAGCATGGTCTTGCTCTCACCAATGAACATGTAATTGTTGGTAATCACTTTCACCAATTTCTCAACTTCTTGAATCCTTCCTTAACCTACTTTCATAGAGAAAAGATTAGAGACAAATTAAATAATGCCAATAAATGATTGTATGAATTCTAACCAACTATATTCACTACTTTCGTGAGAATAAGATAAGTATGCAAAAACTAAGATCTATATGAAAACAACTTTCATTGCTAAACGATCATCAAATACTTCATAGTTGGTGGCAAAACAACTATAAATAGCAAGTACAAGTTCTTAAACTAGCAAAATCATGGAGAACATAATCATATGTAACTACTTCTTATCAAAAACTATAACAAACTCATCCTTATCCTAAGAAGTGAAAAGTTTAGCTAAACATAATATTAAGCATGTCCAAACTTGATAAACTTGCAAAAAAATGGCAATTATGCATAAGACACAAAAGTTTATAAAAAAGAATTCTTATTTAATTTCTTGAAATTGAACTCTTGAACTCCTTCACAAGTTGAATCCTAAAATATGCTAAGCACAAGAGTGTTCCTCACTTTCTCTTTAAAAGCTCTCTTTGAAACTAAACAACTCACTAAATGAAAATAGAGTTAAAACTAATAAACTAAAACTAAACTCTAGTTCCTATACTACTTCCACCCTCTACAATATGTCTACAATGATGCTTGAATCAATGAGAATCAAGGGGTATTTATAGATGTTTAGAAAGGAGAAATGTCTTTATAATATTGATATAAAGTTGTTCTACACTTCTCCAAATACTTCTTGCATAGCTACAGCCAATATTCTTTGCAAATTGAGCTGTAAATGAGCTAGAATTGAAATACAAGTTGCAAAATAGCTGGAATGTATTGCTATCACAAATCCATTGACAAATCCGTGAGGCACATCTCATAGATCTGGTTTGTGGAACCTGCTAGAGTAGGTTTCCTCTTTTTTGCTCAATCTTTAATTTGTATCAATTTTGATTACAAATTTCTCTATGATAGAAACTGAATTAGGTTTTGCTCAAAACATAAAAGTTGTAGCCCTTTGAATTAGCATTTCAACACATCAAATCATGTCAATTGAATCTCAATAGTCTAAAAAATGTTTGGAAAACATCAAACTAGTTAGATACATATCTGGAAGCAAATTTTCTTTACAACATTTTGTTAGTGTATATGCCCTAAAGTCAATCAACTTCTAGGGTTTATTATACACTTTAACTATTTATGTAATAATAAATGACATCTTTATCATATTGATTGCTTATATTTTCATATAAGTATGATAAAACCCTTAGAATAAACCTAATCGATGAAATCATAAGAGTTATGATGGTGATGTTCATTCGATTATAAACAAGGTTTATTCTTAAATATCTCTAGTCATAGTATTAACAAGAAAGGGTATTGTTAATACGGCTAGACTAGCATATACTATGCCACTTCTATATGAGAAGTAGTAGGCCTCATCTACTATGGTGTGTAAGACACCTAAGCACGTATATGGGTGCTTGATGGTATGATCAAGTTCACTAGATTGATCCACATAGAGACATCCTTTAAAGTGCCAAAGGATTAATCTCTAAGTGACGTTTGTGTAAATGATCCTTAGACTTAAGGTTATCATGGTATCTTGAATATGGATAGTTATACTTTCTTTGTTATATGATTGCTCCCATAAAAGGGAATGCTCACATCATTAGCAAATGGGTGTATCTTTGAAGTATGGAAAGATGGTGAATAACCTATAAGGATTTACCTCTTATGTAAGAGGAGTTATCTCGTGTTTGGTCACTTGTAGAAGTATAAATCAAAATCTTAGCTAAGTGGGAAAGTCTTAGAAAGTGTTTCTAAGAACTTCTTTATTGGAGTTATATTTTGGTACAAGAGAAAAGAGCATTAATCACACAGTGGAATAGGCACAACTTATTCCAAGATTAATGTGAGATAAGTGTGGTAAAAGGATATTAGTTACATTATAAACGCTTGAAGGTGAAGTCATCCACTTGACCTTTCTCATTACTTGGGTGGTCATGATGTATTGCTAGATACCAATCTTGATCTATAAGTATGAGTTGATTGATTAGAAGAATCAGTGATAAATTAAAAGGAGTTTTAATTTATCTAGTTCTTATTTATTAAGAATGTATAGCTCATACTTATTGCCAACGTATATGAGAACCTAATGGGTCACACACATTAAGAACTTTCTTAGCTAGATTAAATGAATTTCAAGTGGGACTTGATAGATAAGTTTTATAACTTATAGTTTGATTTGTGAGACAAATTAAACTTGAGAGACTTATGGTGCAAATAAGGAGTTTTAGTCTTCCAAATACAAGAGTTGTATTGAATTAGGAAGCTAAATCTTATTGGAAACTGATTTTAGGTTTCCATAAGGAGTTTTAGTCTTCCAAATACAAGAGTTGTATTAGAATTAGGAAGCTAAATCTTATTGGAAACTGATTTCAGGTTTCCATAAGGATTTGACAACTTATTTGTCTATAAATACTCACTAAGCTTTTGCTAGCAAGGTGAATCTTCACACAATTTGTCTTGTGAGATTTTGAGAAAAATCTTGAGAGAAAAATAACCAAAATTCATCCAAGAAAATAATTGCATCTCTTATTTCTTATCTTGGGATGAATTTTTCATGGTGA
Source organism: Gardenia jasminoides (assembly GCA_013103745.1). Taxonomy (NCBI): domain Eukaryota; kingdom Viridiplantae; phylum Streptophyta; class Magnoliopsida; order Gentianales; family Rubiaceae; genus Gardenia; species Gardenia jasminoides. The sequence goes on along the minus strand of CM023099.1, from coordinate 27,774,097 downwards.
AAAATTGGAATTATTTCAATAGACTTGTGTGTGGTTGTCTTGGCAATAGCTAGTACTAATCTAGCTTAAGCTAATTCGACCTTGGAGGTTCCTACTAAGGAGGTTCGTGTGGATCACCATTAGAGGTCTGACGCATGTACGGCTACGTGGATCTCTTTGCCATCCTCTGCATCAAATCTCCACCAAGTTCAAGGAGGTCTTCATGGATTGAGGTAATCTTCTTGAACTATCTCTATGTTACATGGATTTAATTATAGGACGATCTATTAAAGGAATAAAAAATTTTAAATTTCCGCTGTGTTTATCTCCTTGATTCCTTACAGTGGTATCAGAGCCAACTTTGATTAAACCATGTAACTTGTTTATTTAGTTGTCATGTATGTCAAATTAGATTTGATTATGTGCGATTCAAGAGTTTTAAAAATATACTTTTGATGAAAAATAAATTTTTGAAAAGGTTTCAAAGATTTAATAATTTTTCATTGAATGAATTTTTCTTGAAAACTTGTTTTTCATGGCATGAAAATTCATGAAAAGATTAAAACTTTCAATCATGATAATAGATTCGATTGTTGTTTTTCGTGATGAGATCACGGAAAGAAAAAAGCAAAAAAAAATGCTGATTTGTAGCGAATCTTTTTTACAGCAATTTTAGCGGCTGTTTTTGTTGCATTTTTCATTCTTCGTTACTTCAAATTCCAGCCATAAGATGGTGGTAATGATGAAGGCTTATTGGTTAATAATTGCTGGCAATTTTCTTGTAAAAGGAAATTCAAGAAACAAGTTAGTTTCCAAATAAAAAATGGGATTTGGTCATTGATTTCCTTTTCGTTTGGGTTTCTAAATTAGTATGGAAATTTCCTATAATTCTAATATGATTAGAATTAAGGTATTTTGTGGAAATTTTAGAAATCCAAATTGGACAAGGAGTTGTTCAATTAAGTTTTGGAAACTTACTTAATTTTAGTAAGACTAGAATTAAGAAGTAAACCAACTTTGGAGACTATCCAATTTTATAAGATTGAATTTGGAAGGTGTTCAAATACTTTTAGAAACTTTCTAATTTAGTGAAAATTAAATTAAGAAAGTTCTCTAAAGTAAGTATTTGAGATTCTAAAATGGTTTAAAAGAAAATTTCCAAAAATAAGTGAATTAGGAAATTCTAGTTAGACTAGAAATTCTTAATTTTGACTTGAATGGTCATTCGATTGTGAAAAGTTTCTTATCATGGTTATAAAGTATGGAAAATCATTTTAATGAGATTAGAACGTGGTTTCCATAATTTAAAACAAAAGGAATTGGAAAGAAATTTGGAAACTACTTAATATTCCTTAAGAAATTGGATTTCCTAAGTAATATAAGTTTCCAAATTAATATTGGTTTCTAAAATGATTTGGAAATTGAATCTACCTTTTATTATGAATAAAATATAATTTCCAAATCATTAGTATTGCCAAAAAATTCTTCTTGTGTTCAATCTTTCTGGAAATTAAAAAAAATGAAGGAAAAAGATGCTGTCTACAATAGCGTCGCTAAAAATTTTAGCGACAGTTTTCTTATAAAGAACTTTTGTCGCTAAAGACATTTTTCTGTCGCTAAAACTGAATTCCAGAAATTCGAAATTTTCAAATTGAATTTGATTCAATTAATTTTTAAACCTCTTTAATTGAAGCCTTTTGAGATTAAAGGCTTGTGCATATAATGATACATGATTGGAACTAAATAAATATTTATGCTTTCATTTAATATTGTATTTTATGAATGCATGATGGATGATTATGGACTAAGGCCAATGTGATTGTGAATGGTTGAATGTATGTATGATTTGGTTTTGATATTTTCGAAATAGGGCCTGCGTGTCCTGCCTTCTCTATATATTCTCAATGTAAATTCTCTTTTCATCTCACTCCCCTTGAATGTAATTCAAGGTTTCTCCCAATATTATGTAATGTACTATATTAGGAATAGGGAGAGGGTGAGGATCTAAAATGTTTAGAATAGATTTACATTTGTAATGTACAAAGGAGATGGAGATGGTACCAATTCCACCATGGTGGACATACAAAAGACGTACAGGGCATGGAGATGTCGCTCGTCCCTTAGTTTGACCATCTAGTTTCCTTTTGGCTCAAGGAAACTAGTATAGGAATAAAGTCCATAATCATCCATATTTAATTATAGTATGTTTATTTATTTATTTATATTGATGAATGGATATGCATGCTATATATATATTTGATGAGACCAATTTGGAATACCATGTCTAAAATCCTTTTACTCAAATATTAAGTCAAAACTTAAGTTGCCTTCCATTGTTATAGTTAAAATGAAATTATGTTCGAATTAACTTGTTGAGTACACTCAAGGTTGCTCTACCATGAGAAGCTTTAACTATGAGATGAGATCTCGGAATAATGGGTATGACTTAACTAAAATTTGTGACTTGTTGAGTACACTCAAGGTCATAAAGTTTTAGAGGCAAAGGTTGGGTGACACATATGATGTGATTTATCAAGAGTTGATAACTCAACTTGTAACAGCCCCACCTCTCCCAAGGGCGAACCCAAGGGTATCGGACTGCCTGCCCAGCTCTCGTCACGACTCACTACAAACCCTCAATCATATTACAGACTTCAAATAATCACACTTCAAGATCTCTAAAATAATAATACAAGCATTTATTCTTAAAACCTTAATTGAGGTCCAACAATAAATGATAGTTAACTTACAAAAGTAAATCCTCAATAATGTCTATTAAAATTCCGATAATACCAATTTCAGGTACAATAAATCTTTAACTTCGCAATTTAATATTAAGCCTATACAAAATTATGAAAATCCTACCAAAGTAACTAGATCATCGATCTACATTCCCACTTCAAGACCATTAAGGAAAACAACTGGGTGAGCTAACGCAGTGAGGCTAAGGAGAAACATGCAAGCAGTAATCAAGCAAGTAAGAAAGCCGAAATCCAGGATATAAAGCGTGTAAATCAAACATTCACTTATACTATTGCAATTTTCACCGAGATTGTATTCTCAAGGAATCACTACTGAGGGCTCACATTAGACAAGAGTCTTGGAACTGGGTTCTGAGAACCCTCTTGAGCCTCTCTATCTACAAGAATATGCAAGCACCGTGAGCAGTTCATACGGAAAATTCACATGTAAGGATACTGAGGCTCTCGGGAGCCAATTTCCCATGATTAGGCTTGAGTCCATTCCATCCCAAACGTTGACTCTCCGTCAACTTAGCACGTAAAGTCCTAGAATCTCCACTTAGTACAACCTCAGTCCAGTTCACCCTCTCTGAAACCAAGCGGTAAGTGTAAAAGGTAAAGCTACAACGAGCAATACCGAGCAAGACTTCTCCAATAGGTCAAGCTCAAATAATAGTACCTAAGGTTTACCAAGCTTCCCGACCAAGCCCTTGCCGGCTCGGGTCCCAAGGATCCCCAATAGGTTTGGGCGTCCCCATTTATCACTTTTTAAGTCGATGGATTATTCCAATCGACATTCGATTCTGATCAAGTCAAGTACAGTTCCAGGTCAAGTCAAATAACAATCATGTACATGTAAGACAAGTAAAAGAGGACGATGAAGTACACTCTCAACAGGTTTCATTCAATTAAACATATCAGGTAATTCAACAAATCATGCACTTGACACTCACCGAAGTCAAAAGTCCAAGGCAAAAGCGCGCAAGATCAATTGGGTTTTCCGGGATCTTCTCGGTCACCTGAGACAAATATGAGTATTTTAATTCAAATCACTAAAGAAATATTTGATAGATGTCTTTAAAAATGTCTCAATGAGACTCAAGTCAATTTCAAGATTCCCTATTTGGAAAATCAAGTGAGATACTAAATTGGCACGAAAATCAAGAAAGAGGGTCGACCATTTTCATATCAAAGTTTCCAAGTTTATGCCCTATAATAATTAAAAGAGAGTGGAAATAAATTTCCCTAGTTCACCGACCAAATTTACCTCATAAGAAAGCAAGTTCGATAATTTCCTAATTTGAGATGAAATCTTTGAAAAATCGTAACTTGAGCTGTACAAGTCCGAATTTTGCAAGATTGGTTCCGTTGGAAGCCTATTTTAAAGTTATAAAACTTTGTAGAAGACATCCAATTAAAATTCTGGGCGAAAACTGCCCAGATTTTCGTTCAACAGAAAGCTGCAGTACCGAGACAGGACATATCAAGCTGGCCATCCAGGCTACTTTGAAAATTCGCCATAAATTACCGAAAATTAGTTAGCCTCTTAAATTCATATACAACATAGTACTACATAATTAGTTTCAGCATCCACTGACGGAACTCAATTCCGACACCCGAGCATGAAATTATAACAGTTCAAACAGAGGGGGTTCAAATTTCTGAAATTTCTGGATTTCAGTTTTGCAAGGCAGATTTCATGGCTATATTTGAGTGACGAATTCTACTTCAAAAATCACCAAATTTGGGACACTAATACTTCCATATATAAACTGGATTCATACCAAAATTCAACTTAAAATTCGAATGGGAAGGTAGTTTTCTACGCGTCTAAAGTGAGCTCAACTACTTCATTCAAAACTGTGAAGTTTCTATCCTTCACTTCTAGCACTTATTTCATGCCTCAAATCAACTTCATTTAGCCTAATTTTCAAAACCAAGCTAGTATTAGTTTCCCTTAACCTAATGACGATCAAAAATCGTCACAACTCTTATCAAAAATTATCACAAATTAACCCCCAAAAATCGGGCAGCATAGTCCCTTGATTTTCTAGATTTCACTTCCAATTTAGCAACCCTAATTGCAACCATTCATGAAGGACTTTTTGTGGGAAAAATTAACTGCTTAATCTCCATCATTTAAACATAAAATCCAGCAGTTAACCTAGCCAAAAATTCAGCCACGAAATTAAGCCAAAAATCAGAAAATTCATTCCCCAATTTCTTCTTCCTCTAGCCGGTTTTCTCCTTAAGGTTTCCTCCAACTTTTAACAACCATCATTATACATAATGCACTTAGATAGCATCATCTACCCATCTAGCAATCAATTACACATATTTAGTGGGAATTCAAGAGCCCACAAATTTTCCATAATCATCAAATTACTCAATAATGAAGCTCAACACTTCACACAACACAATCATCATCAATTCAAGGTTCTATGAACCCATTAGCCACCCAATTCCTAGTTGTCATGCTTGGAATTTAAAGAAATTGGACAAGAAAGAAGTTAGTAGAATTATACCTCTCTTAGGTTTGCAAGACTTCAAGAAAAGAAATGCAAGATTGAGCCCACAATATCCTCTTCCTTAAGCTCTTTGTCCAAGCCTCAAGCTAAGCTCTACTTAGTGCAAATTTAGTTGAGTTTTAAGGAAGAAAATGGGAGGAATTTTTGATGAAGAACAAGAGGAAGAAGAGAGGGAAGAAGTCGGGTGAGAGGAGAGGAAAGATGAAGCAATTTTTGTGCAATTTTTCTTGAAGAATTAATGAGAAAAAGGAAGACAAGACATGGGTCTTGTCTTGCCCCCAAAGTCAAAGCTTGCATAGTGACTTTAATTAGCCATTTGGAGGGAAAATTAATCACCTCATTAGGCTTGAGATTAAGAGATAAATCTTGATTAGGAGAGGGGATGAAAAAGTAACTTTAAGTGAGTGGTAGGAGTTTAGTTAAAAGAATTTGCGGTTAGGAAAAATTCTAAACTTAAAAGAGGTTAATCCAAATCTTAACTAAAATTTTTAAAATCCTAATTAATCACCTTCAATGACCCAATTCCAGTCATTTAATCACTCTTCTAACCTACTAATGATCATCCGTACTTAATTTCACTAATTACTCACAGTCCACATCTGTCCCGAAAAACGTGCTTTTAACATTTTTCCGCTAACAAATGCTATGAAATGATTTTAACAAATAAATATGGCTAGCATTAAATGAGAAGTCGTAAATGAAGAAAAATCAAACTTCATGAGATAATGAAATAAAGAAATGAATAAATAAACAAGAATTTCAAATTTTTTTGAAATTTATTATTAATTTAAATTTTAAATTTTTTTTCGACAACAAAATTATCTCATTAATAATATAAAATAAATAAAAGAATAATCAAACGAATTATTAAAGGCAATAATAATAATAATGGTAATAATATCTAATACATTAAATTTTGAGGCCTTTACACAACTATCTAGAAGTTACAAAAGTTATAATTGGTAATAAGTACCTACCTATTGAAATTGTTTTGATTTGTTGAGCACACTCAAGATCAAAATAACTAAATGGGATTCTAGCCTACTAGGAATTTTCGTAATTCTCGAATCTATAGAAGAGGGTTATAGATTTGAATAAAATAGTGGGAGCAAAACCAAATTTGATTTTTATGTCATTTTTACTTGATTTTGTTTTGCAAAAATAGCAATTCTCTTTTATCTTCACTATCCATTGTAGAAATTATGAGTATTTGCATATTATTCTCGATATAATTGGTATTTTTAATTTCTTGGATTGGCAAGTTAAATTGAGAAAAGTTCTTAAGAAAATTTGGCTATGTCATTTAAAACCTTAGCACTTCCAATTAGGGAAGATGTAATGGAATTAATAAAAATTGCTTACAGTAGGTAAGAGGAGATGATGTTAGTATGTCATAGATGCTTCCTAAATCTCCTTTACTAGATAAGATTTCAATTTCTTTCACCATGGTTATACATCTCAAGAGTTGAATGATGAATAATCAAGGTATAAGATGTATGAAATCCTTGAGCAATAATTCTATTACAAGATGACAAAAATATCTCTAATTAAATATTAATTTATTAGAGAGTGGTTGACTATATTAAGAAATTTAGATCAATCAAAGTTTTGTCATACACTATTAGTCAAATGTTGACTAAAAGTAATTACTTATCAAGAGTTGATAATAAGAATTACTTATCAAGAGTTGATAAGTTAAGAGTTTTAAAGAACTAGCGTTATAGTACAAGCTTTCAATGCATGGTTTTAAAATACAACTTTGTGAAAGTTTTATTTTTGAGATTATAATTGAGATTAACTAATGGACTTATTTTAGAACTTAATAAATGTTATTATTTTCTAAAATAAAAGAAAGTCCATTTCTCAATATGATGTTAGATAATTTGAAACCATCTTTAGCATTTGAAAATTAGTCTTTTGAATGAGAAACATATTTTTCAAATCGCATGATGATTTGGCTCATTTGATTATGAATCATTTGAGACATATGAACCTTATTCACTAATAAAAGGCTAATTTGATCTTTTATGAAAAGATTTAATGAATTGTTAGGATCCATACATTGTGACACATATGGAAGATTAACAATTCATGCTAGAGATTATTTCTCATATTTTATTACTTTTACTAATAACAACTCAAAATGGATATATGTATCTTTAAGGTACTAATCCAAGATTTTGAGAAGTTAAGCGGTTTAAGTATAAAGTAGAGAAACAATCTGGTCAAGTACTAGGACACCTAAATATGGTCAAGGTGAAGAATACTTGAGCCATGGTAAAGTATTGGAACACCATGATTTGATCAAGGTGAAGAATACTTAATCCAAGGGTTTCAAAATTAAGTAAAGGAGAATGAGATTCTCAAGTAAAATAATTTTTCTAGTTATCTCAATTGTTGTTGAGTAATCTAGATAAAGAATTATATCTCATGAGATGAGATGTCCCATGCAAGTCTACCAAAATGGTTTTGGGGTTTTGTCCTACATAAAATTGTCTCCTATACACTAAATCTTGTTCCATAAATATATTTGTTCAAAGTGTGCCATATGAGATATGGAATGTTAAAGAATCCAAATTTTGTGAAAATTTGGATTGTGCTACTTATGAAGTGAGCATCCATAATCGGATAAAGTGGAGCTAAGATCCGATTAAAACCTTTTGTGAAGTATTCTTGAGAATTAAACTAAAAGAAAAGGAGGGCCAAAGAAGAAGAGCAAATCCGTTCTTCTTATTTCATTTGGTTTAAATTTTCTTAGCACATATGCTAGAATTTTCTTATTTTCTCCAAGAATTTTATATTTCTATCATCTTCAAGAATAAAAGTGTTTTAGTTCTAAAACTACTATTTTCTAGATATATGATTTATTCTAGATAAAGTAGTGGGAGAAAGATGGAACTTAAAACTTGAAATAGTTTCAAGTATCACAAAAGCAAGTTGAACAAAATGCATAGAATTGGGGCTTGCATTTCATGATGATGAGGCGCGCAGTGAAAGCTCCTAAAATAAGGGTTTCATAAATCTTAGAAATATAGATTTCTTATAGAAAATCATGACATTTGATCGTGCATTTTTAAATGATTTATGAATACTTTTATAACTTATAGAGATGGTTGAGACCCATGAATCTAAAATGGATTCCATATTTGACGAAGGGTAATGACCTTAGTCAATTCACCTAAAGGTTTGATAAATCTTTTAGTTGCAAAAGAGTCTTTAGAGTAAAGACTAATATGGAAAGTAAAGTGTTACCTATAAAGTTTGGTTGGTAGAGTGGTCACTATTAAAGATAAGCAATTATCTTTAAAGAAACCTTCTCACTAATCAATATGCTTAAATTCATTTAGATTTACTTGCTTGTTTTAACTATGAGTTATGGTATGGCAAATAGATGTTAAAACCATTTTTCTTAAATGGAAACAACAAATAATTGTGTATGTGACACAATTTAAGGGTTTTACATCTAGTGTGCCAATAAAGCAAATCTCTAAAAGTGGTATCATCCATTTTGATGAAATAATCAAAGAGTTTGATTTTATCAAAAGTATGGATGGCCTTGTACTTATATTTGATTTAGTGGAAGCTATTGTTGGTTTCGTGCATCATATATAATTGATATATGATACATTAAAATGGTATGCCTATATTCCAAAATTATAGGTGTAGCTATCCAAGACTTCCTTTATGATATACAGGAGTGGCAATCTACCTTTAGAGTAAAGGTCTATATTGATAGGTATGATTGCTTAAGTTTTTAAGTACTTAGATAAGATGCTAAAATGTTTAGCATGGAGTAATCTAAGAAGGGGTCTTATCTATATTATATAGAATAATCCTTTCATTGTACTAAACTCATTGTCTCCTTTGGTCCATGAAGAGTTTAAAATTGAAAGTTGAGAATGTACTTGTAAACTTTCCTACGAAATGATTTGCAAGTAATTATGCATATATTCATAATGTCGTGCTATGTGTTGAAAGAGTTTCAAGTGAAACACAACTAAATTTTTACAATTAAACCTTAACAAATGCTACTTGAGAAGTGGCAAAAGGAAACATGTGAATCTACAAGTTCATATTTGAGTTTGAATTGGTTCATTCTATTAGAAGTCCTTCAACTTATGTTGAGACTATAATAAAATTTGTCCTAACAAAGGAACCAATGTCTCATCATAGATCCACATATTTGTTAAGGTAGTTTCACATGATTTGATGAAATCATTGATGGGAATTAAAAGTGAAGATTAAAAGGAGTACCCATGGATTACAACATAGTTGATCTGTTTACTAACTTATCTTAAAGAAAACATGATAGTCATGTTTGCTCATTTGGTTTTTAACTTGTGAGTGATTGGCTTTAGTGCAAATGGGAGATTGTTAGTGTATATGCCCTAAAGTCAATCAACTGTAATGCTCAAAAAAAAAATATTTTGATGTTATTACAACTTAATATTTTTAAATAATGTTATCATTATTATTAATTCGTTTAATTATTTTAAAATTACATTTAAACGAATTTTTAGAAAATTTAAATGAAAATTCAATTTGTTTATTTATTTATTTGTTTAATTTATTTCATTTTGAGAAAAACTTAATTCAGCTCTATATTAATTTTTCAGGTATATTTTCAACATTCCATTCATCTTATTTTAAAATTTGCTCTTTTTGCATCAATTACACAGAAAATGAGAAAACACGTTTTTTGAGGAAAAATTCGGGCAGTGAGTGACGTAGCGATGGAATGTAAGGATGATCACCCGTAAGTTAGAAATGTTATTCAGTGATTAGAGGTGAATTAAAAAGAGTAATTATAATTAGGGATTCGAAATCATAGTTTAAGTTGGACTAACCCCTTTGGATTAGAACTTTAATCAGCTATTGTTTCTTCCACTTAATTCACCCCAATTCACTTCAATTTTAATTCCTTTTCATTTCTCCCTCCTAACCGAGATTAACTCTTTAATTCTTAGCTAAGTGAGGTAATTAATTTCCCTCCAAAATTGCCAACCAAGATTACTATTCATTTGTTGACTTTTGGGGCAAAAGACAAGCTTTATGTCTTGTCTTTCTTCCTTCATTTAATTCACTCAAAAATTAAACAAAAATCCCTCTCTTCCTCTCTCCCTCTTGGCCGAACTCCCCTTCCCCCTCTTCCCTTGAAGTTTCATCAAAATTCTTCTCAAATTGCTCTCCAAAATCATCTACAAATTCCTAATAATCTTGGTCTAAACTTGGGCTTGGAGTAAGGAGCATTGAGGAGGAGTGCTTGGGGTTTTAGCTTGGCATTTCTTGGGAGAATATTGCTCACTTCTTGGAAGAGGTAATGATCTAAAGCTTCCATCTTAGTTCATTGATTTCATTTTTAAGCATGCCATTAGGATTGGGAGTTTGAGAGGTTGTTAGAACCTTGATGAATGTTGATGAAAATGAGTTTATGTTGGTTGCCCTTTTGAAGATATTAAATTCCTTTAAATTGTCTCTTTCTTGATGTTAGTTGATTAAGTGGGCTCTTGGACTCCCACAATTGTGATAATATGATTTCTAGCATGATTAATGATGCAATGAATGTATATATGTTGGAAATGGTGGCCGAAAATTTGAGGAGAAATCTCAAGGAAAATTCGGGTGAGGAAAGGAAGAAAATGAGGAAGAAAAATTGCTGTTTTTCTTTTAATATTTTGGCTGCGAATTTGGCAAGCTTAAAGGATGATGGTGAGGCTTAAATGTGAGGATTTAGTTGTCAATTTACCCTACACAAAATCCCCTCAAGGGTTAAGCAAAATTGATGGTTTAGTGGAACAAGGAAAAACCGACATGGAGAGGTGCAAAATGATGATTGAATTTGCTGGTTTCTTTTAAAATTTTGTGGCTGTATTTTGGCTGGACTAAGAGCTGAACTTGATGCTTAAATTATGAGTGTTAAGTGGTTAAATTTTCCCACAAAAGCCCTTTGAAAATCCCAGCAAGAATGAGAAATAAGTTGAAGCCAAAATCTGGAAATTTAGGGAATAGTATGCTGGCCGAATTTTAGACTGATTTTTATGTTAAAACTTGATATAAACTTCTATTTTTTTTTGACCAACATTAGGCTTAGGAAGTTCAATACTAGCTTAGGTTCGAATTTGGGGTTAATCGGAAGTGGTTTAGAGGCATTAAAAGTGGTAATAAGAAGAGGAAGTAAAATTGGCAGGGTTGTGCGAATGTGATCAAGCCCACTTTGGGCAAACAGAAAACTGCCTTCCCGTTGGTATTTTAGGTTGAAATTTGGTATGAATCTATTTGTTATATGGAAGTATTAGTGTACCAAATTTGACAATTTTTGGACTTGAATTCGTCACTCAAACAATGTCTTGAGGACTGCCCTGTATCTTCATATTCCCAGAAATTTCAGAATTGCGAACTGCCCTTGTTTGAACTGTTGTCATTTCATGCTCGGATGTCGGAATTGAGTTCCGTCAGTTGCTGTTGAAACTCCTTATGTAGTAATATATTTTGTATGAATTTCAGAGGTTAAATAATTTTCTGTAATTTTTGGCGAATTTTCAAAGTGCTCTGGATGTCCAGCCTGATAAGCACTGCCTCTTTACTGTAGCAGAATGTTTAACGAAAATCTGGGTTAATTTCGTCCATAATTTTAATTTGATGTCTTCTTCAAAGTTTTATATTTTTCAAAGAGGTTTCCAACGGTACCAAATGAGCAAAATTCCGACTTGTATAACTTGAGTTACAATTTTTCAAAGATTTCAGCTCCAATTAGGAAATTATCGAACTTGCCTTCTTATGAGGTAAATTTGGTCGGTGAACTAGGGAAAACCTATTTCCACTCTCTTTTAATTATTATAGGGCATAAACTTGGAAACTTTGATATGGAAATGGTCGACCCTTTTTCTTGATTTTCGTGCCAACCTAGTGATTTGAATTAAAGTACTTGATCATTTCCCCATGACTTGAAAATGTTATCTTTTAAATAAGGGTAGTGAGAAAACTACTAAATCTTGGTTGTATACTTAAGTAATTTATACCCGTACTTGTCTCAGGTGATCGAGAAGATCCCGGAGAACTCAATTGATCTTGCGTGCTTTTGCCTTAGACTCTTGACTTCGGTAAGTGTCAAGTGCATGATTTGTTGAATTACCTATTATATTTATTTGAATGAAACCTGTCGAGGCAAGAGTGTACTTTATCGCGCTCGTCCTCTTTTACTTGTCTTGCATGTACATGATTGTTATTTGACTTGACTGTATCTGAATGTCAATTGGAATAATCCATCGACTTAAAAAGTGATAAATGGGGATGCCCAAAACCTATTGGGGATCCTTGGGACCCGAGCCGGCAAGGGCTTGGTCGGGAAGCTTGGTGAATCTTAGCTTGGTGAATCGGGATGCCCAAAACCTATTGGAGAGGTCTTGCTCGGTATTGCTCGATGTAGGTTTACCTTTTAAATCTACCTGTTTGGTTTCAGGCCCGAGAGGGTGAACTGTTGGATGGAGGTTGTAATAAGTGGAGTTTCTATGGACTTTACCTGTGTTAAGTTGACGGAGGGTCAACGTTTGGGACGGAATGGACTTAACTGCTTAATCGTGGAAATTGGCTCCTGAGAGCCCTGTATCCTTACTTGTTACTGTGAATTTTTCCTGTATGACTGCTCACGGTGCTTGCGCATATTCACTGTAGATAGAGAGGCTCGAAGAGGGTCTCCGAACCCAACTCCAAGACTTTTGTCTAATGTGAGCCCTCGAGTAGTGATTCCTTGAGAATACAATCTCCTGGTGAAAATTACAATAGTACAATTGAATGTTTGATTTACATGCTTTTATATCTGAATTTACTGGCTTTCTTACTTGCTTGATTACGGGCTTGCATGTTTCTCCTTGGCCTCACTGAGCGTTAGCTCACCCCAGTTTGTTTTCCTTAACAGGTCTCGAAGTGGATAACGTAGATCGAGAATTTAGTTACTTTGGTAGGATTTTCATAATTTTGTATAGGCTTAATAGTATATTTCGAAGTTACAGATTTATTGTACCTGAAATTGATGTTAGAAGAGTTTTAATAGATATTATTGAGGATTTACCTTTGTAAGTTAACTATCATTAATTGCTGGACCTCAATTAAGGCTTTAAGAGCGAATGCATGTATTATTATTTTAGAGATCTTGAATTATGATTATTTGAAATCTATAATGTGCTTGAGGGTTTGTAGTGAGTCCTGGCGATAGTTGGGCAGACAGTCCACTGATACCCTTGGGTTCGCCCTTGGGAGAGGGGGGGCTGTTACAACTTCTAGGGTTTATTATACACTTTAACTATTTATGTAATAATAAATGACATATTTATCATATTGATTGCTTATATTTTCATATAAGTATGATAAAACCCTTAGAATAAACCTAATCGATGAAATCATAAGAGTTATGATGGTGAGGTTCATTCGATTATAAACAAGGTTTATTCTTAAATATCTCTAGTCATAGTATTAACAAGAAAGGGTATTGTTAATACGGCTAGACTAGCATATACTATGCCACTTCTATATGAGAAGTAGTAGGCCTCATCTACCATGGTGTGTAAGACACCTAAGCAAGTATATGGGTGCTTGATGGTATGATCAAGTTCACTAGATTGATCCACATAGAGACATCCTTTAAAGTGCCAAAGGATTAATCTCTAAGTGACGTTTGTGTAAATGATCCTTAGACTTAAGGTTATCATGGTATCTTGAATATGGATAGTTATACTTTCTTTGTTATATGATTGCTCCCATAAAAGGGAATGCTCACATCATTAGCAAATGGGTGTATCTTTGAAGTATGGAAAGATGGTGAATAACCTATAAGGATTTACCGCCTCTTATGTAAGAGGAGTTATCTCGTGTTTGGTCACTTGTAGAAGTACAACTCGAAAATCTTAGCGCTAAGTGGGAAAGTCTTAGAAAGTGTTTCTAAGAACTTCTTTATTGGAGTTATATTTTGGTACAAGAGAAAAGAGCATTAATCACACAGTGGAATAGGCACAACTTATTCCAAGATTAATGTGAGATAAGTGTGGTAAAAGGATATTAGTTACATTATAAACGTTTACTGAAAGGTGAAGTCATCCACTTGACTTTTCTCATTACTTGGGTGGTCATGATGTATTGCTAGATACCAATCTTGATCTATAAGTATGAGTTGATTGATTAGAGGAATCAGTGATAAATTAAAAGGAGTTTTAATTTATCTAGTTCTTATTTATTAAGAATGTATAGCTCATACTTATTGCCAACGTATATGAGAACCTAATGGGTCACACACATTAAGAACTTTCTTACCTAGATTAAATGAATTTCAAGTGGGACTTGATAGATAAGTTTTATAACTTATAGTTTGATTTGTGAGACAAATTAAACTTGAGAGACTTATGGTGCAAATAAGGAGTTTTAGTCTTCCAAATACAAGAGTTGTATTGGAATTAGGAAGCTAAATCTTATTGGAAACTGATTTCAGGTTTCCATAAGGATTTGACAACTTATTTGTCTATAAATACTCACTAAGCTTTTGCTAGCAAGGTGAATCTTCACACAATTTGTCTTGTGAGATTTTTGAGAAAAATCTTGAGAGAAAAAATAACCAAAATTCGTCCAAGAAAATAAGGGAAAAATTGCATCTATTATTTCTTATCTTGGGATGAATTTTTCATGGTGAAAAATTGGAATTATCTCAATAGACTTGTGTGTGGTTGTCTTGGCAATAGCTAGCACTAATCTAGTTTAAACTAATTCGACCTTGGAGGTTCTAACTAAGGAGGTTCGTGTGGATCACCATTAGAGGCCGGACGCATGTACGGCTACGTGGATCTCTTTGCCATCCTCTGCATCAAATCTCCACCAAGTTCAAGGAGGTCTTCATGGATTGAGGTAATCTTCTTGAACTATCTCCATGTTATATGGATTTAATCAAAGGATGATCTATTAAAGGAATCAAAAATTTTAAATTTCCGCTGTGTTTATCTCCTTGATTCCTTACACATTTCTCACTTTTGACTAAGAAAATGTATAAATTGGACTATGATATCTCATAAGAAATATAGAGCTATGTCTTAATTTTAAAATGGATCAATAATCATCTAAATCCAATATATGTAGCTCAAGATATAGCTAAACTACCAAAAGGTGTCATAACAACCAATTTTGACTTGACTTCCATTTAATTGCATTTCACAATTTGCTCTTCATGATATCTTTAATACCACTTTAAATCATCAAGAAAGATTCAAATATCTTCTCAATTTCTCCATTTTATGATTTAATTATTAAAACTTATAATAAATAATAAATTGCGCATTAATCCATACTTTTGTAAATTTTGATTAATAAAACACTATTGCATGAATATTAATCATAAAGAAGTTCAATTCTTCTATTTTATATTTAAAACACACCAAAAACACATAATTAAACCCTACTAAAAATACATAAATTTTATGCTAACTAGTTCTCAAGAAGTTTCTGGCAGATATTGAGTTGGTAAGCTGGGTTAAGTGATATGGAGATAATTGTGCACTTTATTTGTTGGTATTTGAGCTTAATTTCTATCATTTATTGTGTTAAGAATGGGGTTACTGCTTATATATGAGTTTTGTGTCCATTACAGGAGGTTGGTGTGAAAAATGGAGTTTATTGGCAAAATTCCAGAAGACTTGCACTTCCAAGACGTGCCTATGCCAGAGAGAAGGGAAGTTGGGCTGAGTTGGCAATTGGGGAGCTGAATTTCTGAACATATGTCAATACCTCGGAGAGATTATTGGAAGTTAGTAATTGGGAAGGAGTAAATCTTTTGGAAACATGGGTAGCGGAATTAATTGGAAACACCTCGTGCGATTGGAAACTCACGCAATGACCAGCATATCTTCCTTATTTTATGAGATTACCAAATCAATTGAGGATTGGTATCTTGGGTCTTCTAAAGAGTCGGCAAGAGGAGATGAATACAAAAATCTTTTCCTTACCTGAGTAGGAGATCATTGCGAGACTTCTATTTAGTCTTCCGTCTTTCGTTTTCTCGAGGAGAGCACTTTTGATTAGTAGCAGTAGTTTTAGTTTTTCCTAACTTCGTGGTGAGCCTAGATAGTTTTGATAGTAGTCCTTTGGCTTTTGTGTTTCCTTGTTTTCTCCCGCCGCCACTAGCATAGTTAACAATACTTTGTCTTGCAATTCTTGTTTTTTTGGGTTTTTTCATTTTTCCGTCCTTTGCCATCAAACTAATTAGACCAATACTTGGTTTGTTCTCCCGTGTTTGTTCGAATTATTCAAGTGAAATCTTTTCCTTTGTTAATTCAAGTTCCGTTTCTTCCATATGAAGTGCATGGAATTCCTGGGTTGCATGGCAATGTCAAGGCATGGCTAATTCCTTTTCTAGTTGAGGAATAATCAAGGCTCGGGGCACCATAACTGTGAGATCGTTTTGATTATTAATTTTAATTTATATGTTCATGGGTATTTAATTGTTCTCCGTTTTCAATTAACTATTATTTGGATTTATTGATTAATGTGGCCAGTTATTCAATTTGTCTAAATAGTATATAGTCAATTAGAGTGTTGGCGCGTCGCCTTTAAGCAACCTAATTAGTGACAAACGAGACAGTTTCACCGCCTCGTAAGCGGTCTAATTTGGATCGTGGGGATAATTAACCTAACGTCAGTAAACCCGCATGTGTGTTTACCATCTAGAATTGGGTCTTTCTAATTCCTAATGCTGTGACTACATTAAATCCTATGAGCGTCTCTAGGGTTATCTAGTTCACAAGAGGGTAGTCTATGAGCGTCTCTGGGCTACTATAAAATTAAGGAAAGATTGGTGGTTAGGCGTGTCGCTTGACCACTATAACCAATTTATTCATGAACGTGTAAATATTTTCATGTATCTATGATCAGTTGTGTACACCAGTGCCAAGATTAATTCCTTGACTAGGTTGTTTTAATTAATTGTTTCTTGTGTTATTTGATTCTTGCATACTCGCTTAATTTAGAATTTCAGTTTTTATTCCTTTTTAATTAATTGCTATCTTTTCCAAAACCCCCCTATTTCTCTGTAGGAAATAAATCACCCAGTCCCTGAGGATACGACCCTACTCTCCATTATACTTGAATTTATATTCTTAGAGTAGGTATTTTATTTTTGTCGGTTTGACACCCACCAAATTTTGGCGCCGTTGTCGGGGACTGGTGCTTGAATTATTTTCTCAAATTTTTTTTTCTCCTTTATTTCTCTTCTATTTTTCTTACTAGTTGATGGCTACTAATTTTCAATGTTTTGGTGATAGATTGGACTTCGTTCCTAATTGGGTTAATGAGAGCTATTGTCTTAGTGATCCTTATTCAGATAATCTGTTTTTTCCTATGCAACAATTGAGTGATGAACAGAAACCACAAGTCAACACTTGTAGAATTTGTCAGTTGGATCATCTGACTGACAAGTGCCCGCTACTTCAAGTTGACGTGGATGATCCAATTGGTGATGTTGGAGTATTCCAAAATCCATCTCCACCCAATTTTGATACTTATCAAACACCAATGTTTGATACTTATTCAAATGTGTGTGGTCAAGGATGGTGGGATTACCCCAACTATAGTTATGCAGTAAGGCCAACATCTCAACCCTCATCCTTTAATTGGGGGAGTTCTTTGGAAGATCTTGTTAAGAGTTTGGCCACAAGCATTGCTCAACTCCAACAAACCACCGCTTCGGTTCAACAAACCACCGCCGCCCAACAAAGCACCGCTCAGTTTCAACTAGAGACAAAGACAAGCATTCATAATTTGGAGAATCAAATGTGTCTACTGGCATCTACTTTGAGCCAAATGACGTCTCTGAATTCTGAAATCTTGCACTCAGAGACTCGTGTCAATTCCGAACCAGATATGAGTGCAATTACCTTGAGAAGTGGTGACGAATGGCAAGAGATCCAAAGGGAAGAATCTACTTATGTAGTTGAAGAGCAAGCTGAAAAAGAAACAATGGGATCCCAACCTCTAGTCTCTCCAATTCAAAAGTCCAATGATGAAATGCCAACTGTGGTGACATCTCCTTCATCCCTAACTCTTATCTCTCATTCTATATTTTCTTGGTGAGATTGATTTTGTTATACCAGAAATTTTGAATTTCATGGTAGAGATAAGTTAGGAGTTGGAAAGACTATTAGATTATTAATTGATTGTGATAAAGAGTAAATAAAAAATTGAAAGCATTATTTGCATGCTTGAATCCATCGCTAGTCAAAAGAAGAAAGTAGCTCACGCTTAAAGATTTCTCTATTTATGATAAATACTATGAGTATGAGAACGATGTAATGAAAAGAGCTATACGATTTTATCCTCCATGACCAAGCGTGGAAATGTCTAGCCAAAGACATTAAAGAAAGGCGCCGCTTGGGAGGCAACCCAAGAATTTAATTTTTCGTTCTTCTTATTTTTAGGTTTTCCTTTATTAATAGTTTTTTTTTCTTCAATTATCTTTGAGTATGTTGCAGTGGTAATGGGCAAAAGACTTCAGCTTCTCTGGCGTGCCCACGCCAGAGAGTCCGTCTGAAGGCAATGCAAAAAGGTGATGATCAGAAGACTTCTGCTTATCTGGCGTGCCTACGCTTTCTAAGCGGATGTCAAATGCTCAGTCTGGGTGGGAATCAGAAGACTTTGGCTTGCAAGGCGTGCCCACGCCTTATTATCGATCTCACATCGGTGGGAGGGGCGTAAGACTCATACTTCTAAAGCGTGCCCACGCCTTACAATGGCTAGGGTGTATACCTAAAAAAAAAATATTTCCTCTTTTATTCTAATTCTTTTTATCTTATTCCTTGCAGCATCTAGTGTCCGTACTCATTGCTTACTATGGCTCTTGAGTCTCTTGTGCTCCAAATTTCACTGATGATTGGACATCAACTCAAGCATTTTCATCCTTCAACCTCCTCCGGTGCTTAATTCTCTAATCAGGGGAACCCTCTTATTTTTCTTTTTACTCTTTATTTTCATCCATTGAGGACAATTTCTGATTTAGGTGTGGGGGAGGGGATATTTTCTCAGATATATATATATTTTCAAAATTTTTAAGTTTTTCACAACTTTTACAATTTCTTAGGATTTTGTTCATTGTGAAAAATAAGAAAGATGCAAGTATGATTAGTGAGATTTTGCTAGCATGAGTATTATATTTTTCTTGCAATTGATTCAATTGATGGATGTGCAAGATTTGACAAATTTTTAGCGATTGGTGAGTTTTGAGCCTAATGAGCATTTCATTCATAAATTGCTCTAATTTCTTTCATTGAGTGATATCATACATGGTTAGATTATTCTAGAACTTGCTTTGTTATGCATGTCGAGACCACATTGTTGAATTTGATGCATGAAAGTGATAAGGGCACTTAGGTTTACCCCTTTGATTTTCTAAAGACCTATCCTAATTATATTTCCCCTAGTTGACCATGTTTGAGCCTAAACCTTTTTCTTTGTTTAATAGCCCAATGTGTTACCTTAATCCATTCTTTGTTAAACCATCTTTATTTTGAACCCTGTGTCAAAGGGATGCCTTGGTTTGTTGCATGATACTTCTGAATGGTACTATAAGGCTATGATTTGAGTAGGCAAGTGTACTTGAAATTTCAAAGAGCTAAAGTGATGTATTGAACAGAAGACTAGAGCTTCTCTGGCGTGCCCACGCCTTGTTTCAAAAACAAAAAAAAAAAGAAAAAGAGAAGAAGAAGGAAAAAAATAAAATAAAATAAGAGCACTCAACTCCAATAAGGAGAATCATGTGGTGTAATGTCATAATGGTGGGGCACGCCCGTGTATGGGCACTTGCCAATTTGGAAAATTTTGAGTATGCCTTGGAAAGATTACTTGGATTAAAAAATTTTCATGCAATGGGTTGTTGGTATTTCCTTTGATGTGTTTAGCCTAAATTTTCCTTTTTTATCCAACCTTTTACCTAAGTCTCATTACATCCCTTGTTAAAGACCCTTTGATTTTTGTATTGAATTCATTTTGACTGGTGGAGATATGATATATTAGCAAGCCTATGGTAATATCTTTCCATGTTGGTGATTTGAGCGTATATGTCCCTTTAAACACTTTTGAGTCCTGAGAGATACACTAATATTCATGTGAGAGTTGAATCTTCTACATCTTGATTTTGATGAAATTGTTGAGAAGATCTGATACTTGTGTTAGTTTATTGTACTATGAAATACTTGTCATCTTGATTGTGATAGTGAATGCTTGAGAACAAGCATTGTCTAGGTGTGGGGGAATTTGATAGGGAGATAATTGTGCACTTTATTTGTTGGTATTTGAGCTTAATTTCTATCATTTATTGTGTTAAGAATGGGGTTACTGCTTATATATGAGTTTTGTGTCCATTACAGGAGGTTGGTGTGAAAAATGGAGTTTATTGGCAAAATTCCAGAAGACTTGCACTTCCAAGACGTGCCTATGCCAGAGAGAAGGGAAGTTGGGCTGAGTTGGCAATTGGGGAGCTGAATTTCTGAACATATGTCGATACCTCGGAGAGATTATTGGAAGTTAGTAATTGGGAAGGAGTAAATCTTTTGGAAACATGGGTAGCGGAATTAATTGGAAACACCTCGTGCGATTGGAAACTCACGCAATGACCGGCATACCTTCCTTATTTTATGAGATTACCAAATCAATTGAGGATTGGTATCTTAGGTCTTCTAAAGAGTCGGCAAGAGGAGATGAATACAAGGAATCTTTTCCTTACCTGAGTAGGAGATCATTCAGGGCTTTCTATTTAGTCTTCTTTCGTTTTCTCGAGGAGAGCACTTTTGATTAGTAGTAGTAGTTTTAGTTTTTCCTGACTTCGTGGTGAGCCTAGATAGTTTTGATAGTAGTTCTTTGGCTTTTGTGTTTCCTTGTTTTCTCCCGCCACCACTAGCATAGTTAAACAATACTTTGTCTTGCAATTCTTGTTTTTTTGGGTTTTTTCATTTTTCCGTCCTTTGCCATCAAACTCATTAGACCAATACTTGGTTTGTTCTCTCGTGTTTGTTCGAATTATTCAAGTGAAATCTTTTCCTTTGTTAATTCAAGTGCCGTTTCTTCCATATGAAGTGCATGGAATTCCTAGGTTGCATGGCAATGTCAAGGCGTGGCTAATTCCTTTTCTAGTTGAGGAATAATCAAGGCTCGGGGCACCATAACTGTGAGATCGTTTTGATTATTAATTTTAATTTATATGTTCATGGGTATTTAATTGTTCTCCTTTTTCAATTAATTATTATTTGGATTTATTGATTAATGTGGCCAGTTATTCAATTTGTCTAAATAGTATATAGTCAATTAGGGTGTTGGCGCGTCACCTTTAAGCAACCTAATTAGTGACAAACGAGACAGTTTCACCGCCTCGCAAGTGGTCTAATTTGGATCGTGGGGATAATTAACCTAGCCTCAGTAAACCCGCATGTGTGTTTACCATCTAGAATTAGGTCTTTCTAATTCCTAATGCTGTGACTACATTAAATCCTATGAGCGTCTCTAGGGTTGTCTAGTTCACAAGAGGGTAGTCTATGAGCGTCTCTGGGCTACTATAAAATTAAGGAAAGATTGGTGGTTGGGCGTGTCGCTTGACCACTATAACCAATTTATTCATGAACGTGTAAATATTTTCATGTATCTATGATCAGTTGTGTACACCAGTGCCAAGATTAATTCCTTGACTAGGTTGTTTTAATTAATTGTTTCTTGTGTTATTTGATTCTTGCATACTCGCTTAATTTAGAATTTCAGTTTTTATTCCTTTTTAATTAATTGCTATCTTTTCCAAAACCCCCCTATTTCTCTGTAGGAAATAAATCACCCAGTCCCTGAGGATACGACCCTACTCTCCATTATACTTGAATTTATATTCTTAGAGTAGGTATTTTATTTTTGACGGTTTGACACCCACCATTAAGTATCCCAGGATCTTTGAGGTTGAGTCCACCGCACTATTGAGGTTGACACAGTGTGCTCCATGCTATCCAAGGAAGTGCGGTTGGAATGCCAGAAGAAGTTTTTATATGTTTTTCACAAGTGATTGGTGATAGAGGAAGAAAGTTTGTAGGAGGACATGATGTATGAGCTAATAGAAAGTAGAGTTTCTGCGATGAGGCATGCTCGACCGGTGAAGAACAAGAATTTTGAGTGCGAGGTTGATATTCTTGAGGTAGCCTTCTCTAGGAGGAAGTAGAAGTCAATCTTGGTCATTCTTCCCATGACAAAGGCTAGTATGAGATATCTAGCTTACACTGGGCATGATGTACAGCAAAATATCTCTGGCTCCCCTAAGGTTGTTCAAGGAAGTTTTTGGGAAAATAGGAGGGGAAGATTTGGCTTGGTTTATAGTTTAACCCGAGGCTTGGCAGAAGGTATCAAGAAGTTGATTGACTTTGGTACAGGGGGCTTTATTAGTGCACAGGAATAGTTGGCAATCATCTACAAATGATAGGATAGGAATATGAGGGCTATTGTTTGAGGTGCGGATAGATTTGTATTGCTAACATGCGATGCATGCAGAAGGGACCGGATGAAAACTTCGATACAGATGATAAAAATGGTGGCCAACAATGGATCTCCCTGTCGGATACCTCTCTGGGTGTGTATTCTCTTGGTTTTCGTCGCATTGAATAAGATCTATACGGAGGAGGTGGTGATGTATTCCATGATGAGACAAATCCGGTTTGGGGGAAAGCATGCCTGGTCAGGGTCTGTTTAATGAAACCCCATTCCAATTTATCAAAAGCTTTGGCATAATCTGGTTTTAGGGTGATCTGACCAGTTTTTAAGTGGGATTTATGCATGGTGTGAAGGACCTCATATGCTAGCAGGACGTTGTCTGAGATTTTTCTGGAATGATCAAAGGCATTTTGGAAAGGGGAGATGAGTGAGAGAAAAATTATTCTAATACGTCCCATAATGATTGAAGACATAGCATTGTATATTATGTTGCATAGACTGATGGGCCTTAAGTGCTCAATTTTGGGTGGATTTTCTGTCTTTGGTATAAGGACTACAAAGGTGCAGTTGAGCATTTTTAATAAGTGTTTTAAGTTGAAAATTCCTGAATGAACTTTGTTACTTCTGTCCCCTTTATTGGCTAGGACTTCTTGAAGAAGTAGGCATTAAGACCATCCGGCCTAGGGCTTTTGCTATTTCCCATTTTGGAAAAAGCTGTTTTAACTTCGTCTTGTGTGATAGGCTTGTTAAGTAGGGAAATTTGATTTGCAGTTGATTTGGGTATATTTGGGTCCAAGTGTTTGGGGTATGGTTCTGGGTTTGAAATTGCTTGCAAAGAGAGTGGTGAAATGGTTGAGAGGTAGTGTGTTAATATCATTGTGGTCTGTTATCCAACTACCATTATAAGGGTCTCTCAAGCCCTGATAAAGTTCTAGTGGTGTCTTGGAAACGCATACGAATGGAAAAAGGATGTGCTTGCTTCTCCTTGACGAAGGCAGGTAATTTTTGCTTGCTGAGTTAGGTGCGAGTAAAGGGAATGGAGGAGGTTATGGTAATGGTTCGTGCAGCTTCTTTCTTCGGCTTAGAGTTCTGGGGTAGGGTTGGAATCCATAAGAGTTTGAATGTTATTCAAGTTATTTGAGGCCCTAGCTGTGCTAAGGGCGATTATTGCCAATATTCTGATTTAGTGGCCAAAAGCTGTGTGTTTTATTTTTATTTTTTTATTTACAAAGTTAAAGGCACGAGAGCCTTCAAAATTTGTTCACCAGATGTTAGCCACTATGCTAGCATATTCGGGAATATTAGCCCAAAAATTAGAGAAGCGGAAGTGATAGTGGGTTTGTTTGGATAGAGAATTTATTTGAGATTTTGTTTGGAATATTTACTGTAGCACTTTTTGTGATGTGATGTATGTGAGATAAAAATGTTGTTGGGAAGATAAAAAGGTGATTGAAAAGTGTGATTATGATGTAAGCAAAGTAAATTTTGCAAATAAATTTTGCAAATTTCTGTTATACAAACAAACCCAGTGTCGTGGAGGCGTAATACCTTGGATGATAAACAACATAGCTAAGTGACCAGAGGTGGATGGGGAAATATGAAGAACTTTGGTCTAGGGGTACAGTTGGGTCCAATTAAGGTTAGCCAAATCCCAGTATGTCCAGGGCCGATGTGTCCATTAGTCTATGCGAACCTAGGCCCATAGAATTCTCAATCAAGAAGTTGATTGTTTGCAAGGAAGCTCTAGAAATTTATCATTTTGCTGGTAATGCCATGCACTCCCTCCTCAACCCCCCTCCAAAACCCCCCCAAAAAAAGCAAAAAAGTGTTTGGATGGAGAGAGCATACTATTGAAGTCTCCCAACACTACCAAATGCAGAGTATCATTTTCAGCAATTTGGAATAATTTAGACCATACTTGTGACTAGCGCTCAAATTGTGCATAGCTATATATGCCAGTTAGAAGGAATAGGTTGCCGGAGAGCATTGGCTTGGCTTTGATATTGGTCAGACGTTCATCGCTGATGGCCTCCTTGACATCCAGCACTTGGGTATCCCATAAAAGGCTGATATCACCAAAGTGTCCTTGAGAGCGAATATGGAGACGGCCATTGTAGTGCAGATTACCCAGGATTCATTGACTCTTGACACTACCATTGTCTCGAGGAGAATCAGAATAGTTGGTTGGTGCTTTTGGATCGTGTCTTTAATATAGGTGATAAATGTCCTGCGTCTAATTCCTCGACAATTTCATGCGAGAACGCGAAGCTCGGCTGGTATATTAGGTGTCTAGTTGTCCATTGAAGCTTGTCGGTGCATTATAGTGGTCACATAAGTGCATAGCAGTGGGATTTTCTCCGCTCTCTGTTGCATGTCGTCGTCTAGGGTGATGGAGAACTACTGGGGATATTGGTGGTTCATTAGTGCTTGGTGGCTGTGAATCTTTTCGCAACTTGCTGAAATGCCTAATTGTTTTATGCACCATGGGAACATGAAGAGATGGCCCTCAGGGTGCTTGGACTGGATGGTGAAGTGGTTTCTTTAAGGCCATAGAAACTTGTCATTGCTTGGGGCGTTTCCCAGGGACATTGATAAGAGCATCCGTTGTCGTGTTTCTGGTGGATATGAAGAGGAAGGGTTCTATGGAACCTGGTGGAGGTCCTTGTATTTCCTCTTGGTTCAGAGCTTCTTCTTGCTGAAGGTCTGTATTGCTTAGGTTTGGGCATGCAGGCTTAGAGATGGAAGGTGTAGGGTATGGGATGGGAGAGAGGGGGGGTTGAAGGTGTTGAGGGCTAAAGTTGCATTGATTGATGAGGGTGGGTTGTCCATCGGTGCATGGGTAGGGAAAAGGTTGTGTGCAGAGTTGTGTTATGTTGATTGGAGTAGTGGTGGATACATGGGTAGAAAGTTCAGAGGCGTTGATGCTAGTTATAGTGGTGCAGACTTGTTGGGCTCCATGTATGCTTAGATGTTGTAGGCTAGAAAGAATCTCAGTGGTTTGTTGTCTTCGGGGGGTGTCTACTATGGTGGATTTGTCTGTAAGAATATTTTTGTATGTATTTTGTGCATGAGTCTCCTCGTTATTGTTGGACGTCTATACATTATGATTATTCACCATACAAGCATTGTGATTGGAGAGGAGAGCTGTGTGGGATTTAGTCAAAACAAGAGAGTCAAAACACTAAATAGGTAAATGATGGAGGTGAAACTGGAAATGATTCAAAAACTAATGATGGAGGTGAACCGGTAGAGGTTGTGGTTCGCGGTTAACCGGTAAAGGTTGCGGTTCAATCGGTCCGGCCGGTTCATTTTTTTTTTTTTTGCTTCTCCTCCTTCTCAAGTCTGGAGCTGTAGTACTTCAGCAATCAGTTATTTGTGGCACTTTACTACTTTTCATTAACACACTTTAGTATAAAATGGTCCCAAATCCCATCTTTTGTTCACCATTAATGATATTTTCCAAATATTTTGAGGGGAAAAAAGTTTAAACCCAATAACTTTGAATACATCAATTCAAGAGTACTTTATCTTGAAGTGTCTTATAAAATTTTCTTAATAACATGAAAATTGAACATAAATTTTCTGAAATTTGATAAATGTAATTTCTTTCAACCATACAAAAAAAAAGCCTGAAAAAATTTGAAATATTAGATACATCTTTAACCGAAAATTGGGAAAACAAAAAAAAAAGAAAACCAACATCAATAAATGAAAAGAATTCAAAGATTCAAATTAAATACAAAAACTCCACGTACAAAAAATAAATAAAGGGAAGAAAACTTGTATAGATTATGTTAAAGTTGTGGAAGAAAACTTCAATAGATTAAATTAAATACATGGAAATTTAATAAAGGGTAAGAGAGAGAGGAGGGTGGAGGAGGTGGAGAGGAGAAGAGGGAAGAGTAGAGTTTGTGCAGGAAATTTATTGTAGTAACCCTAAAAATCAGTGATTAAAAGAGGAATGATTGAGGTGAAATTGTAAGGATGCAAGATTGAATCCTCCGATGGTGAAATTTAGTAACTCTAAAAATTAGTGATTAAAAGAGAAATGATGGAAGTAAAATTGGAATGAATTCAAGATTGAATCCTCTGAACGTGGAATTTAGTAACATTAAAAACTAATGATTAAAAAATGAATGATGGAGGTGAAATTGAAAATGATGCAAGATTAAAGACTCTGAACGTGGAAATAGAGAGAGGCATGAATAGGTAAATGGAAGTTTCATTTTTTATTTTACTTTTCATTAGTTTTATAAATTTTTGTACTCATCTAACTTCAAAAATACTTGTTGGTGTTGTGGTTAAGACATTTGTGTCTTATATATGAGGTCCCAAGATTAAATCTCATTACCACCACATTTTATATTTTCAAAAAATAAAAAAAGCCAAAAAATCGCCGGTTCGACCGGTTCTTGACGGTTTTTGACCATTTCCGGCTATTATAGAGAACCGGACCGGTGGCATGGCCGGTTCGCAGTTCAACCGATCAAACCGGCCGGTCCGGTCCGGTTTTGAAAACATTGATGAAAAGGAAAGATTCTGGGATATTAGGTGGGATTTTACAGCTAGTGGGATAGCAGGTTGGAGAAGGAGTTCGCCATTTGGAGATGCTGAGAAGCTCGCTTGTGCATCGAAGCCACATGGTGGGGGTGGGCCTGTTGACCATGATCTTTGACTTGATGGGTTAGCTATTTTTGGGTACATGCAGGTTTGCATTAGAACATGTGCCAGGGTGCTTCATTTGTGGTGGTTTTAGGAATAACCCAGGTCGTGTGAACTTGGCTAATCTGGGGGATTAATCTGCAATTAAAATAAACTTCAAAGGAGGTAAATATAACTTAACCAAACCTTCTGCGTTTTTGTGTTATTTTAATGTTGTCCTTCTTAACAAGCAGTAACTAAGATAAGATAAAGCTGTTTTAACATTTTTTTTAAAAAATATTTTACAAAAACTTCTGCTATTAATAATTATTTAGTTTTCATTTATAGTTTGCAATGGTATCCTAAATCACATGTTGTTTGTTTATAGTTTTCATAGGTTGCATTTGATAAAATTGAAATTTAAAAATTAGACACTTAAATTTGAAATCTGAAATTTGAATCCATTAATTAATTGAATTATTAAGTACTAAATTTAATACATCTGAATGTATAGCATATTAAGTAATAAATGAATAGTTTATCACTTAATTTTGAAAACAAGTTTTGTTTAGAAAATTTAGTGTCATTTAATTAATTCAGATGTTTTAGTTTGGTTATTAAATGTATCTGAACGTATTAAAATCTGAACTTATTAAATTTAAATGTTTAATTGAGTTATCAAATGGGATCTTAGTGTTTGCTAATCAATTATTATTAATATTGCATATGCATTTGGTGTTCCATACCACTAGGAATATTAGGGTTGAGATAGGCTATTAAGAGTCTATTGTGACTTGGAGTTGGAGAATTGGATTTCCCCCCTTAAGTTTCAGTACTAATTCTAAAAATATATGGAGTCTCTCAAATTTCATGTTTCACGTATTTGGGCCTCATACTTTTTAAGTTTGTGATTATACACACACACACACACACACACACACACACACACATATATATATATATATATATATATATATTCCTGGTGTTCAATTTTTTTTAACCATCAAAACTATGACAAAACTAAGATCGCATTAAAAATAAATGGAAAAAACAATTTATAACTTTGTATTCAATGGTGTTTGATTGTCCATTTGAAAAAAAATCATTATCATACAATTTCAAAAGGACACACATTAATTTCGCAAAAGTTGAAAACTAAAGTTTGGATTACATCAAAACACAAGGACCAGAATTAAAAAAAAAAAGAAAAGGAAAAGGAAAGCCTTGAACAACAATTTTGTTGCGGTTAAAAGGGGGAAATAGAATTTTTATTTCTTGGGGAGCAAAACAGAGGTTTCTTATTTCCTCAGTCACTCTTCGGTCTCCTCTGCTTATAAAAAATCTCCCCCAAAGAAAAACCGACAGAGGGAGACCGAAAATTCAAGAAAAAAAGGTACAGAAAAATCCGATGGTAAATATGAGGAGAGATAGTTGTCTGGCAAAAGTGGCTGCTGGGGTTGCCATCGGTGGCGCTATTGGCGGTGCTGCTGGTAAAATTTGCATCGCCTTTTGTTTTTCCCCCTTAAACCCTAATTTTGCTTATTTTGTCAAAACCCTAGAATTTAGTTGGATTTTTACTCATTCTAATTGTTAAATTAGAAATTAGAGAAATGGCAGGTCTTAATTTCGCTTATTTATCTCCTCGAGGTTAGCGGAATTTCTTACTAGTTAGTACCCTGTGAAAAATGGTTCCTTGTGCTTTGATTTTTAACTGATTTTTTTTCCGAGAAAATGAGGTTCACTTGGATATTTACCCAATTTATTGCCCAGGTGCTTGTTATGGAACTTTTGACGCTATTAGATGCAAGGTAAATAGGTTTTCCCCCCCTTAAATAAGTTTTTGTTCATTTTCGTCGTAGTAATTTTGTTAGATACGTTATTGGTTCTGATATTTCTTACTTTTCGTTTCATATTTTAATGTCTTTCTGGGGGATAGTGGGTTTTTTATTTTTTATTTTTTTATTTTTTTGGGTGTTGAGGTGGGTGGGTGGGCTGGTCATCTAGAAGAGGTTCAGTCATTCTTGAAGTTTCTTATACTAATTTAGGAGGAAAGCCCAGTACAGTGTCTAATTCGATTTTATGGTAGCCAGATAATTTTTGAAGGTTTTATGCTAACTTATTTCCTTTGGACATGGTTTTGCATGAGGGCCTGCGGCTTAAAATGCTTTGAAAACCATAGGTGACAGTTACTGGCAGCAGAAGTTTCTGGCTTTGATAAGTTTTAGAAATGTTTGTTTTCCTAGTTGCCTTAGTATTAAATGATACAGGAAAATAATAAAAGTTATCATATGTTGACAATCAGTTAATGTATGTAGATTGGGGATAACCAGTAGCCTGGAAGTTCAACTTTTGCTCTTAGCATCAAAGGTTACTTTTGCATTCATTTTTGTCCGGATGTCAACCTTTTAAGAGTCTTTTGACTCAGAATATTTCCATATCAGTCCTGTAAATTTGGGTTTTTCAGATATTCTGTTGAACCTAGTTCTGATTAATATTTTGGTTTACATGACATCTGAAGCTTTCCTTTTGATTAAATTATCCTTTTTTACTTCATACCTTGCAAAAATTTCAATTTTTTTCTCCATGTTCTTTTATGGCCCCTTCATTGTTATCTCGCAAACCACCTCAAACTTCAAAATGAGGTGCCAGTAAACACCAGTTTTGGCACTGTTTCAATTCAATTCTTCATGGATGGTGGAAGCTATTTGCAGTGCTAACCATTTTGGCCTCTATTTCATGGCTAGATTAATTATCAACTCACTTTTGGATGTTGATTTTCAACATCTTATATATTTTGCTTGAATCATGTAAAGGACCTCTTAACATCCAAATTTGTATGATGACATTGATAACATCGTGATCTTGGGTTCCTGGAGAGCCTATCTTTCCATTGTTCCTTTGAAGAGCTTTACCTCCATTTAATTTAATTGCAAATCCTACAAAATCTTACTTCCCCCCCTCTATTTTGCTACACATTGTGGATAATAAATGAGTCATAGAGTATTATCTATCGGTTATCTATGAACTTGGATATGGAGAAGCACGATATCTTAGTGAATGAAGTGGCCAATTTAGATGTTTAATGGTTATTGGTTCCCCTTTTTTTGTTGCTTTGAATTAAATGCACCATTTTTTTTTTCAATCTGATTTGCTAACTTGAAACTTTTTCCTCCTGAGGAATGCTCTGCACTTAAAATTCACATCCAGTGTCATACTGATTGAGGTTGCAATTTGAAACTGACACTATTTCTCAATATCTCAATATGTGGCTATGTACCTGTGGGTAGTTTGTAGTACCTGCCCTAGTAGAATCATTCATTTCAGTTTGTAACTTTTCTGCTATTACATGACACGTTCTTGGCTTTTGCTTGGTGTTTTGCTACCTTATAATGGACAGTATAAGGTTATTGTGTGTAGGGGACGAGTCATTGATGTGTGATTCACCAGAAGTTCAAGTAATGGATTCTGAATTTAGGTTAAGGGGAATGCTGTCTTTTTTAATGTGCTTTAATTACTTATTCTGCTTTATAGATTTCCTGACTCCTTTTCCCTGTGTCCAAAACCTATAATAAACTATAGGCTATTGGTTTTTCTTTACTTTCTCACACTTTGCATTTGACTTCGTATGCTAATAAATGCATGCTTTTGGTTGACGAATATGGAGTAATTAGACTTGTTATCTGAGTCAAAGGGTGCTTTCAACACATTGGAATTGAGATGTTATTAAGTCCTATATGTTGAGAGTTAGAATCAAGCTTTTAGTATCTGTTTCTTGGTCCTCACTTATACAATATGTTGATGTATCTGTCCAGGTTCCTGGCCTTCTGAAAATCAGATATATTGGACAATCCACGCTGGGAAGTGCTGCGGTCTTTGGTCTTTTCTTGGGCGCTGGAAGCTTGATACATTGCGGGAAGTGATATTACGTTTTGCTTTGCTGCGTTTGATGTTAGTTTATGTTGACTTGCCCCTTACATATGATATGCACAGAACAGTTTCTGTATTATGAGTGTCCTGGCAACATTTCTGTAGCTCGTTCAAGGTTGTTCTGTAAACGCTGCGTGGAGATCAATTTTTCTTGAAGTATGGCGTTTCAATACCTTGTCTCTTTGCTGTGGTTTGACTGTGTTGATATCAACATGACAAGATTTTACAATTTATCAGTTCTATATTGGAAATTGGAATTGGAATTGTTGATGTACTCTTCCGCTTAGAGTTTCTGGTAATGCTAGGAGAAGAGGCATGGCAGCATTAGTATCTTTCCACTGATTAAACCCAGTTTCAAGAGACACATGTTATCTCTCTAAGTGAGCACAAGGTTTATTGAGGAAACTGGGTTATTTATAATATCTACCGACCAGCAGTGGCTAATCTATAAGCTCAAAAATACCTACTCATATAACATTTCAAATATGACTAATAAAAATAAATAAATAAATGAAAACTCTACAATATCTATCTTCTTCCACCCACTACACACCGCAACCACCTCTCCCTCTCCCTCTCCCTCTTCCTCTCCGTAACTCCTCGTTCCTCTCCCTCCCTTCTCCTTCCTTCACCCCTCTCCCCCTGCCTTCCCCCATCCCCTTTCCTCCAAATACCTTTCCCCCTCCAACAAAAGAAACAATCCCCTCTCCATTTCTCATTAGATGCATGCCTGTGTCAAACTATTCTGAATCCTTGCCCCCCAAGTTTTCTGAAGAAACATTTTGACAATCACCAGAGACTAGAGTAGGCATTCCTCCCTCCATTTTGGTCAATTTAGGGGAAATTTATGCTTCTAAAGGAGGTGATTCATAATTTTCCCAGGCAGCGCTATATTGCAAACTGATTTCAGAACGCTTTTGATTTTCAGAAAGCACAAGGAAAGTATCCTTTATGAGTTTAAGAGCAACACTGTACTTGGGAAGTTATGCTTCAAAGGCTGCAGCATGTTTCTCAATCTCTAATGTTGATGCTCACACCACTTATTTACTCTCCCATGAATAGAACGGTCAGGGCCGAATTGAATATTCGGACTCATAAGTCATTGTTCCGGATCCAATCCATGGACCCGGCGGGTCCAATAGTAACGGATTTGGATCCGTGTCCGATCGGGTCCAGATCCGGGTCGGGTCTACCTGGTAAAAAAATAATTATGTATATATTTTTTATATTTTTTAATATGTATATATATTTTCTAATTGTAAAAGTATTAATATATAAATATTTTATACTTGAGAGAGTATTAATATATATATTAATAATATGTATTATATATTTTAATAAATGTAAGAATATTAATATTATACATGTAAGAATATTAAGATGTATATATATTTTATATTTATTAATTTATTTAAGCAGATCCGGATCGAAATTTCATATTCCATACCCGACCCGTTTTTTATTAGAAAAAACGGATCTAGATCCGAATCCGAATAAACGGAACTATGCCTAGTTCGGATCGAAAACCGGGACCCATTGACAGCTCTAACTGCGAATGTGAACCAAGTTTGTACGGACTCAGAGAATAGTTTTGATTAAGCTATGTTTTAGAGTTGCATTTGTCGCGCCCCATTTTTTGATTTGAATGGTGAAGAGGGAAAGATTTTGATTTTTATTTGGTTTTTGAAAAAGAAAAGGAAAGGGGTCATGGGACTACAAAAATGCGACGGTTTGGACCCAAAAAATAAAAGTCTAGAAAAGGGTTTTTAGAAAAAGTTTGGAGTCGCCACTTGGTATGGAGTTTAGGTGTACCAAGTCACCCAAAAGATTTTAATTAATGAAAATAAACAAAGAAAAACCCTTTTTAGACGACTCCAGGTCTTTGAAAACTAGAGAAAAAGGTTCGGGGGTCACGGTTGAAAGAAGGGAAGGCAAAGATTCGATGTTACTCGTCTCTAAGGCACCCTTCTAACCTAGCCAAAGCTAGTTGCAAGATTTAGTTGAAAATTTCTTATTTTCTAACTTTAAAATTTATCACATTGGGATGTTGTCTATATGGATGCAAAATCTAGACCTAATGTTGGATCGAGAGGAGCAAATGTCTCCTTGAGGTGTGATTGGAATTGATCACATTAGTTGTGTCATCCAATTTTGATCCCTCGAGGAGGTCACGAGAAATGCAAATGATGAGACTCGAACAAACGGAAAGTAGGGTTTTCAAAATGCAATCTTTATAAAATATCAAGAGAAGAGAAATTGGATTTTTGAAAAAGATCAATTTTAAGTGCAAAAAGGAACTTGAATTTTCAAAAAGATGTAATTTTAAGAAAAGTGGCTTTTTAACTTTGAATTGCTAAAACATGAAGAAGAAAGTTGATTTTTAAAGAATGATTTTGATAGCATTTTAAAATAATGCATATGTATGTCCTAAAGAGGAATAATGCAACATAACGGGTGCGGGGGACTAAATTCGTGACTTTGAATCTTCCTTTTCATAGAAGGTAATAAAAGCGTGCTAAGGCTAGGAAGCCATACTCGCTCTTTTCCCTAATTCAAAGGGTAATGTCTTAAATGCACTAATCTAATAAAAAGAAAACTAAATGAGATGTTTCACATACGGGATGAGATAATAGTGACATGCCAAATGGAAAGAAAACTCTAAAAGTGAAAAGTGTGTGAAATTTGTATCTAATGCATGAATGGCGTTTAAGGGTCTAGCATTGGACTAGCCCTCGTCAAAAGGTTCTCACTAACATTGGATTAGTGAGAAATCGAAAGGGAAGGCCACAACTAGCATTGGACTAGTGTGGTGACGTCAATATATTTACACAATAAACATGTAGACATGATAATAAAGTGAATAAACACATAAAACACATAAACACATAACACATAGACATAATATCTAAATGCAAGGCCCTAGGAAAGCAAATAAACACATAATCATGCAAGCATGCAAAATAAACATATAAAAACTAATTATTACATTGGGGGAAACCTAAATACATTCTAAGGGGCAAAAATTCGGAATAATAATCTAACTATTACATTTTCTAGAATAAATACACTTTTTGCCCAAAATTAAACCTATCTATTACAATTTGGCATCCAAGGCCTCCAAATGATTTACTCAAAATTAAATGACATAAATAAAGACTAGACATGAATAAAAGCAAAGGGAAACTTAATTTAAAACATGCAAAATCATGCAAAAACACATAATAAGCACATAATAGGGGAAAGAAGTTACCATCCCTTGATGTGAGGCATTAACTGAATCCTTAAATGATGGGAATGGTTATCTAAGACTCAATATCAACAAAAGGGATCAAGGTACCAATTTAAAGGAAAAATCAATCAAAATTCAAAGAAAAGGCATCTAAACAGATTCTGCAAGCAACATAGACAAGACTAGGAAATAGAGTAAGATTCCGCAGAACAAGAGCGAAATATCAGTAATACAAAAAGAGGTTACGCGATGAAAACGCTGGAGTCACAAGCTAGCGTTACAAGCAAAATCAAAATCAAAGGGGAAGCGCTGACTAAACGCGGACTCAACAGATAACAGCGTCTCTTCCCATCTTCAAAAGATCAGGAAGATTGCTTCCAGTTTTTCAATCCACAAAACGTAAATGAGATCATCAGAGACAACAGGTTCCATTTCAAAAAATAAAAATCACCATACACATCATATCGAAGCAAGCTAAACCCACAAAGATCAAATCATAAGCATTAACATCATCAAATACACAGAAAAGGGAAAGGAAAAGAACTGTTAGGTTAGAAACGCGGATTGTTACGCGGATTGGCCTGCGTAACAAGCCAGCGTTTCTTCACATCTTCAAGTATTCAAACAGAAAACGCGGATCGTTACGCGAAAAAGTCCACGCAAGAGGTCCGCGTTTCTTCACAGCTTCAAACATTCAAGAGGAAACGCGGACCATTACGCGAAGCCGTCCGCGCAAGTAGTCCGCTTTTCTTCACATCTTCAAAGCGAAGAACATTTTTCCAGAAATTTCTGAATCACAACAAAGATCATCACGTAAGCATCAAACGCGTCTTATTTTAAACGTAAAACAAATCTACTAGCCTTACCAAGGCTTTATAAACCAACATGCTCATATAACGATAATCATCATCAAATATCCCAAACTAAAAGAAAAACTACTCAAGACCTTGGTTCCACCAAAAGGCCCAAATCTCGAGATAATTTCACGATCAAAACAAGAATAGAGTATAAGTATGTTACCGAATAAGCTTGAATAAAACCGAAGGAAGGCCGAAATTCCAAGAATAATCTCCTCAAGTGTGAAACCCTAGCTTTCTTTTCTTCTTTCTTTTCCTTTTCTCTCTAATTCCCAGCTTTTTCTCTCTCTCAAAACTCTCCTAATTGCCTCTTTTCTCTCAGATTTTCCCCTCTTTGCTAAACCCTAATCTAGGCTATTTATAGCCACCAAACCTAGAACTAAGGGTTTTGATGTTCTTGGATGAGGTGAGCTAATCTTGAACGTTAGATGAGTTGTTGGGGTATAGGGGTGAGTTGGGAATGTTTAAATAGGTTTCTTATCGTTCAAGCATCGAAAATACAGCTTGGAAAAGGATGATCCAAGCTCGGAAAAATCCGCTGGCCATTTTTTTTTCTCGCTCGACAGTTGCGGACTAGTTACTGCGGACTAATCCAAATCTTGGTCAGCGTTTTTGACTTCTTTTTTTTTTTTAAGAAAACCTACAAAATGAGAAAATATGTTAGAAAACTCAAAGATAAATAACTAAACATTAATAGATAAAAACATAGGAAAACAAAAGAAATAGTCAAAATTTGGTGTCTACAGCTTGCCCCTCTTTGTCTGAGTTTCGAAGAAACTCTAGACAAAGACGTAGACACCAAATGCTTACCTGGTTTTGCTGGTTGCATCTGAACCATTGCAAATAGTAGGAATATTAGATTGCCAAAATTTCAAACTAAACAAGCATAATGTGACCAACTGTAGAGTTGCTCACGATATCTCCATGAGAATCGGTCAAACGTAGTTCCAAGCAAATGAACCATGATGAAATGAATACTGAATCTTGTAAAATTGAGAACGGAGATAGAAGGGTGCCGGAGGTTGAGACTCACCAATAGAAATTTAAATATCAAGAACGGAGATAGAAGGGTCACTGAGAATTTAAATTAAAGAAAAGATAGAATGCCGTGAGACTCACCAACGAAATTTAAATTTGAAGAAGGGGAGGTAGAAGGTGCCCGCGGAGGTTGAGACTCATCAACGTAAATTAAATATCAAGAACGGAGATAGAAGGTGCAGGTCGAGACTCACCAACGTAAATTTAAATTTGAAGAACGGGGATAGAAGGGTGAAGAGGTGAGACTCACCAACAAATTTAATTTTGAAGAAGGGGATGCCCTGGAGGTTGAGACTCACCAATGTAAATTTAAATTTGAAGAAGGGAGGAAGGGTGCTGTGGAGGTTGAGACTCATCACGAAACTTAAATATCAAGAACTGGAGATAGAAGGGTGCCCGGCGGAGATTGAGACTCACCAACAGGAAATTAAATATCAAGAAAGGGATAGAAATCATGAGAGTCTGAGACTCACCAACAAATTTAAATTTGAAGAAGGGATAGAGGGTGCCTACGGAGGTCAGACTCACCAACGTAAATTTAAATTTGAAGAAAGTGAGAAGGTGTTCTACGGAGGCTAAGACTCACCAACAAATTTAAATTGTGGGATAGAAGGAAAATTACAGGCTGAGACTCACCAACGTAAATTTAAATAAGGTGGATAAGATTCTGGCGAGGGTCGAGACAATAAATTTAAATTTGAAGAACGGGATAGAAGGGTGTCCCCATGAGGTCGACTCACCAATGTAAATTTAAATTTGAAGAAGGGATAGAAAGGTCAGACTCACCAACGTAAATTTAAATTGAAAGATAGAAGGTGCCCGGCAGGGTCGAGACGCAACAAATTTAAATTGAAGCAAGGGGATAGAAGGTGAGGTCGAGACAAAACGTAAATTTAAATTGAAGCGAGATGGATAGAAGGGTGCCCGGCGAGGGTCGAGACAGCAACGTAAATTTAAATTGAAGCGTGGATAGAAGGGCTGGCGAGGGTCGACAGAAAAATTAAGCGCAGTCGAGGCAATAGAAATTTAAATTCTTCCAAATTTAGACTATTCTGGGATTGGACCTCAAGCCCGAATGACTAAACAAACTATTCAAGGGGATTGGACCCAGAACGAATGACTAAAAGAACTATTCAAATGGGATTGGACCCGAGCTTGAATGACTAAACATACTATTCATGGGATTGGACCGAATGATAAACATACTATTCGGGATTGGACCCAAGCTGAATGACTAGATGAAAACATAAATGCTGGATTGCCAGACTTTGAAAAATAAAACACAAGTTGTTCAAACAAGATAACTGTAGAATGCAAGTAATGATGCACTCGACGAAATGATGCAATTCTGATTTTTGATTTTCTTGACTTGAAAAGTAAGTGATTGATAGAAACAATGACTTCTTTTCTTTTCTTTTCTTTTTTTTTTTCAAGAATTGATAAATTTTGAAAAATTGAAGAGTGTAACTGAACCCTTTCCTCTGCAGGGTTGGAACAAATCCACATATGTTGCCATTGTCTTGATCTGCAAACCTTTTCCGGCAAAAGTTAAACTTGAATGCATTATCCAAAATTTAAGAGCACTTCTTTCAAAACAAAATTGCCCCTGTCAATGAATCGTTAACCCCTAAGTCATGAAATAATAACCAATTAGTCCATGGCAATTCAAATTCTCTCTTCTTCTTTCTTTTTTTTTTTTTTTTTCATAAAGTGTAAAACTCTTGTGATCACTGTGACCATTAGAATGACTAAAATGTATCGAACCATGCAATAAAACACATTCATGAGATACTTATGCTTATGAAGCATTGCTTGTTCTCAAGTGATAGGAATATTCATCAAAACAAGTTATGGGATTGAAATAAACCATGTGATCTTGGAAATCCAAATCCCTCATAAACTAGGTAAAACATTATTATGCAATTATTCAATTTGCATCAAGTACTCATAATGTCAAGTAAAGAAAGACAATTATACCTCAATTTTAACAATTCAAACTTGATTTCTCACTTTCACTAAATTTTGCAATCAAACGACTCATATAGTCAATTCAAGCTTGCCTTTTCCATATTTTCTCAGATTTTACTGCTAAAAAGGATTTACCGAAACACGTCCTCTTATTGCAAAAAAATGTCTTTGACGCCAAAATCAACACTTTTAGGTGAAGACTCAGGTTACTCGACATATGCCTTCTTGCTCAAATAGTAAAGATGTCTTTTGACTAAAATCAACACTTTTAGGTGAAGATTCCGGTTACTCAACATTTTACTTGTTCAAACTGCTTTGCATACTCATAATTCAAGCACCGTTTTACGCAAAAGTTAACATTTGTAGATGCTAAACCTCCGGTTACTTAGTACTAGAATCATTGGAGTAGAATTTTGGTTCTCACTTTGCTGCTTTTCTTGCTTTTTCTTTCTTTCTTTCTTTCTTTTTCTTCTTTTTTTTTTCATCAATTGAAAAGGATCATTTGCCAACAAATATCAATCATTTTCTTGTAAAATCCAATAAAAGAAGAAATCTCATTCAATAGGAAAATACTGAGGCATAATTTTCCCTATTTTACAAAACATACTTTCTAAAATGCCAATGTTTTAATCACATAACAATTATTTCCGAGTAAGATGGAAAAAAGGATTTTTCACATCACACGGGCTTTTATTTCAGAAGGATGAAAGCAATTGCAACCAAAATTGGACATTTGCACCCTTTTTGAATCAAATTTGAAAAACAAATCATTTGTGAGGCAAATGTGCAATTTAGAAAAGTTTTTTTTTTTTCATAACATAAATAAGCACATAAGAGCCAAAATTATACACATTCTGATGCAAGCAAATGAATCAAAAGTGTTTCTAACAGTTAAACCTATGTCTAAAAAACAGAACACAAGATCAAACACAAAAAAGAGAAATAAAGCAAGAATGGAATGAAACCGCAAATCAGGCTCTATCGACCCCTCCACCATCGGTCCTCTTGGACAAGTACTCGACGGAATGTCAAGCACGCACATTTCGTAAGAAAGGAATTTGAAAGAGCTGTGGGTTATAACACCTAGTAGTGTGCATGAAAACCCGCTTTCCCAAATTTTCGAAAGGCACTTGTCCTTCCTCAATTTTGCAATTAATCAATCTTCAAAATGATTTAATCATACGACATGACTCAAAATGAAGTTGGTTTCCTCGACTTGACCGACACTTGTCCCTGTTTCTCGCAAAGAAAAGAAATGGTGAAAAGTAATAATAACGCCGCCACCGTTTGACCCTTTATCTCGAAAGCAACTTGTAACATGAGTTCTTGGACGCCGAAGCGGTGTCGCCTTAATTCTGTTGTTCGACTAGTCAGATCTGTTACTCGTTCCGCTTGCAATCCATATCACCCATACCTTCATGGTGATCTAAGAGGATTGTCCTTTGACAAAATGCCACTTTTGATGAAAATATGTGCAAAATTTGTGCAAAGAGACAATTTTATTTTAAAATGACATTACGACCAAGAATGAATGCTAAACATGGCATTTTAAATCAATAATAAGCGTCGGAAAACCATTTAAAACAAAAGCGTCGCACTTGACCCCTTTGGATATCATCTCCTTGAGGTTCTTCGACAGGCAAGGGAGTGCTTTGATATAAGGTAAACCCCGATAAACGTAATCACCGATTTCCCTTGTCCCATGAACCTTCCTTTACCTTCGCTGGCCTTTTTTCAAAACTTGCCTTAGGTACCTTTCGATTTGTAATCAAGTTGACCGATAAAGTAGTATAGTGAAATGGACGGACTTAAACTAATTTGTCAACTTAAACATGTTTGTTAAAATGGTGGCATCAAGGAGACAATCCCTTCCACAAATTGAGAGAATGTATTGCATCATTTGCCTTTGATTGAGAAAGTTCTCTTGGTTTTACAAAAAAGATGGGGGTCTATAACACTAGGTTTTGGGGTTTGAGTGTGGTGTAGAGGCAGGTTTAAACTTGAATGCAAAAATTTCTTTGTAGAAAATTTGCCTTTGGTCTTCTTCTTTTTCTTTCTCTCTCTTTTTTTCTTTTTTTCAAAAATACCAAAATTACCCAGTTTTCTTTTTTTTTTTTTTAAAATACAAAATTGCCAGTGGGTTTGTGATTCTCAAAGGGGGGTTTGCTAAATAATTAATCATTCTTTTATAGGCTCAAACGGAAAAATCAATTTGAAGTGTTTAAATGAAAGAAGAAGGTCGGTGTTCGGACCCCTTTAATTTCTAAAGAAAACTTTGCTCAATCATATGAAAAATCTTTTACACATGTCAATTGATTGGTTGAGGAAAAATCTGTCCATCCATCTCCATAAGAACCAATGTTCCTTGTAGCACCTTTGACGCACAATTTGGAACTTCCCTTAGCCTTTTCTTGTATCAAGGATTCGCTTTCAAAACCTTGTCCCTCACTAAACATCACGGTCTTTTCTTGTTTTAAGCCCCCCTCACCGGTAACATTGCCCATGACAAATGGCATTCAACCTTCTTTCGTCGATCAAAGACAATTGCTCGTGACGTTGCTTGATCCATTCAACTTCTTCCAACTGAACTTCCATTAGAATGTGTAAAGATGGGATTTCAACTTCAGCAGGTAATACCGCTTCCATCCCATACATGAGAGAGTAAGGTGTTACCCCAATAGAAATCCTGATTGCAATTCTCCATGCCAAAAGGGTAGTTTCTCATGCCAATCTCGGTGTGTTTCAATCATCTTGCAAATGATGATATCCAAGTTCATGAGATATCAGAATTTTAGTCCCATCAAATTCAAAGGATGATGTCCAAGGGTCAAAGGTTTTTATTCATGATCATTCAAGAGCAAATAAAATAAATGTGCGAAAATAAAATGAGTGGACCATAACTGAAGGGCAAAAGGAGAAATTCCATTTCATTTGGCAAAGAGCAAGATAACAGATAATACCATGGAAGCATAACTAAAGGCATAATTTTAAACAAACAAAAAGTAAAATAACAAGTGCATTGTTTTTGAAGGCATGATTGATTTTAAAGTATGATTCATTCATTTTTTTTTAAGGACAATCCCCTCAGATTTACCGAAACCTTTTCCAAGCAGGCAGACAATCGGTAGCCCAATTTTGCATGGCCTTCAAAGGAAGCTTCCATATTCTCCAAGACCGTGTTAGGATGGCTCGACAATTGAGAATAACCCCGTCTCTATGTCATCATCGACCTTTCCTTAAATGGTTCACCATCACCTCATCTTCTTCCTTAATGAACGTAGGGTCAAAATTCCTCCTCCACACTTGATCATTCCAACGGCGTTTTATGTTCGAAAGGGTTTCCTATTGACGCTCGCTCTTGCTCATTCTTTTCTTTTAACTATATCCCGCATCTACCATGTCTTGAATTCTATGCTTCAAGGTCCAACAATTAATGCGTCGAATGACGGATTTTAATGGTAAGATGGCATGGGAATCATACCCGCCAGGGGGTCCCTGGGGATAGGTTTGGGAGGAGGCTAATTTTCCACCTTCAAGCTGCCATACAGCTGGTCAATGGGGCCCAGGATCGGTGAAAGTTCGAAAGGTTTTCGATTTTGCATTTCATTAGAGGAAAAGAATTTTGAGCGGGATTTTGTGGAAGGTGTCTAGGAAACATAGTTTTGACGGGGGAGATAGGGTTGGGAAGTTGAAAACAAAGGTGGGGGTCCAAATGAATAGAGGCGGGTCTCGGCACAGGTGATAAACGTGACCTGATGGTAGGGATAAAGTGAGTATGAGTTTGAATTGGTGGGGTGACTCCAGCTCAGGCAAAAGGTGGACTTGATCCCACACAAGCAGCTTCCCTTCTTTTTAAACGGAGCTTCCCTTGCCATTTTGCCCTTGTAATGTTTCCAATTGTCTTGTTTCAGGGCGGTCACATTGACAATTTTTCCAGCTTTAACAAACTCATCATATTCCTCCAGCTTATTGACAATTGTGGCAAAAGAACTCCCGTTCAAAAATCTCTTCAAAATATGGTGGGTCATGTGCCTTGATGAAAGTAAACAATCTCTTCTTACGTCATGGGAGGCTCAACTTTAGACCAACTTTCTCCATCTCTTGGCATATGACTTGTGATCCTCGAGTCTCCTTTTGACTCCTTCCAATGTTGTTAGTGGGTTTGCTAACTCACAATTGAATTCATACCGCTTCACAAAACTGTTGACAAATCCAACCAAGTTTTGATCTCTTGAGATTTCAGTGTTCGAGTACCAATCCAAAGCATCTCCTTCTAGGCTCTGGGAAGTGATGCATAGGCAAGTTCTCATCATCCACGGTTTACCAAGCTTGTTGGCAAACATTTTAAAGGCGTCTTAGGATTTCAGGTACCATCATACTTGCTGAACTTAGGGGTCTTGAAACCCATAGTAGTTGGACGCCGTGGAAATAGGCACATATCATTATAATCCAATCCACCATGTGGTTGGACCTTGGTTCTTCTTATAAACTCCTCGAACACTGCTCAATCTCTTCATCGACCTTTGGCCATGACAGCTCATCTATCTCCGGCCTTCCTTGAGAGGCAATGTCCCCTACAAAGGGTTCCGTGTTATGAAGATGAGGTTTGGTATGACTGGGAGGTATGTTTAAGGTGATCTGGGGTTGAGTGTGAAGGTTTGCCTTTTTTAGGTTGGGCTCGACAAGACATAGTCAGGAGTGTATGGAAAGGTGTTATGGCGAGAGAAAGCAATCTCATGAAGGTTAGGAATAGGTGGAACAAGAGTGGTTTGAATATTGGTCGAGAAAAGGTGGATTACTTGTCAGGGAATGCTAACAAAGTGTTCATAATCATTCAGGGTACCACCTCCACTACAATACCAACCGATCAATTACACGCTTTGCTGCCATCTCGCCATCTCGTTGAACCTTCCCAAGACTTCACTTAACCGAGCTCCCAAGGCAGCAAAATCAGGTGACCAAAACATTCCTATCCGAGCCTCGGTGCAGAACTCATGCTTACGGGCTGCTTTGAGCTTTGCTTTAGAACGGTAACGATGGGGCTTGCATGGAAGCTATTTTTAAAAGTACCTGAATGGAAAGAAACACACTTTAGGAGCTTATTCCAAAGGGGAGCTGCGGAGATTTGAAAGAAAAAAGAAAAAGAACGAAGTTAGTGATTGCTTATATAATTCGGATGCATGTCCTAGAGGGCCCTTTATGTCAAGGGTAGGCCTAGTATGAAAATGCAATCCTGGGGTATGCACCATACAATACTGATATCCCATCACTCCGTTGATATGCGATTGGTAAAAACAAACTGGAGGATTGACCAAAAGAATATGCACTGTTTGGCGCATTATGATGACGAAGTTCGAATGGGTTTATTACTTTAATTGATATGTGAAGAGAGGTTAAAAGGTTAATTTAGCATGAAAAGGATTATTCTTGAGGGAAATATGGATCTAGCTCAAATAGCTTGGACGGGATTGATGGTTTACTCAAAAGTCAACTGGGTTTTTTTTTTTTTTTTTTGCTTACCTGTAACTCCACATCTCAATGTTATTTGTAACACACTAGCTCATAAGCCTCCTAAAATCAAGATTTGGCCTTGATAAAATCATTATCTCAACAATGAGAAATTATTTGTGAATTTTTTTGATTTAGTGTCCTTATGCATG
Organism: Gardenia jasminoides; assembly: GCA_013103745.1. Taxonomy (NCBI): domain Eukaryota; kingdom Viridiplantae; phylum Streptophyta; class Magnoliopsida; order Gentianales; family Rubiaceae; genus Gardenia; species Gardenia jasminoides. The sequence continues at coordinate 27,730,051 of CM023099.1, read as the reverse complement.
GGATTTTACCAATTTTGATAAAATGGCCAAAAAAATGATTACTAGAGGTTTATATTCTAGCATGTGAAGACCACTCCATATCTTTGGGTGCCATCATAGAAGGATCGGACCCTACCTTACCTTGTGCGCTACCCCTTTGGATATTACTGAAAACCTAAACATGCAAATCTCATTGGATTATATATCCGAGACACAAGGGTGGTTTATTCCTAATGTGGGATTCCCTATGCGGCATTCCCTCTATGGCTTATGCATGATGCCATTTTATTAAAGCAAGTAAAGGTGTAAAATGAAACATGGCCTATAGGAGCCCCATTTGAATGCCGGGGTAAGCCTAAAAGTGATATGCCATTACAACTTAAATGCGATAAATTCAAACGTGCAATAGCCTATCTAGAAGGATGGCTTGTCTTAAAAGAGTGCCAAAACTCTTATCTCCTAGAGTTTGTGAAATGCAAGAAAAGGGAAGACAACGAAAGGTTAGTTTAATCAACAAATATCACATAACACGTTGGAGCAACAAATTGCACAAAAATAAAGAGGGTGGAATCCCTCTCTCGTGTCTAGTGATCCTTAGGGTAAGGTAGACTCTCCCCCTAGGCAATTCTAACATGGATGCATGAGGTTGGACTACTAATGCATCTAGACTGATAAGGTTACAGGCTCCCAAACCTTCGCACCAAAAGGCAAAAGGTCATCAATCCAAATGCCCCAAGTCGGTTTCGAGTGATCCCTAGACATTGCTACGTGCACGCTGCGTACACGCCACATGTCCAAGTGGATCGATCCTAATCCTAATAGGGAAGAGTGGACAAGCCACCAAAAGTAAAAAAAAGTAAGGTCAAAGTAAAATACATATGCATTATGAAAGTGATTCCCTTTGAGAGGAGGGATTCAAACATCAAACATTTTCGAGGCTCTAGGGTAGATGCATACCCACCCCAATGCAAGGCTGTACAAGTAAATAAATAAACAATAATTCATTCATCATGCAATGTGTGTAAGGAGTGATTTGTACTGGAAAACCCTAAAAGAAAAGAAAAGAATGCAACCTAAAACATCCAAATGTGATATATAAGAAAGTTAGAAAAAGAAATAATCAACTAAATCAAGTGCTCTGACCCTCTTAGGAAAATCCCTTGAGTCGCTAAGTCAAGCCCCATTTTTTTTTGATTTGAATGGAAAAGAGGGAAAGATTTTGATTTTTATTTGGTTTTTGAAAAAGAAAAGGAAAGGGTCATGGACTACAAAATGCGACTGGTTTGGACCCAAAAATAAAAGTCTAGAAAAGGGTTTTAGAAAAGTTTGAGTCGCCACTTGGTATGGAGTTTAGGTGTACCAAGTCACCCAAAAGATTTTAATTAATGAAAATAAACAAAGAAAAACCCTTTTTAGACGACTCAGGGTCTTTGAAAACTAGAGAAAAAGGTTCGGGGGTCACGGTTGAAAGAAGGGAAGGCAAAGATTCGATGTTACTCGTCTCTAAGGCACCCTTCTAACCTAGCCAAAGCTAGTTGTAAGATTTAGTTGAAAATTTCTTATTTTCTAACTTTAAAATTTATCACATTGGGATGTTGTCTATATGGATGCAAAATCTAGACCTAATGTTGGATCGAGAGGAGCAAATGTCTCCTTGAGGTGTGATTGGAATTGATCACATTAGTTGTGTCATCCAATTTTGATCCCTCGAGGAGGTCACGAGAAATGCAAATGATGAGACTCGAACAAACGGAAAGTAGGGTTTTCAAAATGCAATCTTTATAAAATATCAAGAGAAGAGAAATTGATTTTTGAAAAGATCAATTTAAGTGCAAAAGGAACTTGAATTTTCAAAAGATGTAATTTTAAGAAAAGTGGCTTTTAACTTTGAATTGCTAAAACATGAAGAAGAAAGTTGATTTTAAAGAATGATTTGATAGCATTTTAAAATAATGCATATGTATGTCCCAAAGAGGAATAATGCAACATAACGCTGGGACTAAATTGCGGACTTTGAATCTTCCTTTTCATAGAAGGTAATAAAGCGTGCTAAGGCTAGGAAGCCATACTCGCTTCTTTTCCCTAATTCAAGGGTAATGCCTTAAATGCACTAATCTAATAAAAAGAAAACTAAATGAGATGTTTCACATAATGGATGGGATAATAGTGACATGCCAAATGGAAAGAAAACTCTAAAAGTGAAAAGTGTGTGAAATTTGTATCTAATGCATGAATGGCGTTTAAGGGTCTAGCATTGGACTAGCCCTCGTCAAAAGGTTCTCACTAACATTGGATTAGTGAGAAATCGAAAGGGGAGGCCACAACTAGCATTGGACTAGTGTGGTGACGTCAATATATTTACACAATAAACATGTAGACATGATAATAAAGTGAATAAACACATAAAACACATAAACACATAACACATAGACATAATATCTAAATGCAAGGCCCTAGGAAAGCAAATAAACACATAATCATGCAAGCATGCAAAATAAACATATAAAAACTAATTATTACATTGGGGGAAACCTAAATACATTCTAAGGGGGAAAAATTCGGAATAATAATCTAACTATTACATTTTCTAGAATAAATACACTTTTTGCCCAAAATTAAACCTATCTATTACAATTTGGCATCCAAGGCCTCCAAATGATTTACTCAAAATTAAATGACATAAATAAAGACTAGACATGAATAAAAGCAAAGGGAAACTTAATTTAAAACATGCAAAATCATGCAAAAAACACATAATAAGCACATAATAGGGGAAAGAAGTTACCATCCCTTGATGTGAGGCCTTAATTGAATCCTTAAATGATGGGAATGGTTATCTAAGACTCAATATCAACAAAAGGGATCAAGGTACCAATTTAAAGGAAAATCAATCAAAATTCAAAGAAAAGGCATCTAAACAGATTCTGCAAGCAACATAGACAAGGCTAGGAAATAGAGTAAGATTCCGGAACAAGAGGTGAAATATCAATGTAATACAAAATAGAGAGGTTACGGATGAAACTGATGAGCCGCAACAAGGACCAAGGTAAAAAAAATCAAAATCCAAAGGGGAAACGCTGGACCAAACGCTGACTCAGCCATAACAGTCCGCTCTCTTCCCATCTTCAAAAGATCGAAGATTGCTTCAGCTTTTCAATCCACAAACGTAAATGAGATCATCGGAGACAAGGTTCCATTTCAAGAAATAAAATCACCATACGATCATATCGAAGCAAGCTAAACCCACAAAGATCAAATCATAAGCATTAACATCATCAAATACACAGAAAAGGGAAAGGAAAAGAACTGTTAGGTTAGAAACGCGGATTGTTACGCTGGATTGGCTGCGTAACAAGCCGCTTCTCACATCTTCAAATATTCAAACAGAAAATGCGGATCGGATTGCCGAAAAGTCCACGCAAGAGGTCCGCGTTTCTTCACAGCTTCAAACATTCAAGAGGAAACGCGGACCATTACGCAAAGCCGTCATCAAGTAGTCCAGCGTTTCTTCACATCTTCAAAACGCTAAGAACATTTTTCCAGAAATTTCTCAGGAATCACAACAAAGATCATCACGAAGCATCAAACGCGTCTTATTTTAAACGTAAAAACAAATCTACTAGCCTTACCAAGGCTTTATAAACACAACATGCTCATATAACAGCTGATAATCATCATCAAATATCCCAAACTAAAAGAAAAATTACTCAAGACCTTGGTTCCACCAAAAGGCCCAAATCTCAGATAATTTTACGATCAAAAACAGTAAATAGAGTATAAGTATGTTACATGAATCGGAAGCTTGAATAAAAACCGAAGGAAGAGGCCAGAAATTCCAAGAATAATCTCCTCAAGTGTGAAACCCTAGCTTTTCTTTTCTTCTTTCTTTTCCTTTTTTCTCTCTAATTCCCAGCCATTTTTCTCTGCTTTTTTCTCTCTCAAAGCTCTCCTAATTGCCTCTTTTCTCTCAGATTTCCCCCCTCTTTGCTAAACCCTAATCTAGGCTATTTATAGCCACCAAACCTAGAACTAAGGGTTTTGATGTTCTTGGGATGAGGTGAGCTAATCTTGAACGTTAGATGAGTTGTTAGGGTATAGGGGTGAGTTGGGGAATGTTTAAATAGGTTTCTTATCGTTCAAGCATCGGAAAATACAGCTGGAAAAGGATGATCCAAGCTGGAAAATCCGCATTTTTTTTTCACTGTTACATGGGACTAATCCGTGAAGGTCTGTTTGACTTCTTTTTTTTTTTTTTTTTAAGAAAAACCTACAAAATGAGAAAAATATGTTAGAAACTCAAAGATAAATAACTAAACATTAATAGATAAAAACATAGGAAAACAAAAGAAATAGTCAAAATTTGGTGTCTACAGCATTTTACCTATATGGCCTTTATACTCTAGTAATGTATATATGTGCAAGTTTGTGCTCTGGAAGTGAACTTTTCTAAGTACAATCAACGGTTTATGTAAATATTAAACTGTGTTTATAGGTTCGATAGATGGTTTTGTACCTTTTTGGGAGGATATGCCAGTGCTTGCTTCAAATTATAAGTTAAATAATTTTTAGTGACGCTTAATGTCAAATATCTTGGCCGATGGCACAAGTTGAACGACCTAGTTGTAATCAATCTCACAGCCTAGAAAGTTGATATTGGCAGCGGGTAGGATTTCACATACAGTTAGGAACAATTTCGTCATGCGGAAAAAGATCATGGGCTCTTTGCATAGGATCCTTACACCAGCATAATCTTTGCAGGGGTGGGGGAGGGGAAGGGATGGGGGTGGCGGGGGAAGGGAGGGAGGATAAGGAAGTAGAGGTGAGCATTCAGTAGCAATTAGATAATTCGGTTATTTTATTTGTTAAAATTTAAACCTTTTTCAATTTCGAATTGAATTTGGTAAATAGAATTTAGTTACCCAATTGACTTCGAATTCAGTTAAAACCCTATTTATTACAAAATTGAATTCCACAAAATTTTATTCCTGATTTGAACCAGTAAATTATTCATAATTTAACACATTAGTCCTGTTCTACCTATTTGAAGAATTCATTCAAAGTCATTTTGTGACAGCTCCACCTCCCCCTAGAGCGAACCAAAGGGTTCGGCGGACCGCCTGCCCAACTCTCGCCAGGACTCACTACGGACTCCCAAATATCGATCCAAACATTCATTCGTAAAGTCATCAATCAAAGTTATTAAAATTACTAATAAACTCTTACAAAATACAAACCCCAAATTTTCATCAAAATTACATTGATAATAACTCCAAAATACCATAAACCATCAAATTCATCCATTAATTTCAATCTTATACAAAATGAGGAAATCCTACAAAAGTGCTAACTTACTCGATTCACGTGCCTCACCTCAAAACCTGTTAAGGAAAACAAATTGGGGTGAGCTAACGCTCAGTGAGGTCAAGAGAAACATGCACAGGCAACTCAAAGCAATTAAATAAATTAATAAAACAATAAAAGAGCCAAACAGTGAATTTAGCAACAAAACTTTTAAACAGTACAATTTAAAGGATACAATTGCCGTCTCCACGTTTTCGCAATTCTCTGCAATTATTTTCTTTACCAGCATCAATTCAATCCACATGTTGACACTCCGTCAACCACTCACTCTCACAGTCCATATTCATCACTTTTTTCCCTCTCCCGTCTACTTACACCCCCTTGACCGGGCCCGAACTCCTAAATTTGAATAGTGTTTGGCAACCCACTATGAGTATGCCAAGTCAGTGGACTCATTCCAACCGACGTATTTTAAACAGTAAAAACCCATGGTTCACCCAACCCTTACCCTAGCCCCTGTTGCCGGACAAGGTGAAGGGATCCCCGATGGGGTTTGGGCGTCCCCACAGTTATAAACAGTTTAAACAGTTCAATCAATTCAAGCAGTCAAACAAGTAACCATTTAAACAGTTAAACTTAGTTTGAGACAATTCAAGAATGTGAGCGTGATAAAGTACACGCTCACCGAGGAACACAAGCATGCTTTCAATTTATTTACATCATTTAAAGAAATTAAACATGCACTTGAACACTCACCAAGTCAAAAGAACAAGTAATTGATCACACGGGCGGATTACACTTCCACAGGTCCTTCCTCGAGGAAACTTTGATCACCTGAGGACAAATTTTAATCACTAACCAGGCCAAGCGAGTCGGTATGCCAAGCAGTGTTTTTGAAGTTTAGATAACTAGTTCCACTAATTGGCACTTTCAAAGAAAATTCATAACTAAAGTTTTACACATCAGAATTGGGCAAGGCTTGAGCCGTTGGAAACTAGATTCAACCCTCTAAAAGTCGTGAGAAAACATCAAACGCAAATTAACAAAGCAGGGAAGTAAATTTTGGAGATTAAGTGGCTGCTGAGACAAAATCCAGGAAAACAGGCAGAATTTTCAGTCATCTTTCAAGAATCATTGTAGCTCGTAGGAATGGATTTAGTGTGCAAGGGTTATACCGTTAGAAAGCTCTTCGAGTCTATTTTCAAATGCCACTGACAGTACTTAATTTGACTCTCGAGCGCGAAATGACAGTCGTTAGAACAGAATAGGACAGGCTGCCTGATAAAGCAGGTTTCCAGATTCACAGGGCCGACTTTGGTAAATCATTTGGAGGTCGAATACACATTGGATTGACACCAAATTTGGTACACATACTCTTCTATATATGGAATATAATCCTGTCAAGTTTCAGTCATAGAATCCACGGGAAGGTCAGTTTCTAAGTGCCTAAAGTGTGTCCAGGTTTTCAAGTTCAAATCTGGAAATTTGTTCAACTTCCTACTTGGGCAGAAATTTTTGAAAAATCGTAACTTGAGTTATATAAGTCCAAATTTCACAATCTTGGTACCGTTGGAAACCTCTTTGAAAGTTCTAAAACTTTTTAGAAGACATCCTGTTAAAATTATGGGCAGAAATTGCCCATATTTTCGAGAAAGAAATTGCTACAGTACCAAAACAGAACAGAACAGGTTGACTGTCCAGCCAACTTTGAGAATTCACCAAAAATTTAGAAAATTAATTGACCTCTGAAATTTACACAGTGTAAAGTCCTACATAACAAGTTTCAAACGCCACCAACAGCACTCAAATCCGACACTCGAGCAAGAAATTATAGCAGTTCAAACTAGGCTGGTTCGAAATTCTGAGATTTCTGTTTTCCAGATTCACAGGGCAGAATTCTAGGCCTTGTTTGAGTGACGGTTTCTTGTCCAAAAATTACTAAATTTGGTACACCAATACTACCATATAAAGGATAGGTTCACACAAAATTTCAGCCATAAATTCAAACAAATGAATGTCAAACCGAAATGAATTCAAACAGTGCTCAAAGCTGGGGAAAATTTTCCAGATTAAAGAGGCAGTTTTGAAACATCATTTGAGTAACGAAATGGTACTGAAAAATTACCAAATTTTGCAGGCAACAACCTCAGTATATGAGCTACATTTTTACCAAAATTTAGATAAAAATTCGCATGGGAAGGCAGTGTTCAATGAGACCAAAACAGGGCATAAAAATCAGAAAATAAACCGACAAAATAACATTTCCTTCCTCCATTCTTCCTAGCTTTCTAACCTCCATGAATTCATCACAAATTCATTCCATCACACACACACACACATCATGGCAGTCCAATAACAAGAAAGGTGGGAGTTCATAGAGCCCACTTCAACAACCCAAATTCAACACAAAGACAAACAAGAAGCTACAAGCTTCAAAACTAAACAATGGAAGCTAAACAAGAGCCCACTAAATTAAGGTTTGTTGAAGCCATTATACCTCAAGTAGCTCAAGGAAAATTCAAGCTTGTGGTGTGATCAAACCCCCTCTCCTATCAAGCTCCTAGCTAGCTCTCCTACTCTTTCTTGTTGATCCTCAAGCTCTAAGTGAACAAGGGTGGAAGATGTCTCAAACTTTCTTGGTGGATTTGATAGAGGATGGAGTTGATTTTGAAGACAAAATGAAAGGGAGAGATGGGGAAGGGAGTTCGGCTGATGAGGGGAAGAAAAAGAGGGTTTTTTGGTTGTTTGGTATGTAAGACTAGCCTCTTTTAGAGGCAATTATGACCCACATGATTGATTGATATCTTGGTTAATTGATTGATATTTTGTCAATCATTGATTGAATATCTCTTATTTAATGGTAATTGATTGGTATATTCTATTGATTGATATTTCACTCAATCAAATCACCAATCAAATCAATCAAATAGTCAAAGATATTATTTTCAGTTATGAATTATGGTATGATTTCCTTGATGGAAGGAAACCCTAGGGATGTTGATATTTGCCAGTAAGGGTCCCTAACCTAACCTATAAATAGCCTGTGGTATTCCATCAAACTATGGCCTTTTGGTTAGGCATAGGTTAGAAGCTCCCTTACTCTAAATTTCTCTTCTACGTATTTTCTTCTCCTACATATTTTGACACTTTAGATAATAAGAGGAAGAAGACAAAGGAGACATGGTATTAATCTCTACTTGCCAACAATGGATGGTGAAAAGAAGGCACACAGGATGCATGTGGTGCTTGACAACAATGGTTAGAGGTAAGTCATTTAGTTTTCCGCTGCGTAGTACATGTTAAATGTACATATATAGTTTAACATGGTAAAGTGGGAAAAAGTGAAAGGAAGAAGAAACATAAGGCCTTGTTTTATGGTGCCCCAAAAGTCAACTTTAATTTGTAGACAAAATGCTCCAATTAGAGTTTAATCCTAATCACTCACTTCTAATCCCTCAATTAGCTTTTCTTAATCTATTCATGATCATTCTTGTTCTCCGAACGTACGTCACTCTCAGTCCGAATAATTGTCTCGAAAAACGTGCCCATTTTCATTTTTCACAATTAACAGAAAAATCAAATTAATAGTTAAACATAGTTTTTAAAATAAAACGAAGTACTGTAAGATGTAATTGTAATTAAAATGATTTAAAACAATTAAACAAATATTTAGAGAAATTAAATAATTAATTAAATAAATAGGTCAAATAAAATAAAATTTTCGGGTCCTCACACATTTGATCCTTTATATCTTGAATCCTTGATCAATGATTTAACAAATACATAAAATGTGGTTAATTCAAATAAAAATAAAACTCAAAACAATGATTAGTGGTAACTAGTAAATGATATTATCTAAAACTTACAATCTATGAACTTATAATTTACAATGAAGTAATGACTAGTGATATGTCATTTAATTATTTATAGTTTACAAATTATGTAATGCAGAATGCATTACATTTATATTTGTTATTATTCTTACATATCTTAAATACTTAATTTGGTAAAATAACTTTACTGCTTTCAATGGTGAAGGCTAAATAGCTAATATACTAATATATTGTACTTATTATCTAATTCTAATTATGTATAGCATGATAAGTATCATAGTTATGTACTATTATATATTTTATTATTATAGTCAAATTACAAATACTAAGATAGTATATTGTAAATAATGATTAGTGATGTGTCATTTAATCACTTATAGTTTACAACTTATGCAATGTACAATTCATTACACATATATTTGTTCCAATTTCTTACATCATTTAAATACTTGATTTGCAAGTGATTTGATTGCTTTCAATGGTGGAAGCTAATATACTAATATGTTGTACTTATTAGCTAATCCAGATATGTATAAAATGAAGAGTATTATGATGATATATTATTGCAAATCTATATAATTAGTCATATTACAAATACTAAGATAGTATATTGTAGATAATTATATACTAATATTAAGGTAGTATATTATAGATAATTATATACTATTACTATTATTATTATTATTATTATTGCTATTATTATTATTATTATTACTATTATTATTATTATTGTTATTATTATTATAATTATAATAATAATAATATTATTATTACTATTATTATTACTATTACTATTACTATTACTATTACTATTACTATTACTATTGCTATTACTATTGCTATTACTATTACTACTACTACTATTATTAGTATTATTATTATTGTTATTATTATTATTATTATTATTATTACTTTACTTATTATTATTATTATTGCTATTATTACTTATTATTATTGTTATTATTACTATTACTTATTGTTATTATTGTTATTATTATTATTATTATTATTATTATTGCTATTACTTATTATTGTTATTATTGTTATTATTGTTATTGATTATTATTATTATTATTATTGCTACTATTATATTACTTATTGTTGATTAGTATTATATTATTATTATTATTATTATTATTATTATTATTATTATTACTATTACTATTATTACTATTATTACTATTATTAGTATTATTACTATTACTAGTACTATTACTACTATTACTATTATTACTATTATTACTATTACTAGTATTACTATTATTACTATTACTACTATTACTACTATTATTACTATTACTATTACTATTACTATTACTATTACTATTACTATTACTATTATTATTATTATTATTATTATTATTACTACTACTACTACTATTATTACTACTACTACTATTATTATTATCCTCCCTTGAGGTTTCTCATAATATCACTGAGCTCCCCTGAGGTTTTCAAAATCTCACTTACCTCCCTTGGATTGACATTTCTTGTAACATTGTAATCCCTGTGAAAAAAATGCAATAAGACAAAACTTTTGTTGCAATATTACCCTTGTATTATCCTACTTTTGAAGTTTACAACAACAATAAAAAATAAATCGAGACTAAATTTTTGTAAGACGTAAATTTCTTGACTTAAACTATTTATTTTAGTTGTATTAAAAAAAGCAAAATTTACACTTTGAAAAAATTACACCATGAAAAATTTATACGTATAAAGAGATTATTTTAGGTATCAATACAACTTAAACTACCTCATGTATTAAAATATATTTTCCAAAAAAATTTTGAATTTCTTAATTATAACAGTCCATGTAATTTTTTAAGATGTTTGTTAGTTACTAAAATCCTCCTAAGTAGTTGATTTCGATTAGATTTAATTTATCCATTTCCTTTGTTATCTTAACATAACCTCGATATAAATAAATATGGACTATTATTAGATAACAATTTTTTTAATATACATTTTTTGGTTTGAAACTTTTATTTTTGGTTTTATTTTTTAGTTAAATAGTTATCAGGATCAAGGGTAATATTGTCAATTTGTGATTTTTGATATGAATATTTAATTTTGTCAAGTTAACAAGGGAAGTAAGTGAGATTTTGAAAACCTTAGGGGAGCTAAGTGATATTATGAGAAACCTCAGGGGAGGTTTCTGAAATTATCCCTATTATTATTATAGGTACATGATATAATATAATACCACAAACTATCTATTATTAACAGCCATTATTTATACAATATATTAATAGCATATATTATCATTACATTTATATACCTATATAATATATAGTTTTGTATACTAATTTGGTAATTAAAAAATGGTAATTTAGTACCTTATTCCGCTTCTGAATTTGAATTCGAAATCGGTAATTCTCTAATTGAAAATATCATTACCTATTTCATACCATATTTAAATTCGATGAATTCAGTAACTACCGTTTGCATATCAAAGACTGAATATCTGTTTTCAATTTACCAAATTCAATTAGAATTCGATAGTGAATTCGATTCGAGCCGAATTTGCTCAACCCTATAAGGAAGGAGGGGAGGCAGAAGGAGGAAAGAGGAAGAAGGGAGGAGGGAGGAAGAGAGAGAGGGAGGAAGAAGAGAGAGAGGGGGAGGGTACGGTGGTGGAGAGAGGAAAGGACAGGTGGTGGTGGGTTTGGGATTTTTTAGTTTTTTTAAAACTACTCCAATAATATATAAAATTACTAAAATATCTCAATAAACAGTTACAATAACAAATTTTTCATATACAATATAACAGTAAAATTTATGAAAAACATCCAAAAAACACCAAATCCAAGCGCTAAATAACTGATTGAAAAAATTCATGAGTCATTGAACTGTTGTAATTTGTATACAGATAAGTTGTGAAGCTATCAGAAAATTGAGAAAAACATCCTCTTGAAGACATTTTACATTGACGAGTAAGGTTTAAAAATCCAACTTGGACCGCCCAATTGAACCGGTTGAACCGTCAATCTGCTGGCTGTCCAAGTCGAGTTATGTCTTAAATCCAGTGGGGTGAAATAATTGCTTTATTTAGTGAAAATTGGTTGACCCGACCAGTCCAATTGGTGAATCATCGAATCAAAATAGTTTTTCCTAAACCAGTCCAGTTCATTCAATTGGTCAAAATATAAAAAAAGAACAAAAAGTAAAAAAAAATGTATTATAGAAACTAATTAGACAGCTACAGCATATAGTCGGCTCAAGTCAAAACCCAGGACTCCAATTTTCATCCTTTTTTTTATTTCTAATTTTTTGCTTAATTTCCATCAATTTCCTCTTTTCCGAATCATCTCTCCCTTCATCATCTCACCCTTCATCATCTCACCATTAGTCTCTCAAATTTATCCAACAAAGTTTACTTTCATGCCTAAACTATATGCACAGGTTTGATTTCCTAATCTATGATTTTTTGTATTTTACTTTGTAATTTACTAATTTTCTAAAGTATGATTCTTGTCTTCTTGCTATCAAGCTTGTCATATTAACATGATTATAACTCTTTTTATTTTGCTTTGTATCTTTGTTTTCCTTTTAGTTTGTTTTGTTATAAACTTGTTAGCAAAAGGAATATAGTTATGATCATGTATCTAAATCTCTATAAAAGGATGTGCAGATTGCAGATATGATAGGAGTAGTAATATATAATTTAGGTTGGCGATACTGCCGGAGTAGTAATTTTCCTACCAGAACGATTTTTTTCAAATGCCTACAATACCCTCAGTTGGTCAAATCTATACATTCTCATTAATTTTTTTGAGACTCATTGTCCACTAATTACTTTTTTTTTTCTCTCTCACTTTTTCTTCCATTCCCTCCTTACCATCTTCCTACAACTTTCCTATTTTGTAATTTTTTCCATTTTCTTGAAACCTTACAGCATTTGTTTCAAAATCTTTTGCATAATATTTTTCTCTTCTTCATTCTTACTACTTTTCCATCACTATTAGTAATTTCTTTCCTCTTTTTTTTCTTTTCTTTTTGGATATATTCCATTCTGTTTTCTATCAAATAATCTTTGCCTATAGTTTTTGCAATGATCATAAATTTTGATTAATTTTGTATTGCAATTTTATTGCTATTATGGTGAGATTCAAGTTCTCATTTTTGAGTAATTTTTGTTGCAATTATAGCAATATTTAGGTCTTTTGATTTTTTTTTCACTCCAATTCTTATGCATCAATTTGCTTCCATCTCCTTCTATGTTACAGGTGTTTCTTATTGTAAGTTGTTTGCCTACTTGTGGACAATTTCATCAATTTTAGCCGAACTTTAAATCTTTATGGCACAATGGCTACTTAATGGACAAGTTCATGTTTCATTGATAAGAGAAGAAGAAGTCATTAGGCCACATTTAATCCTCCAAACCGGAGTCTTTTATTAAAACTAGATACTACAAGTCTACTATATATATTTAAATTCTTATATTTTATGTTAGAGTCTATGAGAAAACTGTATAATTGCTATTGTGATATCATTGAAATTTCAATCCTATGGTATATGCAATATATTTTATTCGTTTGAATTTTGCTTATTTATTGTGCCCCTGTGCTGTTGATCTCCTTACAAATTTTACAATATTTTTCATTATTTTACTTATTAATTCATATAAATCTCGACTTCAACATGTATCCATAGTTTCTAATAACTAGATTAAAATAATTTTAAATTGCATTAGATTGTACATCCCATGAATATTGAAGGAAAAGTTTTGTCTACATTTTTTTGGAGTTTTTAACTCTTTATATTATTAGTTGTTTGAGTTAAATTATGTTTGTTTTGCAAAAAGTAACTTTTAAATACAACTTTAAAAAACATTAAGAGTGCTTTGAAGTAAAAGAATTATAATATTAGAAAAGATTATGGTAAAAAACTCAATACCAAATCAGTGAGTTATGAAAATAATAGATAAATAAATTAAAGAAAGAGAAAAAGACGGCAAATACTCAATTAATTATAGAGAGGAGAAAAAGAGTAATCAGTGGATAATGGGTTCTAAAAAAAGGGAGGACAAAGATCTCAAGAAAATGGAAAAAATTATAAAATAGGAAAGTGGACAAAGGTCTCAAGAAAATGGAAAAAAATTATAAAATAAAAAGTTGTAAGATGATCGTAAGGCGGGAATGGAAAGGAAAGTGATAGAAAAAATTGAGTTGTTAGTGGACAATGGGCCCAAATAATAATAAGAATATATGGATTTGGCCAATTGAAGGTAATATTGGTATTTGACCAATTGAAGGTAATATTGGTATTTGAGTAGTAATCTGGCAGGAAAATTACTGCTCCGGTAGCATCGCTAGCCTATAATTTATTTTTCATTTATTTATGACATCACAAGTTGAAAGTAGTCACTCTACTGATTGAACTAGTGACTTGTTACCCGATAACTTTTCCAGTTCAATGAATGGTAAGGGTTTTAAAACCTTGCTGACTAGTATCTTTTGGATTAGTACATGAAAGGCAGTTAACATTGCCTTGTCACCACTTTCGCAAAATTCATGGAAGCTAATCTTTGTGCAAAGGCGAAGAGATGTAATCAATTAAAACAATTAGAAAGTTGTACATTTGAGTTCAGCATATGGAAGTCTAAACTTCTTGAGAAAGTGAATTTGGCTTATAGATTTTCAAAGTGCATCTATTTTGGGTATTACATTTTTTCAATTTCATTTTTTTTTTGGCATTTATGGTCCCAAAGCCATACTACATATTTTTTTTTGGCATCTATTCTTTTTTTTTTTTGGCATCTATGGCAACTATTTTTTTGGCATCTATGGTCCCAAGCAATCTATGTTTTCCTATGGTCCCAAAGCAATACTCTGACCCATGGTGGTAATCAAAACCAAACCCACCTAAACTTTTTTATTATACAAAAAAAAAAATCAGAACTGGAAGGAAAAAAGGAAGTTTGGATTCTCAATGTCTCATTCTCACTTTTTGGTAGGTGTAAAGCCCCTAATAAGAAAAATAAATACTAAATACAAAGATACGGCATGAGTTGTAGTACTACATATTTATACTGCAACTTAGCTCAGTACGTCATCTTTCTTAACATGGACAAAGCTTTGATCAACAACTTGAGTACATATCCCATCCTGGCCAGCAGACGTGACTCTTTATTAGACATCAATGGAAGGATCATACAAAGAGGGGACCAAATGAAGGTTACATTTTCTTGTTGCAGTTATCCCATTGTTCTCCAACATATCCAAGTCTTTAGAATCCATGCCATCCGGGAGTCTCCAATTGAAGTGATAAAGTAGAAGAGCTAGTGGAAGCTCAATATTTGCTATGCCAAACAACATTCCTGGGCAAATCCTTCTTCCAGCCCCAAATGGTACAAATTCAAAGTGATTTCCAGTGAAATCTATCGGATTGTTTTCAAATCTTTCTGGTTCAAAACTCTCCGGCTCCGTCCAATTCTCAGGATCTCTTCCAATCGCCCAGAAATTGATGATGACCTTTGTTTTGGTTGGTATAATATATCCATTCACTTCACGTTGCTCCCTGCATTCTCTAGGGAGGAGCAAAGGGACAGGAGGGTGTAATCTTAGAGTTTCCTTGATCACTAACCTTAGGTATCTCAGTTCTTGAAAATCAGTCTCATCTATTTTCTCCTTTCCCTTAAAGGCCTGCCTGATTTCTTTCTGTGCCTTGGCCATCACCATTGGGTTTCTGATCATCTCTGACATAGCCCATTCAATGATTGAGGATGAAGTTTCAGTTCCAGCACCAAACATGTCCTGCGTAATTAACACAGCATTGGGAATTATAAAAATTCATTTACCAAATCTGAAACAATCCCACAGAGTAGAGTGAAGTTTGATAAACACACAGGAATGCTGAGAAAGAAAGAATTAAGGACACTATGAAATACAAAGATGATAGCTTTGATATTGTTCTTGGTGATTGGAAATTGAAGGTCCCCACCATCTCTAACTTGCAGTAGAACATCAATGAGATCTTCTTGACCAGAATCAGCAAAGCATTTCTCATTCCCATTTTGGTTCTTGACGTGCACCCTGATTAAGTTTTCAAATACAGTGTCCAACTTGTGGTGGATCTTCAGTAACCTAGCCTTCGATCCAGACAGGAGATGAAGAAATTTGTAAGAAGGAAACAGATCAGAAATATCAAAACCTCCACCTAAAGCTGCCACTTGCTTCACTAATAGTACAAATTCATGTTGATCTTCTCTCGAAACTTGACCAAATGCAGCTCTACAAACCACAGAACTTGCATATGAGAAAATTAGTTTAGTTAAATTGATCTTCTTAACAGCCAAAGGCCTTATTGATTCAACCAGGTGCAAACCCTCATCCTGCCTAATATTTTTGAAAGACCAAACACTTTTAGCACTAAGAAGTTCTCGGGTACAAATTTTTCTCATCTGTCTCCAGTAATCACCATAGGGGGAGAATGCAATATCTGTACTATCATAACAGATGGTCTTGAACGTGAGAAGTTCAGGCCTGCTTGCAAAAGAAAGATCATGTGTTTTCATGATCTCCTTCGCTACATTTGGCGATGAGACAACAATAGCTGAAACTTGACCAAGCTGCAAATGCATTAAAGGTCCATGCTTGTGAGCTAAGTTTTTCAGACATCGATGTGGAAGTGAGCCTATCAGATGATGCATACATCCAATGAGTGGTAGCTTCCATGGACCTGGAGGTAATTTCTCGATGATTTTGGATTGTTGAGATCTTTTCCATTCTTTGGTAAACGTTAACAAAATTGCTGTAAACAAGAAGAAAGTAATGAAATTTGAGGTGAAATTTTGAAGCTCCATTAGTTTGTGATAGAATGGTATTCCTTCCTCCAACCTATATCATGGGCCACATACAATTTTGAAGAGGGCGGATATATATCACCGCCAAAATCGTCACCAAAGCATCATCTCCTACATGAAGAGCACACGTGGAACGCCGCATCAGGGTTATGTATTTCAGAAACTAAACATGTTATATCTGAAACGGTGGTGGTTATCGGATTGCTTCTGGTTGGTGTTGGAGGAAGGCAAAGGAAGGCAGGAGAAAATTAAAAAAATGCTGAAGAAAAAGTAAGTGACAGAATTCGTATTTCAAGTCATCCACGTGACAGAGAGGGATTTAAAAGAATTTCAAATCTTTTATCAAATCTTTCTGTAGACACCAAATTTTGACTATTTCATTTGTTTTCTTATGTTTTTATCTATTAATGTTTAGTTATTTATTTTTGAATATTCTAACACCTTTTTGTTATTTTTGTAGGTTTTCTGGAAAAAAAAAAAAAAAGTCAAAGACATAAAGCGGACCGTTCGGATCGGTCAATAACTAGTCATAACTTGATCGAGCGAAAAAAAAATGGCGTCGCGGATTTTCAACTGGATTATCCTTTTCCAGCTGTAATTTCCGATGCTTGAGCGATAAGAAACCTATTTAAACATTCCCAACTCACCTAACCTAACAACTCATCTAACGTTCAGATTAGCTCACCTCATCAAGAACATCAAAACCCTTAGTTCTAGGTTTGGTGGCTATAAATAGCCTAGATGGGGTTTAGCAAGGAGGTGGAGTTTTAGAGAGGGGATTTTACGGAGAAGAGAGAGGTGAGAGAAAAGAAAAGCGAGAAAAACGAAAAAAATCAAAGAAAAAAAAAAAAAAAAGAAAGAAGAAAAGGAAAAGCTAGGGTTTCATACTTGGGAAGATTATTCTTGGAATTTCTGGCCTCCTCTTTGGTTTAGATTCAAGCTTCGATTGGGTAACATCCTTCTACTTTATTTACCGTTTTTGATCATTAAAATTACGGAAATTTGGGCCTTTTGGTGGAACCAAGGTCTTGAATAGTTTTTCTTTTAGTTTATGATATTTGATGATGATTATCAGTTGTTATATGAGCATGTTGTGTTTATAATGCCTTGGTAAGGCTAGTAGATTCGTTTTACGTTTAAAATCGAGGCGTTTGATGCTTACGTGATGATCTTTGTTGTGATTCAGAAATTTCTGGAAAAATGTTCTTCCGTTTTGAAGATGTGAAGAAACACGGACTACTTGCGCGGATGACTTCGCGTAACGGTCCGCGTTTCCTCTTGAATGTTTGAAGTTGTGAAGAAACACGGACCTCTTGCGTGGACTACTTTGCGCAACCCTCCGCGTTTGTTTGAATACTTGAAGATGTGAAAAGCTGGCTTCGCAGATCCAGCGTAACAATCCTCGTTCTAGCGGCAGTTCTCCCCTTCCCCTTTTGCCTATTTGATGATCTTGATGCTTAAGATTTGGCTTTCTTGATTTTAGCTTGTTTTGACATGATCGAATCTTGATGTTTGATGCTTTGAATAGATCCCTGCCTCGAAAATTTTGTTTTGTGTTATTGTCGAAAAATTGGAAGCAATCTTCTGATATTTTGAAGATGGGAAGAGGCCTTGGACTGTTTCAGCTAAGTCAGCGTTCGGTCCAGCGTTTCCCTACTTTACTTTTACTGTATGGTGTGTTCTTGACTTCATCGCGTTCTTGTCAAGCGTAATCTCTTTTTTGTATTACATTGATATTTCCTCTTTGTTCTAGAATCTTACTCTATTTCCTAATCTTGTCTATGTTGACTACAGAATCTGTTTAGATACTTTTTATTTGAATTTTTGATTGATTTTTCCTTTAAATTGGTACCTTGATCCCTTTTGTTGACATTGAGTCTTAGATAACCATTCCCATCATTTAAGGATTCGATTAAGGCATCACATCAAGGGATGGTAACTTCTTTCCCCTAGTATGTGCTTATTATGTGTTTTTGTATGATTTTGCATGTTTTTAGATTAAGTTTTCCTTTGTTTTTATTCATGCCTAGTCTTTATTTATGTTATTTAAATTTTTGAGTAAATCATTCGGAGGCCTTGGATACCAAGTTGTAATAGATAGGTTTAATTTTGCAAAAGGTGTATTTATTCTAGAAAATGTAATAGTTAGATTATTATTTCGAATTTCTTCCCTTTAGAATGTATTTAGGTTTCCCCAATGTAATAATTAGGTTTTATATGCTTATTTTGCATGCTTGCATGATTATGTGTTTATTTGCTTTCCTAGGGTCTTGCATCTAGATATTATGCCTATGTGTTATGTGTTTATGTGTTTATTTTCTTTATTATCATGTCTACATGTTTGTTGTGTAAATATATTGACGTCACCACACTAGTCCAACGCTAGTTGTGGCCTTCCCTTTCGATTTCTCACTAATCCAATGTTAGTGAGAACCTTTTGATGAGGGCTAGTCCAACGCTAGACCCTTAAAACGCCGTTCATGCATTAGATACAAATTTCACACACTTTTCACTTTTAGCGTTTCTTTTCCATTTTGCATGTTACTATTTTCCCATCCCGTATGCGAAACATCTCATTTAGTTTTCTTAGATTAGTGCATTTGAGGCATTACCCTTTGAATCAGGTAAAGAGGCGAGTATGGCTTCTAGCCTTAGCTTTTATTACCTTCTATGAAAGGAAGATTCAAAGTCCGAATTTAGTCCCCGCACCATTATGTTGCATTATCCTCTTTAGGACATACATGTGCACTTATTTTAAACTCTATCAATTCATTTTTAAAATCAACTTTCTTCTTCATGTTTTAGCAATTCAAAATCAAAACCATTTTTCTTAAAATTGCATCTTTTAAAAAATTCAAGTTCCTCTTTGCACTTAAAATTGATCTTCTCAAAATCAATTTCTTTTCTCTTAATATTTTATAAAATTGCATTTTGAAAACCCTACTTTTCGTTTGTTCGAGTCTCATCATTTGCATTTTTTTGACCTCCTCGGGGATCAAAATTGGATGACACAACTAATGTGATCAATTCCAATCACACCTCAAGGAGACATTTTGCCTCTCGATCCAACATTAGGTTTAGATTTTGCATCCATATAGACAACATCAAATGTGATAAGTTTTAAAGTTAGAATTAGGAAATTTTCAACTAAATCTTGCAACTAGCTTTGGCTAGGTTAGAAGGGTGCCTTAGAGCGAGTAACATCGAATCTTTGCCTTCCCTTCTTTCAAATGACCAGAACCTTTTTCTCTAGTTTTCAAGACACGGAGTAGTCTAAAGGGTTTTCTTTGTTTATTTTCATTAATTAAAATCTTTTGGGTGACTTGGTACGCCTAAACTCCATACCAAGTGGCGACTCAAACTTTTCTAAAACCCTTTCTAGACTTTTGTTTTGGGTCCAAACCATCAGCATTTTATAGTCCATGACCCTTTTCCTTTCTTTTTTTCAAAAACCAATAAAATCTTTCCCTTCTTTTTCTATCGAAAAATGGGGCGCGACACTTTCAATCTAAACATAGAGGATCAAACTTTTCTACTAAGAATAGGATAAAAAATTCTTCATGATTGGAATATGGTTTGGCAATTTAATGTCTATAAGGAACTCATTAAGATTTTAACTTTTTTAAAAAATGTAATTTATTTAGGAAAATGTCTAAATGTGGGGGGTAGAATAATTGTGATTTTATATATTTATACAGTAAATTAGATACTATTTACCGGTCTCCTTTACCGGTCTAAAAGAAAAAAATTACAAAAAGTGACGGAATATCTACATATCTATTAAGATGGTACGAAAAGTGTTTTGCTCTACAAGAAATTTAGACTTTTCATGACTTGTTAAATTAGTTCAAGTCACAAAACGTACTTTTATAACATGAAACTTGTGAATGTAGTAATATATTTTTGGTTTTAAGTCACAAATAACATAAATGACATTCATTTACTAGTCACAATTGATCTTGTGACTTGCAGGGGTCACCATTTACAGTCGCAATGATCAGTCATGACTGCAAATGATGATTCTCATCTACAAGTTATAAAATTAATTACAACTTGTAAATGAATATATTTCCACTATCTGTGACTTAAAGACCACAATTTTTTTCATTATCACGTATTTCATGTCATAAGAAATAAAATTTTTTTGACTTGCAATTACCTAACAAGTCACCAAAAAAATACGTTTTTGTAGGTTTTGAATACGAGCATATACTTTGGATTCTATAATTCTCAAAAATACTCCAACGGATTAAAAAAAGGGATAAATCTAAAGTTCAATAAATCATATCCTTATATGTGCATTTATGGGATGCTATATGGTGGACAAATTAGAAATGAACTATGAATCTACAAACAAATACGTGTAGAAATGAACTATGAATCTTTTCTGTAGGGTAAATGTGTAGAATTTAAATTCGCCATCTTGCTAACAGGGTTGAAAGATGAACTAAATTATTTGATACTCTAATCGAGTTTAGTATGATAAAAATCCATGCAAACTTGATTCATCAACTAGTCAAGTTAAATTTGAATAGCATTTGATATTTGATAAAACTTTAAGCTCAACTCCAACTTATTTCGATTAGTATAAAATTGAATTTTATATGTTAAACTTTTAAGCTACTTGAGTTCAACTCAATAAAAGTTTGTTCGGGTTTCATTTGGCAAATAAACAAGCTAAACTTGAACAAAGTTTCAAACTCGTTAAAATAATCAAATATTTTTGACACTAACATGTTTGGAGATATATTGTCTTCTCAGGAGATTTTGATGCTTAAGTTAGTACTTAAACTTTGAGAGAATAATTTGATATAAAATTAAAATTATTTAATTTGTAGCATATCTTTGTATAATCTTTTGTCCCTTACTTTCAAATTTGTAGCTTGTGAGGATAATGAAGTACTCTAGGTAGATTCTCGCTCCAAATATGAGGTTCAATTTTGTTGAAATTCACTCATTTGAGTTCGCATATGATATAAGTGTAAAGAAGAAAAGAATTTTGGAGAAAATATTTCTTTATATTTCACTCTTCAACCACAATGTATAGCCAATATGTAGGCTTACAACAAGATATAGTATAATGAATCTAGACAAACATTCAAAATGGTAACTAACTTATTCTATTTCTATTTAACATCTAATTAATATATAATTTAAAAAAGATAATTACAATTAACTCGGTTCAACATTCCCTTAATGAATAAATATCCCACATGTCCAACTTGCCAAGTGCATTGTAGAAGGTTCAAACTGGACAGCTTTTGTGAGTATATTAGTTAGCTGGTCTTTCGACTTTATGAATGGAAATTGTATCATCAAATGCTCAAGATTTTTTTTGATAAAGTGTTTATCCACTTCAATATGTTCGGTGCGATCATGTTGAACTAGATTATGACTAATATTAATGGCCACTTTGTTATCACAAAACAAAATCATTTCTAAAATTAAAGTAAAGCTGATCTCTGTGAGGGCCTCAAAAATTTATTTTAAATAATGTTAATAACTATTATTTTAAGTAATGTTATTATTGTTATTAATTCGTTCAATTAGTTTAAAATTACATTTAAACGAGTTTTTGGAAAATTTAAATGAAAATTCAATTTATTTATTTATTTATTTGTTTAATTTATTTCATTTTGAAAAAAACTTAATTTAGCTCTATATTTATTTTCAGGTAGATTTTCAACATTCCATTCATCTTATTTTAAAATTTGCCCTTTTTGTATCAATTATACAGAAAATGAGAAAAACACGTTTTTTGAGGTAGAAACAACGAGTTAAGTTGTCTGCGGAATGTAAGGATGATCACCGTAAGTTAGAAATGTTATTCAGTGATTAGGGGTGAATTAAAAGAGTGATTATAATTAGGGGTTTGAAATTATAGTTTAAGTTGAATTAACCTCCTTGGATTAGAATTTTAATTAGCCATTGCTTTCTCCACATAATTCACCCTAATTCACTTCCATTTTATTCCATTTCTTTTCCCTCTCCTAATCGAGATTTACTCCTTAATCTCAAGCCGAAGAGCCAATTAATTTTCCCTCAAAGTTAATTAAGTTTACTATTCAAAGTTTGACTTTTGGGGATTGAAAGACAAGTTGTGTCTTGTCTTTCTTGTCCATTAATTTCTTCAAAATTGCCAAAAACTCTCTCTCCTCTCTTCCTCTCTCACCCGACTTCCTCTCCTCCTCTTTCTCTAGTTTTCCATGAAAATTTCTTCCATTTCTTCACTAAAACTCAATTAATCTAGCAGGTTGAGCTTAATCTTGGGGCTTGGACAAGGAGCTTGAGGAAGAGGATTTTGTAGGCTCAAGGTTGCATTTTTTCTTGGTGTCTTGCTAACCTAAGGAGAGGTAACATTCCACTACCTTCACCCTTGTCCATTTTTCTTCCAATTTCAAGCATGAAAAGTTAGGATTTGGGTCGTTGATAGGTTCTTAGAACCTTGATGGATGATGATTATGATGTTTGTGATGTTGAGCTTTATTATGTTGAATTCGATGATAATGGAGAAGTTGTGGGCTCTTGGAATTCCCACTAAATATGTGCATTTGTTTGCTAGATGGTTAAATGGTGTTATATAAGTGCATTATATTTAATTTTGGTTGCTAAAAGTTGGAAGAAAACCTCAAGGAAATTCGGCTAGAGAGAGAGAAAATTAGGGCTTGAAATTTTCTGATTTTTTTTCCCTTAATTTTGTGGCTGAGATTTTGGTCAACTTGAAGGCTTAATATCAGGTTTATATGTTGAAGGTTAAGTGGTTAAATTTTCCCCACAAAAGGCCTTTGAAAATCCTAGGACAAATGAGTGATAAGTTGAGGCAAGAATTCTGGAAAATTGGGACAGCATGCTGCCTGATTTCATGGAGTTATTTTGTGATAGTTTTTGATGAAAGTTGTGATCATTTTTGATCATCATTAGGTTAAGAAAGACTAATACCAGCTTAGGTTCGAATTTGAGGCTAATCGGAAGTGATTAGATGTGTTAATGATGGTGATAAGAAGATGTAGGTGTAATTTGCAGGTTTGAACAAATGCGAACCGGTCTAGTTTGGGTGCGTAGAAAACAGCCTTACCGATCGATTTTTAAGTTAAATTTTGGTATGAATCTAGTTGGTATATGGAAGTATTAGTGTACCAAATTTGGTGATTTTTGAAGTAGAATTCGTCACTCAAATATAGCCTAGAAATATGCCCTGCAAAACTGGAAAACAGAAATTTCAAATTTTTGAACCCCCTCTGTTTGAACTACTTTAATTTCTTGCTCGAGCATCGGAATTGAGTTCCGTCAGTGGCGTTTGAAACTTCTTACATAGTAATTTAAACCATATGAATTTAAGAGGCCAATTCATTTTCTGTAATTTTTGGTGAACTTTCAAAGTGGGCTGGTCGACCAATCTGATATGCCCTGTTTTGATACTGTAGCCTCCTGTTTCTCGAAAATCTGGGCTAATTCTGTCCAGAATTTTAATTGGGTGTCTTCTACAAAGTTGTATAAATTTTCAAGAGGTTTCCAACAGTACCAAGTATGCAAAATTCTGACTTGTAAAACCCAAGTTACGATTTTTCAAATATTTCAGTTCAACATGGAAGTTTATTGAACTTGACTTGAGTCTCATTGAGACATTTTTAAAGACATCTATCAAATATTACTCTAGTGATTTGAATTAAAATACTTGTATTTGTCTCAGGTGATTGAGTAGATCCTGGAAAACTCAATTGATCTTGCGTGCTTTTGCCTTAGACTCTTGACTTCGGTGAGTGTCAAGTGCATGAATTGTTGAATTACCTGACATGTTTATTTGAATGTAAACTGTTGAGGCAGAGTGTACTTTATCGGCTCTGTCCTCTTTTACTTGACTTGCGTGTACATGATTGTTACTTGACTTGGAACGAATGTCGATTGGAATAATCCATCGACTTAAAGTTATAAATGGGGCCTTAAACCTCTTG
This sequence comes from Gardenia jasminoides, assembly GCA_013103745.1. Taxonomy (NCBI): domain Eukaryota; kingdom Viridiplantae; phylum Streptophyta; class Magnoliopsida; order Gentianales; family Rubiaceae; genus Gardenia; species Gardenia jasminoides. Next base: position 27,705,179 of record CM023099.1, on the reverse strand, counting down.
GGGATCCTTGGGACCCGACCCGACAGGGGCTTGGTGGGAAAGCTTGGTGAACCTTGATGCTGTTCTTTGAGTTTGACCCTATTGCGGAGGTCTTGCTGGTATTGCTTGTTGTAGCTTTACCTTTTACTTACCTGTTTGGTTTGGGCCCGAGAGGGTGAACTGTTGGGAGGTTGTACCAAGTGGAGATTCTACAGGATTTACATTTGCTAAGTTGGCGGAGAGTCGCGTTTGGGATGGAATAGACTCAACTACTGAATGGAAATTGGCTCACGAGCCACATATCCTACATTTCGTGTATTTTCCTGCATGAACACTTGCTCCTTGTGCTTGCACATATTCCTGTAGATAGAGAGGCTCAAGAGGGTTCTCCCAACCCAGCTCAAGACTTTTGTCTAATGTGAGCCCTCAGTAGTGATTCCTTGGGAATCTGGTCTCGATGAAAGTTGCAATGGTACAAGTGATTGTTTGATTTACATGCTTTTATATCTGAATTTACGGCTTTCCTACTCGCGATTATGTGTTTGCATGCCTTTCCTTGGCTCATTGAGTTAGCTCACCCAATTGTTTTCCTTAACGGTCTCGGAGTGGGGAGATCGAGGATCTAGTTACTTGGGTAGGATTTTCATAATTTTGTATAGGCTTAATATTAAATTGTGAAGTTAATGGTTTATTGTACCTAAAATCGATGTTATCGGAATTTTAATAGACATTATTGAGGATTTACTTTTGTAAGTTAACTATCATATATTGTTGGACCTCAATTAAGGATTATAAGAATAAATGCTTGTATTATTATTTTAGAGATCTTGAAGTGTGATTATTTAAAGTCTGTAATATGATTGAGGGTTTGTAGTAAGTCCTGGCGAGAGTTGGGCAGGCAGCCCGCTGATACCCTTGGGTTCGCCCTTGGGAGAGGTGGGGCTGTCACAATCTCAGTCATCTACCTCTTAAATCATAGAAGTTCACATAAACCTTTAACTATTCCTCTGACCTCAGCCTCTATACTAGAAAATGCCACTGCCTTTTAACTTCCACTCCTTTAAATAACCAGATTACACTTGACAAAAATAAAGTAGCTTGTAGTCAACTTTCAATCAAGGCATTTCTAGCCTAGCCAACATTTGTGTGTCCTTCAATATTAAGATGGTTGTTCTTAGAGAACAGAAGATATTTTCTAGGTGAAAACTTCAAACATTGAAGAATTTTGATTACTACCATGTTTTGATTACTAGGAGATGAAAATCGGGATCCCAAATTTTGACAATTACAAAACAATTGAAGAAATCAATTTAATGCTTTTCATTGAGTATATTGGCAGCTCAGGTTATCAAGGCAAATGATGCAATTGAAGAACTCAATCAAAAGGAGCAAAGGGCACCAAAGTCTGTCGGACGCTCGATAGCTTGTATCGGACGTCCAATAAACGTCGAGAACACTCTAAAGTACCGGACGTTTGATAGATAGGGGAACCATCGGACACTCGTATCAGACGCGTATCAACCTCATCGGATGTCCTATCATATCTAAGAGAATTTCTGAGCTCTCTAGTTGCTGTCGGACGCAAGCTTCATCGGATGCAGAAATCTACATCGGCCGTCCGATAAAGATCGAAACAACCTGTCGGACGCTTGCATCGGACGCACAACATTGTGTCGGACGTCTGATAGTTCCAACGGCTAGTTGACTTTTCAACTACCTTCTATTCCTTGACCACTATTATCAAGACACTTTTTGGTCCCCTTTAAATAGAGACTTGTATGAACTTAATAGTAACTTTTGTACACTTAGAATACAAGTTCTTGAGAGTGATATTAGCAAGAAAATACTCTTGGTGTAAGAATTGTAGGGCTTGAAGTGTTAGTTCATTTGCAAGCTTTTCAATTGTGAGTGAATTCTTCAATAGTGTAGCTTTGAGTGGGTTATCCGAGTGATTGTAAAACTTCCTAACTTGACTAACTGTTGCTTAGGGTAAGGAGGAAGTGAGCCTTCCATTGTACACAAGATTGGTTGAAATTCATCAAGTTGAAGTTGCTTAAATTGAGATTTATTCTTCAAATTCAAGAGGAGCATTGAAGAAGATCGGTTTGCTTACTATCATCTTTATTTCCAGCTTACTTCACTATTCATCTATTGCTATATCATCTACTCTTCTCGGTTTCTATTGCTTATTTGTTTGGCAAATTGATTGTGTAAGAAGTTGCATTTGTCATTGTGAAAAAGGGGCATTATTACTTGATTATTTTTGATCAACCTAATTCATCCCCCTCTTAGGTTGCCTTTGGGCCTTACAATTGGTCTCTAGGATCAAGTTTAACCGCTTAGAGAAAAGATGACAACCAATAATGCTATATTTGTAGAGGGACAATCGGTTACTAAACCACCCATGTTCAATGGTTCAAACTATGTAAATTGGAAAGAACGTATGATTATCTTCTTGCAATCTATTGATATTGATCTATGGTTTATTGTTAATGAAGGTCCTTACACTGCTACCATTGATGATCCCATTACTCATGTTCCTAGATTAAAGACAAGGAATGAATTAACTCGTGAGAATATGGCTAATCTTACTTCAAATGTTAAAACCATGAATATTCAATATAGTGCAATGGATAGAAATGAATCTATTAGAGTTAAAGGATGTAAATCGGCTAACAAAATTTGGGATAAGTTAAGGGAAATCCATGAAGGTAGTGAAGATGTAAGGGAACAAAAGAAATCTATATTGATCACTAGATATGAATCATTCAAAAATGGAATCTCATGAAAATATAGATAAAATGTATTGTAGATTCAATGATTTTATCAAAGTTTTAGAGGTGTTGGATAAAGAATACACCATTGGTGAGAAAAATAGAAAAATTTTGAATGCTTTACCTAAGGAATGGGAGAATAAAGTGACTGTAATTGAAGAGGCAAAGGATTTGAACTCTATGCCCATTGAGTGTCTCATAAATTCTCTAACATCTTATGAGTTGAAACTCAAGAGCAAAGTGCAGGATGAAAAAGATGCAAGGGCCAAGAGGAGCATTGTTCTAAAAGCATCCCAACGTGAGGATGATTCGGCCTCATTAGATGATGAAGACATGGATGGTGATGATAGTGATCTCCCCCTTATCACCAAAAGCTTCAAGAGGATTCTCAATAAAAGAAAGTTTAGAAAAGGCGGTCTTAGCAATCAAAACCACAATCAATTCAACACAAGATACAAGGGAAGACAAGATGCAAACAAAAAGCAAGGAGATAAATGTTTTGAATGTGGACAGCTTGGGCATTATGTAGTTGACTGCCCAACGAAGAAGAAGAAAGAAATGAAGAATGAAAGAAAGCCAAGATTCAACAACTTCCAAATCACTTGGAATGAATGCAATTCAGAAGGTGAGATTGAAGAAGAAGAGGAATCTGCTCAAATTGCCTTTATGGCAATTGGTGACAATGAGGTAACATCTTGCAACCCTCAATATGAAAGTGATGATGATGATGATCTTGAGTCATTTGTTGGAAGATTACATGATAGCTTGAAAGAGTATTATGCTAGAAATAAAGAGTTAAAACAAAAAATCACTTTTCTCTTGCAAGACAATGCAAATTTGTTTCAAGATAACAAAAAACTGAAATATGACAATGATTGTTTGATAAAAGATCAAATTGAGTTACAACATAAATTTGATAGAAAAACAAATCTTTGTTAAATGTTTAAGGAAAAATAAAGTGACTTGAAAAGAAGAATGGATAGTCTAGACATGATACTTCAAAACAGAAAGCAAAACGGATTTGCAAGAAATGAATTGAAGTCTCATTTTAATGTTCATGAAAGGAAACTAACCTTTAGTGCAAATGAGTTCACAATTTATAGAAAAAGAGGACTAAGGTTTATTAAACCAATTCATGTGAATAATCCTACCATTATGTGTGACTTTTGTTGTCAAGTAGGTCACTTGAAGCATGATTGTTATGTAAGAAAAAACATGAAAAGAGGAACGAAATGTATGTGGTTAGTCAAACATGATTCTAACCATCAATGACCCAAAATTAAAGGTACCAAATTTTCTATCTCTTGTGTAGGTAAAGATGGAGAAAGTTATAAAGGAATCAAAGTGGTTCATAGATAGGATGCTCAATACACATGACCAGTGATCCATCACAATTCATCAAGTTCAAATCAAAATCAAGTGGAAAAGTGACTTTTGGAGATGACATGAAAGCCAAAACAATTGGAGTAGGTGATGTTGGTAAGAATGGTGAAACATTTGTTCATAATGTTCTCTTAGTTGATAATCTAGGCTATAATTTATTAAGTGTTAGGCAATTATGTGATAAAGACTTATTTGTTTTATTCAAAAAGCATGAATGTTTAGTTCTTGATTCAAAATTCAAAATCATTTTCAAAGGAAGAATATCAATGACATTTATGTTGTGATTCTTGAGAAAATTGATTCTTCTAACTTTAAATGTCTTAAAATTTCAAGTGAAGATCTTTGGTTGTGGCATAGAAGACTTTATCATTTCAATATGGATGTGCTAAATGAAATTTCCAAAAAGGAACTTGTTAGATGCTTGCCTAAAATTAAGTTTGAAAAAGATAAAGTTTGTGATGCATGCCAATTTGGTAAACAAACCAAAACTTCTTTTAAACCTAAAAAGAGTATTTCTACATCTAGACCACTGGAGTTTTTACATCTTGACTTGTTTGGTCCTACACCAATTGCTAGTTTAGGTGGTAAGAGATATTGTCTTGTGATTGTTGATGACTATTCTAGATATACATGGGCTGTTTTTCTTGCCCATAAAGATGATGCTTTCAAAAATTTTGTTTCCTTGTTTGCAAAGTGCAAAATTTGCTTGATTTACACATTGTCAAAATTAGAAGTGACAATGGTTCGGAATTTAAGTATTGTGGCTTTCCGAAATGTGATCACAATGGAATAACTCATGAATTTTCTATTGTAAAAATCCCCCAACAAAATTGTATTGTTGAAAGAAAAAATAGGACTCTTGTTGAACCCTCAAGAACTATGTTAAGTGAAAATGATTTGCCAAAATATTTTTGGGTCGAGGCCGTGAATATGGCATGTTATATAATGAATAGAGTTTTGTTAATACCAATTTTAAACAGAACTTCTTATGAGTTGATGTTTGGTAAAAAGCCAATTGTTGGCTATTTCAAAGTTTTTGGATGCAAATGCTTTATTTTAAATATTAAGGAATATCTTGAAAAATTTGATAAGAAAATCGATGAAGGTATTTTCTTGAGTTATTGTGAAAACAAAAGAGGATATAGAGTTTATAATAGAAGAACTCTTGTGATTGAAGAAACTATACATATTACATTTGATGAGTCTAATAGTGATTCTTCCAAAGCACTTGTGTAGATGATGATATAGGTATCCAAAAAGAACTTGAGAAGCTTACACTCTAAGAAGAAAACAACGCTGAAATAGAGGAAAATTCAAAGGAAAATGACACTCAAGGAAACCAAATGCAAGAAGAAGAAGAGAAGGACGATGATCTACCAAAGGATCTTCCTAAAGTTTGGAAATTCATTCAAAATCATCCCAAGGACTTGATAATTGGTGATCCATCTGAAAAGGTAAGAACTCGTTCCTCAACAAAACCATTACTTGACAATTTTGCTTTAGTGTCACACTTAGAACCTAAAAATGTCAATGATGCCTTGAAAGATGAAAATTGGATTGTAATTATGCAAGAGGAATTAAACCAATTTGAAAGAAATAATGTGTGGACCTTAGTTGAAAGGCCTCAAGATCACCCTATTAGAGGCACAAATTGAGTTTTTAGAAATGAATTAAATGATAAGGGCAAAATTGTGAGAAATAAAGCTAGATTGGTGGCAAAGGGGTATGCTCAAGAAGAAGGAATAGATTTTGATGAAACATTTGCTCCCGTAACTAGATTAGAATCCATTAGAATGTTTCTTGCATTTGCTTGTTTCAAAGGTTTTAAATTATATCAAATGGATGTTAAAAGTGCTTTTCTAAATGGCTTTATTGATCAAGAGATTTATGTGGATCAATCTTCCGGTTTTGAAAGTGATAAATTTCCTAATCATGTATTTAAGTTTTCAAAAGCCTTGTATGGATTAAAACAAGCTCCTAGAGCTTGGTATGAGCGTTTAAGTGGATTTTTGATTGAAAATGATTTTAAAAGAGGTATTGTAGACACTACTCTTTTTACAAAACAAAAGTTGAATGATCTCCTTATTGTGCAAATATATGTTGATGATATTATTTTTGGTGCTACTAATGAACGTTTGTACAAGGATTTTTCCACCATCATGCAAAATGAATTTGAGATGAGTTTGATGGGAGAATTAAATTTCTTCCTCGGACTCCAAGTCCTTCAAACTCATGAAGGAACTTTTATTAATCAAATAAAGTACACAAAAGAACTTCTCAAGAGATTCGGCATGGAGGATTCAAAGCAAGTTGGGACACCAATGTATACATCTACCAAATTCGAAAAGGATGAAGAAGGTACAAGTGTTGATGAGAAGAACGGCAAGTAGACCGGATATTATGTTTGCCGTTTGCTTGTGTGCTCGCTTTCAATCTTGTCCTAAAGAATCTCATTTAAATGCCGTTAAGAAAATTTTTCGATATTTGAAAGGAACTTTGAATTTTGGTCTTTGATAGCCTAAATGTCATGAATTTGCTTTATATGGATATACGGATGCTGATTTTGGTGGTTGTAGAATCGATAGAAAAAGCACTAGTGGTTCATGTCATTTCCTTGGCAATTGTTTGGTATCTTGGTTTAGTAAGAAACAAAATGCTATCTCTTTGTCTACAACCGAAGCGGAATATGTTACCGCTAGTGCATGTTGTGCTCAATTATTATGGATGAAACATACCTTGAATGATTTTGGATTTTTGTATGATAATATGCCTATTTACTGTGATAACACAAGTGCCATAAATTTGACAAAAAACTCCATTCAACATTCTAGGACAAAGCACATAGACATAAAGCATCATTTCATTCGTGATCTTGTTCAAAAAGGTGAAATTTATGTGAATTACGTTTGTTCAAAAGACCAAATTGCCGATATTTTCACAAAAGCTTTGCCCATAGATCAATTTATATATTTACATTCAAAATTAGGAATTTTGGAAAAGAACTTTTAAATACTTCTAGTCAAATTCTATCGGACGTCCGATCTTGATGAACGGACGTCCGACAGTGTTCTTAGTTGTTTTCCAGAAAATTCTATCAGACGGATGTGTCGGATGCTTCACGTCGTTCGGACGTCCGACACACCAAAAGTCACAACTTATCAGGTTATTTCTCTTCATTTCCATCAGTCAAATCTCATTAATTCGGAAGCATATTGCAAGCCGTGATCCTTCAACTTTTCTCACCATTAATCACAATCCTTTCCAACCCCAAATCTCCTCAAAAACCCTAAAACTAAACTTCCTTCCTTCTTGGGTAGTTTGATCACGACATTATCATGAAATTCGGTGTTTAAACATTTAGCATCTCATTCCTCATCTTAGTCACCACTTGAAACACGCACACAAACACAATGGTCCGAATTTGTGGGGGTTCATCAACTACCAGACGCAAGAGGGCTCTCAGGGATGAAGAAATACCAACTCTAACTGCCAAGCGGACTTCAATGAGGAAGAAAAAAGGTTCTGCAAGCACTCAAGAAACTCGTAATGCTCAAACTGATTCTCAAGTTACTTCCCAACCCCTTCCTTTACCTCAGTTCATAGATAATGAAGCCAAACAAAAGTTTGCCTTATTTTCACAAAAAGGTTTCATCATCCAGAGATCAATCAATCCTTCTAAGTTTAGAAAGATTGATCTCGATTCCGTTCTTAAGCTTTTCAAATTCCAGAAATGGTCCCACATTATTACCATACCCAATGTTTATTATCCTGAGATGCTTTATCAATTTTTTGCTAATTTTAGGAAAGGAAATTCTCATGATGAATTAAGATCTCGTGTGAATGGAGTGGACTTGGTTTTTGATTCTAATGTGGTAAATGAAATTTTAAAAACCACTATTGAATTTGGCTGCAAAAGCAAAATTGCCAACTTTTTCTCCTATGAAGAAAATCTAACTAGCATCAATCATTTTAATGCAGAAAAATTGATCTCATGCTTTCAATCTCCTTTTCAAACTCTTGCTGATACTAAATTGGAGGACCTTTCTCCTAAAAACTTGATCATTTTCTCAATCATTTCAAACTTTCTTGTTCCTACTGATGGGCATCATACTGATGCAAACAAGATGAAATTATATCTCTTCTACTGTTTTGTTGAGAAAATCAACATTGACATTGATTTTGTCATGTGCAAGTTTTTGATGAAACTGTGTACTGACACTAGGAGAAAATTGTCCTATGGCAAGTTTTTAATTCCAATTTTTTGAACATTTTAAGGTTCCAATCACTGGAGTATGTCCGAAAAACACTTCCATTTCTGTTTTCACAAAATCTTACTTTGAAAGAAAAAATTTGAAGTTTTTTGATGCTGCTTCTGAATCTCGTTCCAAAAGGACTAATGACACACCTATTACTCCCACCACCTCTTAAACACTTCGTTTCACTCCTGGCCCATCCATTCACCCTAAAAAATCTACTTGTAAGACAAATTCTCCTCAATTTGAGGTTGATGAATTGTTCAAAGAGCTCAACGACCAAGTTATCCTTCTTAAACATGGCCTTATGCTTACCATGTCACCTGAGTAGAAGTCTGAGTCTTTGGATAAGAAAGGTCTACTGTTTCCTCCTGTTATGGATGAGGATGCCTCACATGCTAAAGAACCTCGGCCTGACACTACTTAAGAAATGACAGACTCTCAAACCCCTCATCGTGATCCTCAACATCTGAGAAGGGTAAGGAACCAATCACTGAAGAAGTTGAGGAAGAAGATGATGAAGACACAGAAGAGGAAGACCACTCAACCTATCGATTACTAGAAGGAGGCCTGGACCGAAATCTAGTTTCACTCTTTAGGCACCTTAGGAGGACTTGCACTTCACCATTAGGATGCATCACTTCTATTTTGTTTCACTTTATCAATGGTCGAAGTGTATTAAGTATTAAATATTTATTACTATTTTGTATTTCTATTGAATGATCAGTATTTTGGACAATCAGTTATTCGGCATTCTCTGCCTACTCCTTGTGGTATTGTATTGAATCTGATGTGATGATGATATTGTTTTTTTTTTGGTACTCATCTTAACTTTGTGGATTTTGGTTCTGTTGAATATTGTCGCTTTGTCTTGTGAATCACTGGAATTCTGATTGTGCATTGAATGATTTGATGGTTTTGATGATTATTGTATTGATGATACTGATATTAGCCATTCAAGATTGGTGATGATGCTATTAGCCTTGTTCTTAATCATATATTGACTCATTGATCATCTGGTTGACTATCATATTGGCCGGTATTGGTAGAAATGATATTGGAAGGTTTCTGAAATTATTTAGTGTGTCACACATTTAGTATTGAAGATTTCAGCCTTTTTGGAATCATATTTGATATTGATTGGCACATTTGGTATTGAAAATTTCAACTTTTCTTTTGATTCTATTGTCTGATTCTTTTTGAGATGACAAAAAGGGGGAGAAGATGATATTGCTTGGTTTGGGATGATTTTTAAGATTATATGACTTGGTTGATATTGACTTGAACATATGTTTTGATTAGCCAAGTAAATACTTGATCAAAAAGATGGTTAATTGAGTAAGAGAGAGTTATGGATTGATATGACCATATGTTTTGAATGCTCAATCTAAATTACACTCATAACTCAAGCCGTGTACGTTTCAGAAAATGAGGGGGAGTTATACACGTTCTCTTTATTGATAGTTTTTACCAAATCAAATTCAATTGTTTTGTCATCATCGAAAAGGGGGAGAATGTAAATCGTGATTCCGAATTTTGACAATTACAAAACAATTGAAGAAATCAATTCAATACTTTCCATTGAATATATTGGTAGCTCAGGTTATCAAGGCAAATGATGCAATTGAAGAACTCAATCAAAAGGAGCAAAGGGCACCAAAGTCTGTCGGACGCTCGATAGCTTATATCGGACGTCCGATAAACGTCGAGAACACTCTATCGGACACTCAATTTGAAATACCGGACGTCCGATAGACAGGGGAGCCATCAGACACTCGTGTTGGATGCGTATCAATCTCATCGGACGTCCGATCGTATCCAAGAAAATTTCTAAGCTCTTTGGTTACTGTCGGATGCAAGTTTCATCGAATGCAGAAATCTGCATCGGTCGTCCGATAAAGATCGAAACAACCTGTCGGACGCTTGCATCGGATGCACAACATTGTGTCGGACGTCTGATAGCTCCAACGGCTAGTTGACTCTTCAGCTGCCTTCTATCCGTTGACCACTATTATCAATACACTTTTTTGTCCCCTTTAAATAGAGCCTTGTCTGAACTTAATGGTAACTTTTGTACACTTAGAATACAAGTTCTTGAGAGTGATTTTAGCAAGAAAATACTCTTGGTGTAAGAATTGTAGGTCTTGAAGTGTTAGTTCATTTGCAAGCTTTTCAATTGTGAATGAATTCTTCAATAGTGTAGCTTTGAGTGGGTTATCCGAGTGATTGTAAAACTTTCTAACTTGACTAAGTGCTGTTTAGGATAAGGAGGAAGTGAGCCTTCCATTGTACATAAGATTGATTGAAATTCATCAAGTTGAAGTTGCTTGAATTGAGATTTATTCTTCAAGCTCAAGAGGAGCGTTGAAGAAGATTGGTTTGCTTACTATCATCTTTATTTCCAACTTACTTCACTATTCATCTATTGCTATATCATCTATTCTTCTCGGTTTCTATTGGTCATTTGTTTGACAAATCAATTGTGTAAGAAGTTGCATTTGTCATTGTGAAAAGGAGCATTATTACTTGATTATTTTTAATTAACCTAATTCACCCCCCTCTTAGGTTGTCTTTGGGCCTTACAGGAGAATGGATGAATCGCCAACTATGCTGACAATTTAAGTAATACCATGATGTGTATGGAAAAGATAAATTAATTTAACAACCAATCTCTGATATCTTTCTCCATCAGTTGATTTTTGATCTAGATATTCTCTAAATCTATAATCCTAAATGGTCAATATGTCAGTTGATTTATAATCTAGCAATCCAACTTTTGTCAAGAGATTAAGTATGAACTTCTGTTGAAATAGAAAGATGCCTTGTGTCGACCTTGCCTTCAAAAAGTATTTGAAATTTCTTAAGTTCTTCATATCAAATTTGACTGCTAATTGGTCTTGCAACTTAGAGATCTCATCTACTTTATCGTTTGTGATAATTATGTTATCAACATAAATTATGAGAATTGTTACCTTACTATACTTTAAGAATAACATATGGTCTGTATTGGTTTTTTGATAACCATACTCCTTTATAACCAAGGTAATTTGGTCAAAATCAAGTACATGGTGACTGTTTTAATTTACAAACAATTTTTCATAACTTGCATACTGTATTCCTATTTAGAAGGGTAGTATAGTCAAGTGAAATATCCACATACACATCATTTTAAAAGGCATCATGCAAGAAAGCATTTTTCACGTCAAACTATTGCAATGAGCAATCTAAATTGGTTGCATGAGATAACAACACTCTTAACTATACCTGGTTTTACTATTGGTGAGAAAGTTTACTGAAAATCAATGCTTTAAGTCTATGTATACCCCTTAACTACAAGCTATGCTTTATATCAGTCAATAGATCCATCAGTCTCGTATTTTATTGAGAATATCAATTTGCACCCCATAATCTTCTTTTCCTCTGCTAATGAGACTAAGGTCTATATTTTATTCTTCTATAGGCACTGATATTTCATCCTTAATGACTTGAGTCCATTTTGGATTCATAAATGCTTCTTGTACTCCATTACTTCAATTGATGATACATTGTATACAAAAGCCTCCAATGGTTTAGACAGTTTGTGAGTAGATACATAATTGATAATGGAATATTTAAATCCGTTCTCAATAGCTTCCAAAGAGTACAAATTTGGTAGTTTGTCATGGTTATGCTTGTTAGGTAATACATATCCAGCAAGTGAATCAAGATCAGTATTAGGTAAAGATACAGAAGGAGTACTTACCTCAAAAGTATTCTTAGGAGAGTAACAATGGGGCATTAAGGAGCAGGGGTTATATTAGTTATACTAGCCTCTCTATCAACTTCCTTGTCAGCTTCTTTAGTGGGCATGTCAACAACAACTCCATGATGACTATTAGGCAAGTCAATCATAGCCTTTTTGTCACTATCAGTCACGTTGTCCTTATCACCATCAGTTATGGGCAAATTAGTTTTTCACCATCAGTCATTGACAAATCGACAATTAACAAATGAGCGTATAAATCAGCATCAAGCAGATTCATATTTGACCATGATGGCCATGCAAACTTCTCTTGTGTATTGAAGAATTGGATGCTGATGATGAAAAAAATGTCTCTGACTCCAAGAAGATAACATCCATTTTTTCATATATTTTCTTATAGTTGGATCATAATAATGATGACTCTTCTTGTGCACAGCATATTCCAAGAAAACACATTAAACAAAACAAGGATCTAATTTATTGCAGTAGTTCTTGTATAGATAAACAAAATCCGCACAATCAAAAAATCATGGAATTATTAGTATTGATGGTAGGGTAAAGTGGTTAGAGATTGCCTGCAATGGAGTAAGAAAACTTATGACTTTAGAGTGAATCCTATTCAACAAGGGGACTATTGTGGTGATCACATCATGCTAAATCAACATGGAATATTCGTACTAATCGAGGAGTGTACATGCAATTTTTAGTAGTACCAATTTTTTGCTGTAGAGTCTGAGTAAAAAAATTTCATGTATGAAGCCATTAGTAGTGAAAAAGTTCGGTGATGACCAATTATCATACTCGCCACCATTATTAGATCAGAGAATCTTAGTTATAACTCAAAATTGTATACGAGTCATTGAATAAAATGATTTGAAAACATCCAAGATATATTCTTTTGTTTTAACCAAGTTACTTTAGTGTAGGGATTATTCTCAATTGATTATTATAACTGATTATAGATTCTAATTTTGAATAATCAGTTTTTGTGATGTTCCGATTACTTTTGTATTTTGAGATTATAGATTTTTATAATCATTTAAAAATATTAAATCTGTAATCACCCAAAGAGTAACTTTTATTGATTTTGATTATGCTTTACAATTTGTTTCTATAATCAAAAATTTTAAAATTTAAAGTAATCAAGAACATGGCCATAGTCATCTATATACGTAATGAACTAATAAATACCAGTGGATGAAATAATTGGTGAGAGTTCTCAGAAATCATTGTGCACTAAGGCAAACAGTACAATACTTTTATTTAGGTTGATTGAATAAGTGATTTAGGATGCAAATATCACATTTCAGATTAACAGCATTTATAGTAGAAAACAAGGAAATGAATATCTCATAGATGGAAATGATCTAGAATCTAAACTTAAAATAGCCTTAATCAAACCAGGTACATCACACAGATGATGCCAAACAACATTATGCCCTATGTCTAAAGAAGCAATCACATCTACTGATGAATTTCTTTCTCGAAATACATGTGTTAACTCCACCTTCATCAGGAGACCAAATAACGTATATATCCATTAGAATGTTACAAAAGGCCACTTTTCAATTGTAGATGAATGCAACAAATGCACTAATACTGCTGAATCAACTTCAGCCAAAAAATGCTGAATAATTCATTGTTGACATAATTGGAGACCATGTAAAAGAGACAAACCTTCTGCTACCAGCGCATCTACCTCACCAAACTCATTATAAAATACAAAAATCAACTGTCCATTTGAATCCAAAAGCAAACCTCCTTCATAAGCTTGACCCAAATGGATGCTAGCGGATGTGTTAAGCTCAAGAAACCAGTAGGAGGAGGATTGCATCCAATCACTAAGTGAACCTTATGCACCTACTTAGTAGTCTTAGCAGTCCATGTACAATCTAAATCACCACGGAAGTAGGAGTACTTGAACACCTTAGCATGCCCCATTCGATTCAAAAAATCATTCACTTGGAAAATGATTCCACTAGCATCATATCGAGTGCCTTGAAATTGAGTTGCATTACAGCCTTTCCAAATAAACCAACATATCAACAAAGACACTAAAGCTCGAATATGTTCCTGAGATCCTGGAGGGATGGATAAAAACTAGGAACTAACCATTGTTGATGCACTCGAAGGCATGAGCTCCATCAATCCGAACAGTTGTGCAAAGTGTTTCCAAACCTTCTTAATATGTTGGACCATGTAGAAAAACATGATCTAGTGTTTCTTGAGCTTGATCCACGGCACTCACAATTAGAAGGCAGAAATACCTCTCTGCCTTTCACAATAGAATCCAATAGCAACAATCGGCGTACCAATCTCCACATGAATAAAGAAACCTTGAGAGGAGTAAGAAAACTCCAAATATAGCTATCAATGAACAACAAATTACGTCTCTGCCTGACCACCTCTCAAGCAGAGGAGATTGCGAAGTCACCGATTGACAAAGGCTTCCAAATTATCACATCATCATGCTCAGGAAACAAACTCATCTTTGAAATTATATTTACCATCCTCGCTAGGATATATTGATTGAGAAATTATAAATTCCAGCCATCTTGAGAGAAAAACTCCTTGACAACGAATTGGGGAGGATCAATAATTGCACATTCTTGCACCAATGTGTTGTCTAAACACCACTTGTCCTACCAGAAATTATGTCACCCTTACCCAAACACCATCATATCTGATTTTTAACAAAATCCTTGATGCTTTCTAGCCCTCTCCAAACTAGAGAGGGCCAAGAAGAAGACACAGTGGAATGTATTTCGATTGCATAAAAGAAGACCATATAGATTATTTTTTCCTGCATAGGATAATAAACCCACTCCTACAACTACCAAAGAATCCTATGCGAATCCAGGTTGGCATACTGCAAGAAAGCATTATGAAGGCATTGAATTAAGCATATGGTGCAAAAGAATAAGTTTACCTTTCATTAAAAGCATCTTAGAGCTCCAATGATGCAATCTAATGCGTATCTTGTCCATAATCCCCATCAAAAAGCACCACTCTCGGCCTCCCATTGTCAATCAGACCCTAAATATGTGAACAGGAAATGTTGTTACTGAAAACCAAGAACTAAATGAATCATGTGCAAATGCTCAATAGTAAAGTTTGAAGAGCACCAAAAGGAACTTTTATTGACATTAATTTTCTGACCTAAAAATCATTAATATTGAGCAAAAAATCCCAAATAACTTCTAGAGCATCCTTAGAGCGTGTATTGCAAAAGCCATATAAGGCACATGGCTTCCTGCAGACACATAAAACCTACTCTAATTTTCTGGAAACAAATGTTGCAAGCCTTACTCAAGAAATTCAGCTGTCAGCACCAATAAAGCCGGAGAAATTAGATCACCTTGTCTAACTTCACGTGATAATTTGAAAAAATTAGAAGGCTCTCTGTTAATTAAAACTGAAAACCAATTACTGCAAATAATATGATACACTAAATTAACACTTTTCTCTTGGAACCCAAAAGCACGCAACATAAAGAGGAAGAAAGGTCACTCCACCCTGTCATAGGCCTTTTCCATATCTAATTTTAAAATCAAATTCAATCTCTTCAATCTCATGTCCAAATCAACCACTAGCTCTTGTGCCAAGAGAATATTATCAGCAGTATTTCTACGAATAATGAAGCCTTTTTGCCATGGCGAAACCAACTTTGGCAAAAATGAATTTAACTTATAACTTAAAAGCTAAGAAATCACCTTTGAACTCACATTATACAAACTAACAGGTCTAAATTCTTTCCAAGTAGAAGCCCTTTTCATCTCAGGCAAAAGAATAATTAATGTACTCATATACCTTCGCAGAAGCTGAGCACCCTTGAAAAAAAATCACATACTGCCATTAATAAATAAGTCGACATAATACTCTAGCATGCTTGATAGAATCCTGCACCAAAGCCATCTGGACTAGGTACCCTATCAAGAGATAATGAAAAAACAACCTCTTTCAGCTTCTCCAATATTGGAAAATGTTGCAAAAAAATCATTATCCTCCTATTGTAGTGATGGCAATTAGAAAGAAATAGTAGCCACACTTCTTCCCTCTCGCTCTAACACAAACAAGTGGGAATAAAAATCCATAGCTGAATCCTTAATAGCAGCCATATCTTCTAGCCAATGCCCAGACTCCTGCTTAATACGAGCAATGAAATTATTTTTCCTTCTCTACTTAACATGAGAGTGAAAGAAAACTAGTATTAGCATCCCCTACTTGGATCCACCAAATTGCAAACTTTTGTTGCCACTATTCTCACTCTACATCTAAATAACGGGTATGAGCCGCTCTAGCTTCATTCAAATGCAACAAGGATGCCTCGTCTTTTTGCAAATTAGATTATTCCTAACCGCTCCTCGATTCCCATTCTGCCTCTTTCACTTTGGTAAAAATATTTCCAAAAGCTGATTGATTCTATTGACACAAAACAGCCTTCAACTTAATCAACTTCTCATAAAAAATCTACAAGGCTGAACCTTCTACAGAGACATCCCATGCCTTTCTAACAACATCAAGGAAACTTAGGATGTTTAGACCAGACATTTAGATACCTGAAACTGGACTTAGCAACATTGAAATTGGTATACTTGATCAACAAAGACGTATGATCCAATCTACCTCTTGATAACTGAGACATATGAGTTAATGCATAAGATTCACCAAAGCAGCATTTATTAACCCACGATCCAAGTGTTGCCAAACCCTTTTATTTGCCCAAGTGAAAGGAGACCCATCAAAATGTATCGATGACAAGCCACATTCAAATAATGCAAAATTAAATTCTTCCATATTTCTTAAATTGACAAGAGCATCATCCTCTGCACTAGTGATAATATTAAAATTGCCCACTAACATCCACAGACCTGATTAGTCTCATTAATTTGTTTTGTTGCCTACCACAAGGATATTCTAGCCACTTGTGTACACTTAGCATAAACTGCAAAAATGGACATAGACACCCTTAGGCTAATAGAAACTTGCATATCCACTAATTGATCAGCCATTTCCATGAAAGACAATGATAAATCATCATACAACAAACCCATATTTTACCCTCCAAAAATGATGAAGTCTTGTCAAGATGCAAAAAATGACAAATAGAATGCAACTATTCTATAGCCGACTTTGGCTCTATTAAAACAAGCAAATGACCAAAATTATTGGCATAAATTTTACAAATATTGCTGAGTACCCCTTCGAGAAATTCTTAGAATATTCTACACCAACATTGTGACTGGATTAATCATTTAAAAATAAAAAATTTTAACTTGAGATTTCAAAACCTAGACCCTTTTCTTTAAATTTCCTGGTTGACTAGGCCTGTTTTCCATTATCTAAGTAAGAAGCTGGATGTCGTTGGAATCAATCATAGCTGCATGTTAAGTATAAAATTTACCTATTTTTAGTATATTTAAGTATGTTTTTAGTGTGTTTTTGCTATTAATTGGAAGAATTAAACTCCTTTACAAGTAGTTCTGATACAAGAGTATTTTCTTAATCAAAATGTGCAAAAGTGTGGTTTAATGTGTTCATTTGATATGTTTTCATAGGCTTACAGGCTAATTAAGATTAATTATAAATTGGGGATCAATTGGAATAAAAAAGCACTTTTGAATAGATACATGATTTAAAGTGGGAATAGCAGCTCAATGATCAAACAAGCTTGCATTTCTCTCTGATTAAAGATAGGGATGGATCTGCAACTAGGATCCGTTAGCTGTGCCTTGTGGATCTTGCTTGTGAATTCTTGATAATAATATTGATGTGAGTATGGATACCAACGTATGCTTACAAATTATACTAAGTGCAAATGCCCCAAGTTGCTTCATTTAGAAATTCGTCCTAAGATGGTTAGCAAACTTGGAAAACGTTGGTCAAGTGCGCGGAGGAAGAAGCGTGAAGCTGAAATGTGGAGAAAAGGCAAATGGTGCTATCCGTGGACTGATTCGTGACCCATGGGTCACGGATCCATGCATCATGGATCCATTCCAGTGGCGAATTTTCATAATTCTTAGATCTGCGGATAGATCCGAATCATGCATCGCGTATCCATTCACGGATCCCAGTCGCGAATTTTTGTGACTTTTCCACTTTTCGCATCTTTTCTTTAGTTTGTTGTTTTCATTGGATCAATGTCCGAATTAGGGTAATTAAAATAATCAGTTTTAGTTATTTGATAGTTTCCTAAACACAAGGGTCCATGTTGGCCAAATCCATTAGTATTAGGTTTCGTTATTTTGAGTCCAAGTTGAACTAGAACTTTTAGTCTTTGTAAGGCTATAAATAGCCTACTTTTCCATTGTTTATGAAGACAATTCTGGCAAAATAAAGTTGAGAGTTTTCTCTTTTCTTGTTCCTTGGGAATGACCCTTGATACAAAGTGAATGAGTTCCTTTATTCAAGTTTAGACTTATCAATTCAAGATCGCGTTGAATTATGGCGTCTTCTACCTCATACCAACGTTCGTTGTCCAAGTGTTCAACGGGTGAAGGTCTTTTGCTGTGCTTCCTCAACTTTGGTTACCAATATCCTAGATCCTAAGTGTTCTTCGTGTGTGGGTTGCGTCATGTTTGGCGTAGTTCGTATCAGTTGGCCTCAGAACTAGTTGGAGGTAACCAAGTATATCTTAGAGTCAATTATCTTCATTTTTGTGTCTTTGAATTTTCGTTCTTAATTTGTAAAAAAATTAAGAACGAAAATTTGCGTTCTTAATTTTCATGTGTGGGTTACTGTTCATCGTGGCAGTACTGTAGCACCATTACTGTTCATCATTATTGTTCCTGCACTGTTCATTATTACTATTCACCCCTGTGTTACTGTTCATCCAAAAAAAAATTTCATACCTTTTGTCTTTCTTGTGTCTTGGTTGAATCTTGTTGAATTGGGTTCTAGGGTTTCTTGAAGTTCTTGATGCCAAGGGTCTAACTCTTGAAGAAAACCAAAAACCCTAGTTGAGCTCTTGGAGAAAAAAAAATTTTAATTAGTGGCTAAAAAAAAAAGAGGAAACAAGCTGCCAAAACAAAAAATATATATATATATATATAGCAGCTTGAACGAAATTGAAAAAAAAAAAAGAGACAAGAGCCATCTCCAAGGGTTAAATCCAAGTTTGAAAGGGATTTCTTTTGTTGCCCTACTTGACTTGTTGTCCTAATTGGTTTTGGATTTAGTCTAACCAACTAAAATTTAAATCCAAGTGGAAAAAAAAGGGGATTAGACATTGACATTCCAGTATTGTTTTCCAAATTTCCAGCCCCAAAACCAAATAAAAAAAAAATTGAGTCCATACTGTTGAAAATCCCTGGGGTAGAGTAACAATCTAGGATCCAAAAATTCAGCCACATTTTTTTCATTGATTGAGTCAAACGTCCATTTTTATTTCTTCTTTTATTTGAGTCAATTTCATGTGTCCATTTTATTCTTTTGAGTCACGTTTTCATCAAGTCAAGTTCATGCTACTGAGTCTTGCAAATTTCAGTCTTGCCACATAACTAACTATGTTGATTGAATTGATTAGTTTTCTTGAGCAATCGTGAGCCAATTCATATTGTCTCCAGAATTGTGAACAAGGACTTGAAAGAGTTGGTGAGATTATTAGAGTGAAATTTGAGTGCAAACACGAGAGTTGAGTGGATACACTAAGGGAGTGTGTGAGGCTATTATTTTGTGTTTTCCTAACCTTTCTTTGCAGATTTTATCACCATGGCACGCCAAAGATCCATGCACAATCCTCTAAAGAAATTGTTGTTGAAATTCCGTACTCTTCGACAAGGCACCAAATCGGTGAAGGACTACTACAAAGAGATGAGATCCATCATCAAACAAGCCAAAATTGTGGAGGATTTAGTTGTTATTGATCAATTTTTGGATGGTTTGAATGATCAAATATCTAAACGTCTTGAAGTGACTGACCGTATGGAGTTGTACGAAATTGCACATACCGCTATGGATTTCGAAGAGAAGTTCGAGAGGAGGCATCAGTGGAGACTTTCCTAGACCAAACATGCTTCACTTCAGAAGCATGAGCAAGAAATTAATAGGTCACGTCAAGTGTCCAAGAAAGATTCTTTTATGGGACGGCTTGAGTAAATATTGGATACCTATCTAAAGTCGTACTATGAATGTGAAAAGAATGAGCTTGAACTGCCCACTACACTAGCCACTAGTCAAACGCTAGTTGGGAAGGATTTATGTGAGGAATGTGAGAATGTATGTGAGGTAAAATCCAAGTGTAGTATGAATAAAAACAAGAGTGAGTTGAGTGAAAAGGTAGAAGGAAAGAGTGTATGTGAGCTAGTTGTGAGTGGAAAAATAAATGAACGTGAAGGGCTTATTGTTTTCCTAACGATCTTAACTTTGCTTTGTTTAGTGTTTATGGCTTTATGTAGGTTAAACAAGGTGAAGTAAAGATTCTTATGACATGCATTATTCCTAAGCCTGTTGAGGACGTGAAGATCTTTTGTGGAATTGCATATTTTTACCAATCTGCAATGGAGAAGCGCAATACCTTAGTGATTCAATCTACTATCTTGAAAGGGAGTTTTCAATTTCATTCTATGATTAATTCTTTTGATTTTGTTGATTGTGCTAGTTGCTTGTGTTTTGTCAGTCATTTAGATCATTATTTGAGTCATTTTAAGAGTCCTATTTGTTTTACTCGTTAGTGTCCAAAATTGAGTCCTTATGAGTTGTTTGTTCTCGTCAATTCGTGTGGCTATTGTGTTAGAAGTCATGATGCATATTCATTTAGTGAGTTTAATTTGTTCGTAGGTTTTGTTAAGTGTCGTCTAATGATGCATGGGATACAAACTTTTCCTACTTGTTATCAATTAGGTAAAGTGGGTGAATATATGTGTTTCCTCATCATTTATGGATCGTCTTTCATTTTTGACTCAGGTATCGATTCGAGGACGAATCGCTTTTATGGGGGAGGGAATGATGTGAGCATGGATGCCAACGTATGCTTACAAATTCATATTAAGTGCAAATGCCCCAAGTTGATTCATTCCAAGTTGCTTCATTCAGAAATTCGTCCTAAGATGGTTAGCAAACTTGGAAAACGTTGGTCAAGTGTGCGGAGGAAGAAGCGTGAAGTTGAAATGTGAAGAAAAGGAAAAATGGTGCAATCTGTGGACTAATTCGCAACCCATGCCTCGCGGATCCATGCATCACGGATCCATTCTAGTGGCGAATTTTCATAATTCTTAGATCCGCGGACAGATCCGCGAATCATGCATTGCGTATCCATTCGCGGATCCCAGTCACGAATTTTTGTGACTTTTCCACTTTTCACATATTTTCTTTAGTTTGTTATTTTCATTGGATCAATGTCCAAATTAGGGTAATTAAAATAATTAGTTCTAGTTATTTGGTAGTTTCCTAAAAACAAGGGTCCATGTTGGTCAAATCCATTAGTATTAGGTTTTGTTATTTTGAGTTCAAGTTGAACTAGAACTTCGAGTCTTTGTAAGGCTATAAATAGCCTACTTTTCCGTTTATGAAGATAATTCTAGTGAAATAAAGTTGAGAGTTTTCTCTTTTCTTATTTCTAGGGAACGACCCTTGATACAAAGTGAATGAGTTCCTTTGTTCAAGTTTAGGCTTATCAATTCAATATCGCGTTGAATTGTGGTGTCTTCTACCTCATACCAACGTTCCTTGTCCAAGTGCTCAATGGGTGAAGGTCTTCCGCTGTGCTTCCTCAACTTTGGTTACCAATATCCTAGATCCTAAGTGTTCTTCGTGTGCGGGTTGCGTCATGTTTGGCATAATTCGTATCAAATATGTTTCAACTTGTTGCAACTTTTAGCTCATTTTCAACTCATTTTTTGATAATTGATAGCTATGAATTTTGGCTGAAATTGTACAATTTGAACTTGGAGACTTGAAGAACGACTTTACAACATTGTTTTGCCAACATTTTCTCCTTTCAAATATCTATAAATACCTCTTGATCCTTAAGATTTCAAGCATTATATTATAGAGTGTAGAAATAGTAGAGAAACTTGAGGATAGTTCAAGTTTCTTAATCTTAGTTCTAGTTTCATATTGTAGTGTCTCAGTTTTAAAGAGGGCTTTTAAACAGAAAGTAAGAGATACTCTTTGCATATTTGGGAGATCAACATGTGAAGGATTTCAAGGATTCAACTTTAAGAGATTGAAAAAGAATTCTTTTTCCTTAACTCTTTGTCTCTTGTGCTTAATTTCCATACTTTGTTGCAAGTTTTATCTAAACTTAGACATGCTTAATATGATGTTTTGTTAAGACTCTTCACCTCCTAGGGTGAAAATTAACTTGTGATAATTTTTGGTATGAAATAGTAATGTTTGATTATGCTATTCATGATTTTGCTAGTTTGAGAATTTATACTTTCTATTTATGATTGATTAGCTACCAACTATGAATTGTTTGATAATTGTTGAGCAAATGAAAATTACCTTCATGAGATCTTGGTTCTTGAACACTAACCTATATTCTCACGAAAGTAGATAATTAGTTGGATTGTTTTTATGCAATAATTTCATGAAACTATCTAACTTGTTTCTTACCTTTCCATAAAAATAGGTTAAGGAAGATTACAAGGAGGAGTTTAAAAGGTTTGGCGAAAGCAATTCTACATGTTCATTATGGTGACATGCTTTTTGAAAGTTATTTTCTTGGCAAATCATTGGACCTAAAATATAATTAACTTGCTAACTTCTAACCTTGACTGAACGAGTGATTCTAACCCTGGCTGTACTTCTTGCTTGATCTTTGAACGAACTCTTCTAACTTTTTCATTTCCTTTCATTTACTTCTTGTTGAAGTTTCCACCACAAGGGTCGGTTTACCACCTTATCAATTAGTTTTATTCACTTTCTTGTTATTGATATAAAGACAAGTTCTACCACCCAAAGGGACAGTTCTAATTGCTTACTATGATTGGATTTTCTACCTATTTCCCTTTCCCTTAATCCCTTTTCTTTTAATTTCCTTTCTTTTTACAATGATGGTTGTACCGCCTGCCCTTTACTTAATTTCCATTAATTATTGTTTAGATAATAAAGCAAATCAATAAACTTTGGTGCTTGCTTACTTCTAGTCCCTATGGGATTGATCCTAATACCCTAACTCGTTGACCCGTATACTTGTGAATAAGGGGGTAATTACGTTTAAAACTTGAGTATAATAATACCCTCATCACTACACGAGGCAAATCTACTTCAATTAACTCCCTTCTATATAACTCCTGATAAACCTTTACTTGAAATTCTTTCAACTGCTATAGATTAACATTCAAATTTGACGCATTACTCATAGACTTGCAACATAGCTTCATAGAACCCACTTCTAAATCCTCATTTACAACCAATAGAGGAGGAGCTTTTGAGCAGATGCACTAATTCAAAATTTCAAGAAAATCTTCAGAATCTAAGCTTTGTAAACATCAAAAGGATTCAACATAAACATAAGTCTATCATCTTCAGATTCAGGATCTATAAATGCACCTTCAATAAGCTTGTGCTTCCCATCCTCACAAATAAAAACACCCTACCCAACAACCAGCTGTGAAGTCTACAAAACAACTTCCAACTGAAGTTTAAAAAGTTGTTTAGGATGATCAGTTGCACCAACACCTCCTAAACCTGACACACCCTTCTCGTAAGTAACAACCTGCATCGGCACCTTTGAATTCTGTAACATCACAATTTCCTGAATTGGATCCAAAGAACCTTGTGCAACCCATGACCTTTTAACTTAAGCAACCATTGTAAGGAATCACACAAGCATGCACAGCAAAAATTTTAAAATTTTTATTCCTTAGATCGTCTGTTGATGAAATCCATGTGACATAGAGTTATTTTAAAAAGATTACCTCAAACCATGATAATCTTTTTAAACCTACTGGAGATTTGACGTAAAGGAAGACAAAGATATCTCTTTTCCTTTATCTTTCACATTAGGCATGTTATAAGTATCAAGAGCATTAGAATCAATTGAAAAGCCATTTTTAAACAATCTTGAACTACATTTACTTCTTTTAGTTTAAAAGCTTTTCCATGCCACAATTCAAGATCTTTTTCTTCGTTGAGATTAAAAACTAATTCTTCACTATTTACTCTAAACATTAATTTATCTTCTTGTACGTCAATTAGAGTACCAGTAGTAGCTAATAAATGTCTACCTAAGATAATAGGCATATGCATATATTTTTTTTTCATATCAAGCACAATAAAGTATAATAGTATAATAAAAGATTTCACCTCTACATTCTTAACTATACCAATCGGACATTTTATTGACCTATTCACCAATTATAGAGTAATATTTGTATCCTCTATTTCCTTCAAATCAAACTTCCCTGCTATGGAGAGTGGCATTAATGAAAGAAATATAAAAGAAAAAAGCAAAATTAGAGCAAGGATCAGGTTTTATAGAGTAGAAACTAGCCTTAGCCTATTCAGGGTTTACCTCCTCCTTCCCGCACTTTCTTGCTCGTGATTTTCCCTTTCCTTGCTTTAACTCCTCTTGTTTAACTCTGTTCACAGTGAGCTTTTACTGTTCCCAGCTCTGACCATCACTACAGCTTCCTATCTTTGCTTCGATGTTCAATTCCTTCTTCATCACTCTCTAGCAAATGAGTTCAGACATCATCAATGCATATTCTTTCCTTTCTATTTGCTACGGATCGTTCTATAGTGGGTACCTCTGACAGTCCCCACTATGGGTACTGTGCACGTGTCAGCAGCAAGCAGCAGGAGCCTCGGAAAGACTTCTGCTATCCACAAATGAGCAATGTTGAGATGCATGCGCGTTTAATCCAGCACAACGCACTGAGAACAAAAAAATAACGTGGAAATTGGACAAGACACGTGTGGCTGAAAAAGAAATACATGGGAAGATAGTGTATGGACCTGTAAGTAAATAGTGGGAGTGTATGGACCCGTAAGTAAATACTGGTTACTTGGTGAAAATGTATACACACAAGTGTGATAGAGAGAAGCGCGAAAAATCCCGCGCTCGTTTGTCTATGGCGGGGAGTAGAGAAAACTTGAAATAGTGAAAACTTGATTAGCAAGGTAGAAAAGGAAGTTGCGTCTCCTTTCACTAATTGAAAGGGGGAAAAGCATCCATCATCCAAGGAAGAGATGCTAAGTGGAGGCGATGTTCTATATCTCTGCCTGGACGCATCCAAGGGGTAAAAGGTGAGTATAATCCCTCAATTTGCTAATCAGTAAAGGTGCATTATGGTCGGTAGTGATAGATGTTAATTTGAAGCATGTGTACGCTTCATGTTGCTGACAAGTATAGTAAGTAGAGAATGAAATATGGACATATTAAGGACTGTCGGAACTAAGGTTGGTAAGGTTGGGTGTGGGAGAGTTATTGAGGGATTTATAAAGGAAGGAAATGGCAGAGGGAAATAGGGCAGATTGAAATTCGGAAGAGTGGATAATGCAAATTTAAGAATAAATGGGTAAATTTCAATAAGTTGGACAATTGATTTTCGATCAAAATAAGGACGCAATAAATATAAAATGGAAAAGCATAATGGGGCATTGTAGTAGGTTGACAGGGAAGGAATGGTGCAGTAAATAATTGTTTGAAAACAGAAGATGTTTATCAGAATGTAACTGAAGGAGGTGAATTGCATACATCCCGTTGTAACACAAGAAGGGGAAATTTGTGTATGCATATGTGCAAATGAAGGTGAACTTTGTATTTGTAGGTGTGAAGTAGGGGGCTATTTTGTGAGGAACTAGGGGGGCGACATCACATTAGCAGTACTGATATATGTACGTAGAAATGGAACGGGAAGCTGAGGGAGTTTGCAGAAGGCAAATAGTGGACCTGAATGCAGATGCTGTGGATGAAGATGATGATATATTCGAGTACATAAATCCTGAGGAGTATAGCAAGGGAGAGGGCATTAATGGCATTGCAGAAGCTCGAAACCGAAGTTGGGCCGAAAGGCACAAAGACATCAGGTTCGACGAGATTGGATCTGAAGAGGTGCATGGAATGATGTTTGACACCACTAAAGAAGCTGAATGGTTTTACATGATGTACGCCAGAGCAACTGGCTTTGGGGTGCGCAAGGGATACAAGAGAAAAGATCCGTCTGGGTGCATCAGGATAAGGGCATGGCTTTGTAATAGAGAAGGGGAGAGAGACCCAAAGCACGTAAATAGAGTTGACAGGATTAGAGAGGCCAAAGCTCAGACAAGGGTAAATTGCCAAGTTTGTTTAAAGATCAGGTACGATCGAACAATGAAGAAGTACATAGTTTCAAGTTTTGTTAGTCAGCATAGCCATCGACTTTGTAGTCCGGGAAGCATACAATTCATTAGGTCTCATCGAAAGGTAGGTGAGGCAGACTGTGCACAGGCGGAGTTAATGAGACAAGCCGGGGTGAAACGTAGTCATATATTGTGGCTTATGGCTCTTGAAGCCAGAGGATACCAGAACATGCATTTCAATGAAAAGGACTTGCACAACAAGTTGAATGCTCGAAGGCAAACAGAAATCATGGGTGGACGTGCAGAATCAGCAATTGCTTACTTGGCTGGAAAGCAAGATAGTGATATTAATCTGTACTACAAGTTTGCTGTGGATGAGGAAGGACGGCTGACCCGATTGTTGTGGGCGGACTCAAGGGCAAGAGATGACTACCGTTGCTTTCGGGATGTGTTGGTCTTTGATAGCACCTACAATTGTAACCACTACAAATATCCACTTGTGGTACTGTGTGGGGGTGAACAACCACTACTCCACCTGCATTTTTTCATGTGCTGTGATGGTTGGGGAGGGGGAAGATGCCTATGATTGGGTGATTAGTACATTCCTAGAAGCTATGGATGGGAAGTAGCCAATTTCGATAGTGACGGACGGTGATAAAGCCATGAGGAAGGCCATTAAGAAACTATTACCAAATTCGAAACATAGGCTATGCAGCTTTCATCTTGAGAGGAATGCTAATAGCAATGTGAGGGATAAGGAGTTTCTACAAGCATTCAAAAGTTGTATGTTCATGAATTCGACCCCTGAACAATTTGAAGCAAAATGGGTTGAAGTTGTTACACGATTCGGGCTTAAGGACAATGAATGGGTAAATAAAATGCACAAGAGAAAGGAGCTATGGGCAATGGCCTTCCTGAGAGGGAACTTCTTCACCGGTATGAGAAGCACCCAGCGCTGCGAGAAAATGAATCAAGTGCTAAAGCTGCACTTGACTCCTGAAGTGCAAGGCCGTCCGAGCATATGAGGTAGCAGTTGCGAGACTTAGGCACGAAGAGAGGAAAAACAAGGCTGTTACTGAACACACAACACTCTTGCCTGGAAGTCAACTACATGCAATTGAAAGAAATGCGGCAGATGTGTACACAAGGAGCACATTCATATTGGTTAGGGAAGAAATGAGGAAACAGGGGCTATACTGCCGTTATTATGGAAGCAATGATGGAATCAGTTCAATCCACTATATCAGACACCCATACAGTCATGCACAATACAAAGTGGTATACAACATGTCACTTGGACACATGTACTGCTTATGCTTTAAAATGGAAACACATGGTCTACCTTGCTGTCACATGTTCCGAGCAATGCTATTTGAAGAACTCAAGCGTATTCCAGAAAATTGTATTTTGAAACGTTGGACTCGACGAGCCAAAGAAGGGATGTTATCTAATGAAGCGGCCGATACAATTGACACAAGCCTAATTGAGATGGCTAGGTACTCACGACAAGTTACAGGATTTAGGAATCTGTGCCAATATGCTAGCAAGACAAAGGAGGGATATGCAAATGTGCTGGATGTGTTTGAGAATGAAACAGTTCGAGCAAAGGAATTGTACCTCAAAAGGCAGGCAGAATGTGGCACATTGAGAGGAACAGGAGATGGTAGAGCAAAATGGAGAAGGGTAGGGGTACTAGACCCCCAAATAACAAGAAAGAAGGGATCGAACAAGGCAAAGGGCAAACAGCATGGTGAAGCGAACAGGTATGTAGAAAATTCATGCTGCGAACTCGACAAATATATCAGTTAAATAATTTTGAGACCAAGTGCTCCTATAGACTGCAATAGCAGGATAGCTAAATGCCTAATTGGTTCATCTATCCTACTGTAGGCAATTTCTGATAAAAAACAATTTATGTACACATGTGTGGAAATTCAATTACAAGTTTACAAGTGATGCCATAACAGTTAAAAATGAGTTGATTACAGCTGTAGTTACCTACACCTAACACCCATACCAACTTATTAATTTTTTTGTTTTATTGTTGGAGGAAGAGGTCTGCAAGCAAAGCAGTTCTCTAGGAGTACATCCCATGCAGGGCATTCGGAAAGCTGCATAGGAGAGGCTGAATTTATGGAAAGTGACGATGAGGCATACCCTGGCTCACAAATAATGTCTGAACCAACCAATAACTCCAGCATAGCAAGGTATGTTGTACGGGAGTCCAGTACCAACGTGCATTCGGGCACTGTGTTTGGAGGAAGTCAGGTAAGTATTATTTGACTTTTAGCAATGCGGGCACTTGGTATTACTGTGATGGTACACTCCAAAATTGAACCCTGGTGCTTAACAAAAAAAATGTGAATGAGAGAAGATGAGGATTGGCACAATGGTTGGGTTGAGGATTAGCATTCATCAGGTCCCTTATGGACTGCGGGGAAAAAATGCTTGGTCATTTTTTCCCCACCAGCCATATTCAAATGAAAGATAGGATAGGTATATCCAATTTTACCAATCTAATAGTTGTGTGTCGAATAGAAAAAATAAAAAACACAACCACAGAAATAACCAACCGGTAAGGTAAACATAAGCACTTGTTGTTGACGGGGAAAAGGGAATATCATTTGGATTAAAATAGTTGGTAAGTTCTGTATGTTGCAGCTGGCAAATGTCCTATGCCTTTTCACATTTCCCCCTAAGAAATTCTTCTTGATATGTGTGGTGTGTTGAGGAATGCCAAGAGAAAAATTGTATTTTCAGTGGTTTGCACCAGTTGAGTTGCAATACTTACTCGCAAATGCAGGTACTCCAAAAATTTGTATGTATGCAGCATTGTCCCATTTGGCTAAGTCTGATAGTGTGTTCACATTTTTGTTTAATACGTGAAACATTCTCCCTTGTTTGTAGTTCTATCAAGTTGAATGTGCTAACCGCAACAGAAAAAAGATTTTTATATTGTTACTAATGTTCCCATTGTAATCAATTGTTTTGTTTGTCCTATGGCAGACATGCCCTAACAGTGCCGAGGGGTGTGCCGGGCAATTGCATTCATGCTCAACGTATTCCCAAGTAACTCAGCTCACTTATGGTACATCTATGGCACAACATCCTTCCTACTATGCACTCGAAAGACAACATCATTCTCTTATAAATCACGTTTGGATTATATGGAAGGTAGGATTTGTGTATTGGGCTGGCACAGAAACACCAGCCAATGGCCTTGCCTATGACGAAGCCGAATGGTGACTTTGATAGGACGAGGTGCGCCATGATCCCCGCTGCCAAAGCCTGCTGGTCTCCAATTCCATCCATTGCTGTAGTTGACAAAGTGGAGAGAATCATCTACAGATAGAAATGTTTTTGTGAAAGGGCATACCCTAGCTCTAATTAGCGTAGCTACATTATTCAGTTTTAGCATGTTTATTTTATGTTCTGATGTTACATGATAATATGTTTTATACCAACAAAATAGTTGACATTGTGTGAAGGGGAACCATTTTGTATCTTGCAGTAGCGTGAATCAGAATTCTTACGTATCGCTTCCCTCCCATCCAATGTTTCCCTATGGCCCCTAACACTGCGTGCAAATGTGGACATGCCCAAAAAAATTGTGAATACATGAAAATGGAAGTCGACATAAGCGTGGGATATAAGCGACCAGCACACTAATTCATTGAACCAGATTGGGCATATACAAAACGAGACAAGAAGTGTTCCCCATTGTTGCAATTGTTTGCAAAACATATACAAAACCCACTAACAGCTTAGTACACTGTTAACTTGGGAACAACTACGGCATCAAAATATGCATTCCTACACGACGCCTCAATCCAGTAGAGTTGCTATAGAGAAAGGCAAAGCACACAACGGCAATACACATGAGGACGGTCACTAGGTGCTTGTACCTCTTCAAACTATTTTCCATAGATCTTTCCCTCACTCTGGACTCCTGAAAGCATCATTTGAGCATCTCACTCTTTCCTTCCAATTGGCGGATCCGTTCCATCAGGGTGTCACAGTTATGCAATAGGTGGGGGTTTGTTGCATCTAGCCCAGCATTTGACATCTTCAATGATGTAATTCTTTCGGAGGCCAGTTTTGCTACCTCTCTTGCTCTGTCGCAGCACACATCTGGTTCTAGCCATTTGAAAAATTTGCATTGCTTTTCCTGTTACAGCCGACAAGTTGTTTGGGAAACCCACACCCCTTAGGGGACTGCAAGATATGTATTATGAGGGACATACCTTGTAGTTTGGACAGCCAGCAAATTTCCTTCCTGGGTTGCTTAGCGTGAAAGAAGTTTGAACATGCGCTTCTAGTCCACAATTGCAGCGTACGGATGAAGTGGTGGACGACGACCTGCCGCTACTGTACGCCATTTCCCTAACCACCAATCGCTGATTGTGGAGTTTCAGATGGAGGAATTTAGGAATAGGTGAAATGAAATTGTGAAATTTTAAAACCCCTGCTATTGCCCGAATTTATTTGCCAAGTATTGATAGATAGTCGGACCGAGTCAGTTACCTCCAAGACCCGGTTCCTAAACTTAATGGATACTTTAAACTATTTCCCGTGTGTGTTGGCTAAGTTATTTTTTAGCATGTAATGCTCTTAAACCGCACAAATATATGTATGGATCATTGTAAATTTGTCAAGGGACTATTGCATAAACCTCGCATGAAGGGCTACTCATACTTCCGCATGGCACTTGCCAACTTTGGATAATCCCCCTTATTTGTGCAATTTAATCATCTTGTAAAATTGAAAACCCATTTACCAATTTAATTATAAAAAATTCATTTTGGGAGACTAAACATACTGCAATTTTCTTGTTATTTCTTAATTTCCATAATGCACCAAACATTGTCTCTTAGTTAATGTAAACTGATAGAGATACTCCATTGGTGGCAATTTAAATATTGAGAAAGTGGTTGCAAATTTATTTGTGGTTTTATGTCAGGAAGTAGGGGAAGTTATGTTAAATTACTGAAAATTACGAATGATTTATAATACTCGTACAAATAACTTAAAGAATTCTTAATCATGATACTAGCTTGTTGCAGTAGCTTAATCCCAATACAACAAACATTTATCGTATGTAAGTTTATCATGTTAGGTTTTTTGTTTTCAACCCTTCCATTTTGACAATAAAAGAAGAATCAAGAACTTGGCAATATACATAATCATAAATTGACTATGAAACACCTTACATGTGAACCAAATTTTGGCCCCACAGCTATACCAAATTTAGCGTACTGCTCAGCACAAGGCAAGACTTGGGGCATTATTTTACAGGAGTTAAAAAACCATGCACAGTGCAGCAAAAAGGAACTCCGTTTTGACATACTGAGCTTGGAAGGTGTGTTTGAAAATCATCATCACTGTCTGTCGACATGTCGCTAATTTCAGAGTCCGACTGCATTCCAAGATCGTCGTCTCCGCTGGTCGACAAAACTAGAGCAGGTGTATTCGTACAACTCCCTTCAATATGTAGATGGTACCTCTTCAATCTGGATTCCATCCGAAGCATCTCCTTTTCCAGCAAGCTAAGCGATTCGTCTGTGCCCAATGTCCGAGCAATTTTGAGGTGAGCAGCCCTGAGTTTTGGCACTTTAAGGTTATGCCATCGACACATGACCTCTAAATCACGCCTTCTATCCATTAAAATTTCCCATTCCCCCTCGGGAGGTCGGACCGACATATTACTCAGCACATTTGTGTAAGCATCTCCAATAAAGATGTGGCCACAAGATACAAGGGGGTCAATCACTCGGATCTTCTGTACATGAATCCCCAATTTCTTCCCATACCACACTCTCCCGAAGGGATCTTTGTAGGTGCTAACTTCAAATAGAGCAGCCTTAGTCCGAGCCTGCTTTTTAAGTGGAGGTGCCATGAAAAAACTGGTATGGGAGGTTTGGTTTCGCAAATATGAGCATCAGACACTTAGGAAGAGCAATCAAAGTGCCCCATCAGTTTTTCTGTGGTTAGGCCAAAAACTGATTGATAGTCACGGGTGGCTTGAAAATGGTACATGTGAGGCATACATTTCCTATTACACCCGTGACTGCATTCCACAGAAACAAGAAACGTCCCTTCCAATGATTAATTTCTGTTCCACTAATGTTCAAAATACGAAGGTATTTGGTGCCACTACGAACGGATTCAATCTGAGAAACATGAGACAAACATCCCGAGCTGGCCCAGGCATATATATGCTTATAGGCCCACCGACAATGTGTTCAAGAAATGTAATCAGGGGATAATGCCTACTTAGCATTTTAACAAAGGCACAATATATCTGGGCCTAGCTACAACTATGACCAGAATTGCACTGTGCAGACCATTCTCGCATCACATCTCCAAGTCTACATCACCCAACATGAATGTTCATCCCATATCCAAACAAAAGATGACCAGTCCCTCCTTCCCATTCACGTCCATATTTACAGTTAACACCACCTAGATCCTACCAGCTTCTGATACTATTAACATGCCACACTCCGCTACTAAGTTATTAGACATTAACATGCTATAGTCAACCTAAGAGACGCATAGGAAGCGCTCTCAAAAGAGGTGCATTTGTCGCATGCCTACTCCATCGGAGCGCTAAGGTCTGGTAGATGGAGGACATGGTCAAGACCAGGAGCTTCACGTAGCACAACCTCCCTCATACTAGTGTTGCCCTCGCACAGGAAAAGGTCCACAGCAATGTTCAATCGCTCTCGGGAGGACAAGAACTGGAACAACAAATCATACACCAAATGTGAATACCAACATATTATAGTAATGTCATCATATGTACATCCGGTTACACTTTATCCAACCTCAAGAACAAAGCCAGGGCGCAATTCCTGAAGATGCTCCATGAACTTCATGACATAAACACCACAATTGTAGCTGCAGGAATATATTTATGGAAGACCGACAGTTACGGAAGTTCATGTAGTCATACTTATGGATGTAATCAGACCAGTGGTGACATTGATATATGAAAAATACATGGAACGTCTCAAAAAGAATAGCATTGGAAAATTAGACCTATTTGCTTGCTTCGGGCACCAATTGGGACTGTGTACTTTAAAGTGGCGAATATCAACCTTGTAGGCAAGTCCAAAACCATAGTTGAGGGCTTCATGAAGTCTGCCGCACTGCAACAGATGTAACAGGTGTTTTTAGATAGGATGGGGACCTAACGAAATCAAACACCAAGACTACAATATGACTTAGGGTTCTGATACTCACCACTATGCAACTGCTTCCCTTCCAAATACATGGTCATTGTCTGGCAAGCTATCGTAAATTACACAATTCTCTTCGACCATGTCTATGACGAACAGAAACCAATGCTCCCCACGGTAATTCATAGGAACAGTTATCTAAATTTATATATAGCAGTGCGGTCACATATCGATTGGCCACAATAGCACACAAAAGTCTGATCTGTGGTGATGCCAAGGTAGTATTTACAAATTTAAAATTTCCTAACCTTGCTGCAGGTATAAATGGGTCCACCGAATGATTCATCGGTCAAGTAATCGGCATAGAGTGCCTCAGGGGTGATGTTGTTAACCATGACCATATGCTGCCAAGTTTTATAAGATCAGTTATACAAATCATTATGCCTGTTATCTAAGCAATGGAGTCATGAATGCTACAAGTCATTGATGGCAATACATATGTATTATAACTGATACAATACTAAATGCAGTTACATAGCAGCCCGCTAATTAACCTAAACATCTGCAAGTAAGAACCATATGGCAGCTGTGCTAAATGGATTCCTGCGCCTAAATCGATAGGTCATCATGGCAGCAAAACAGTTTATGACCTTAAAGAGGCAACCACAAAGACGACAACATTAAGTTATTCGCATAAAATGTAGTGAAAATTAGACAACAATATGAGTTGGCATGCTGCACAAAAGGTGCTTATGTATGAGCGTACATCTGAATTAATCCATGTTGCTGGTAGCAATGACGTCAGGTGATCTCGACATACACTCTGCCTCATTATCATTATCACAGATTCGCTGCATTAGGTGTGAGTGCTTAGTGTCAGAGTTAATAGTCATTTGTGTACTACTTGAGCTCTGAACAAGTCAATATACACTTAAGGATCGTACCTCTTAAGGTGGCCACTGTGGAAGAGGAAATCAACAACTTGAGCATAAACATGGACTGGCAGTGAAGTAGCTGTCAATGCTTTGTTGACCTTGTAGACAACCAAATATACAAGATTAGTGCAATACCTATAATTGGGTTAGTAACTGCCACGTATTGCGTTAGTAACTAAAACATGTTAGTGCAGATCAGTGAAGCACCATATGAAACGTGTTTTTGGTCCATGCTTTATTGGGTTCCAAAGCTTTAGACTTTGTGGAATATCCCCGCTGCAGTCACCATCAAATTTTCGAGATTAATAGAAGGCATGACTAAAATGGCCTACATTGGTAATGTTTGTTTACATGGCCACGTACATAAGATGTTGGGCAGCAAAGAACACAATATACGGGACTTAAACGACTAGAATGTATTTATTCAGTCACATAACTACCTTGCGACGACCATGACAACTAGGTGAATAGCAGCAGTGGAGCCTCCCCTTTAACTTGCTGAACCCTGGCCTCTTCAAGCATTTAGGTTTTTGTATTGCTACTTTGCGGCAAATTCTAGAGCCGGTGGATGACATCTGGGAATTCTCCTTCGAGGCTCTATTGACGGCATGAGATGTGCCACTCTTTGCTGGCCACAAAGTTTTCCTACAGGCTGGTTCACCAGCAGCATTAGCTATTTCCTTCACAGTGCCCTTAACTGGTGAGGTAACATCCAGTGAATGCCCACTTTCAGAGTCTTTCAGCTGAAATAGCTGGGTCCTATAAGCTGATTCATGGACAGCTGCCATTTGTGGTTGGAAACCCCCTCCCGAAGGTGACAATTGCACCACGGATGTAGCATTTAACTTGGCGAGATTGGCTACTCGTCTGGCTATTGCCCTGCCACTGTCTGCCGCTTTAGGTGGTAGCATATGTGCACTCCCCCCAGCTGTCGGTTTCTATTTCCACCCTCGCCATCACCAACTCTGCTGCTATGTTCATCTCTGACAACTGCTCCTTTCAGGATCTCCAGAGTACTGGTAATGGTTCGAACACACTCACGAACATCAAGAACATGTTGTTTAAGTTCCATTGTACTGGTTTCAAGGTTTAATAACCTGGACTCAACTAACTGGTTTGGGAGATTAGTGCATCTCCATTTCCCAAGGGGTGGTCTACTGTTCACAACAACATTGACCTGTATAAGCAATACCAGCGTTAGTGTGGTGGTATGGTGAGGTAGCTACAACCGTCTGTCGCTGGCGTAAGCAATTACTCATGCAAGAAAGTAACAATTAACATACATGCTGATCTGCGAAGACACCTAGGGACATCAGCTTCACCACACATTCTGTCATCTTTTCCTCAGACCAATTGCCCAGCCATGGGATGTGGGAAGCATGCATTCCTTCAAGTGAATCGTCCTTCAAGCTTATAAGTTCTAAATAGAACAGCTAGAGGGCATACAAATTTGAAAACATGGTTAATGAGGATGTGGAGGTAATAGATATAGGAAGTTAGAGGCATGTTACTCATAATGTCAACATAAGGTTACCATTAGCAGAATCACATTCCCTGTGAGCTGAGGAACAGGTGCGGATTTTGCTGCCCTAACATCACATACAAGATTATCAATGATGAATTGGCTCCAGTTATACTTGGCCAAATCATCAGCAGTGGCAATAAGGGACACCAGTTCCCTGTTGAATATGTCGTTGATAGTAGGGCAAAGAAGGTTCCTTAGTACGATCAACACAAACTTGGTTCTGAATTCATTGCCGCCTCCCTTCAGATTCTCCAGACTCCGATGAACCTCAGCGAACACAATTGACCCATCGGATATTGGGATATTGAGAGAAGCCTCCAACTCTGGGTTAACTTGGCAGTTCAAGAGGGCACATGAAACGTCATAGCCACTGCTTGGCACTCCAAAACAATACTCCGCATCGGTGGCCTGCAAATGCAGGGATCTTCCATGGACATTGAGGGTGCACGTATCACAGTCGAAATTATGAACAATCCATGCCACAAACTCTGAGTGTATGGGCAGGGGTTTAAGTGAAAGTATCCCTCCAAACCCACTCTGCTCCAGTGTTTGCCTCTGCTGGGGCGTTAGCCAGTCAACCGTCTCCTTTAGAAGCATTGTGCTCACACAACACTTAAGTTTAGAAACCTGTGTATCAGATCGCAGTGCATCATTATTATGGTTGCATACAAGGGAACCAGATGCCAGTTTAGCAGCATTATGTGATGGGCTGCGTTGGACCATCAGGCCTTACTTGTGAAAGATTTCGGTGCTCTGTCGGAGAAGTAGGGGAAGTTCTAAATTCCTCACTGTTCAGCTGCGATCGTTGACAAGGTCTCGATATATAACTCCAACCTGCTACATTGTGTGGATCTGCAACACGGCCTTCTTGGTAGTTACCCGAGCATGCTCCAACGGACAGGGTTGATGGCCTCCCCTTTTTAGTTACGCCTTCGATTATGTCACCGTACTCCTCGCTATCATCTGCGCACAACGCAGGTATCTGGACGACGTTGGAAGTGGAGTAGGCAGATAACAACTCCTGCCAATCAATGCTTGATTGATACCCATCCCTGCATTATTTGAGGTTACAAACACTCTGCTACAGAGATAGGTTTAAAACGGGAACAGAGGAAAAGATGCATAACATAATTTAACCCCCCAAAAGTATACGGTCAAATTATTTTACATTTCTCCCTCCATTATAAATGATATCGTTCCTTCGCTTACATCGCTTATCTCTAGTATACAGAAGAAGGAGTAATCGGATGGCAAGAAAACATATTATAATTCTAACAGATCATGCATGCGAACAAATTTAAGTGGTAATAATTGTGGAATGGGCCACCACTTGAAGAATTCTGCAACATTAATGTATCGTAATTGACAATTAATGGTAGAAAGGGAGCAGTATAAGGCATTGATAGCAACTCTAATGGCAGGGATCCTTCCAACTACCCATGCGTACGCTTATTAATTATATATCACAGATAAAACAAGATACATGGTTGGGAATTGCACATTAAGAAGGCCAGGCACTTACATTTTCTACGTAACAGTACCCGATTAATGCCAATGCCTGTGCTTATCAGATTCCTTTTGCACTTCAACTTTAGCCAGCTTCCTACCTCCGATCTTGTGTGATTGTAAAGTTAAATGGCAGCTGGGGACCTCAGTGTATCCAAAAGTGTATCCACCAACTGTTGCCCTCCTTTCATCCCCTTCTCCAAGTCCTGCTACAAGACGCACAGGTTGAATAAAGTGTTCCACCAACTTAACTCTCCATATGTACATACAATTCCCGCCAAACATGGGTGATTTTCCCTCCAAAACCATGTTACTTTTTTTGCGCCATTTCCTTACCCATTCTCTCACAAAGCGTATCACTCCCGCCAATATTTTCTCATGCTTTTAGGTCAGCCGGAGTTCGCGGTGAGTTGACGAGATTAAACTTTAGTCCACCCTCTCATTCTACCTAGTTACTTAATAAATGACCTTATACTTGTAACCACGTGTAGAGGTGTCAACGGGTCGGATCCGAGTCAGAATTGGTAATTTCGGATCAATCCAATCTGGACACGTCTCAAGGTATTGGATCCGGATCCGGGTCCGATCGGGATCGGATCGAACGATTTGGTTCGGGTATATCGATTTGTTATATTCATATATAAAATTTATTAATAATATAATTAATTTACTTTTAAGAAACATTGAATTTATAAAAAATTATTTTTACTTTAAAAACAAGTAAATTTGTAGCAAATTTAAACAAAACATATATTTTTTATTAAAATAATTATACTATTCCTATACGGGTCCAAAACGGGTCAGAACATATAAATCCATACCCGACCCGTTTTATTTATAAACAAAAGCGGATGCTTGGCGTATTGTGTATCACGGGTCTGATATGTTACGTATCCAAAAATCGGACGAATCAGGTCGACTCGAGTCTAGACCGGTCCATTGATAGGCTAACCACGTGTGCTAGCACCATTTCTCTCCTTTATGGTCACGCTGAATTTTTGATGGGTAGGGAATTTTAGTCAACTTCTTATAGTTGATTACTTATTGTTTCAATTTACACAAACTTGATACCAAGGACCCTAATTGTAACTAAAGATTTCATACCATACTCTACTGCACGCAGCCACACACGATTAGGGATGAGCATTCGGTAGTCATTCGGTAATTTGATTAATCGAATGCGATACATCGATTATTTCACTTGTTTAGTTCTTAACCATTTCACATTTTGAATTGAATTTAGTTACAAAACTGATTCGATTTCGATCAAAAAACTATTTATTACCAAATTGAATTCCATAAAATTTTATTCCTAATTTCAACCCATAAATTTTTCACAATTTAATCCATTATTCCTATTGTACCTATTTGCAAAATTAATTCAGAGTCATTTGATCTTCTATATGTAGTTATATCTTCAGTCCTTGATTGGTTATTTAACAAATAAAGAAAAAGTTACTACTTCAATCCCAACATTTCACCCGTTATCTATCAATCTATCTGTCATATATGTAATGCGGGTCAAGTTTTTATCAGAAGTCTCCACAAATCATCAAAATCCCAATCCCTTTTTCATATCATTTTACATATATTTTAATTCAGATATATTACATAATCCTTATCCCTTTACTCTACCAAATCACATCTCTAACTATATAACAACTAACCAATGAAATAAAGAATTTAAAGCACAAACTCTATACCAAATAACCAATCAAACACATCATTTAACCAACTAAGCACTACATAAATTGTGTGTGCAAAATTTTAGGAGACTATTTGAAATACAAAATCCATGATCCTATAATGACTAACTCCTAACAACAATGTCATTTACAAAATTTGTAATAATGCTGAATTAAGGATTTTTTTCTCTACCAATAATATAAACATAATTTACTATTAATGCAACAGATCAATTGATACTAAAGAAGTTTATTAAACTTTCATGGAAAGTGGAGGAGGAAGTATTAAAATTTAAAAAAATTAAAGGAATGAAAATTAAAGAAGTGAAAGTGAATGCTAAATATGTTTTTGCAAAATTTAGAATAAAATTATTATATTAATAATATCTATATTTATCCATTCCTCATTCAGTTTGGATCTATTTTTAATTTAATCAGATTTTAAATAAGTAATCTAAATCTATCATTTACGTTCCACTAATTCAAGCATTTAATTGAGTCATCAAAACCTGATTAAATTACATACCCACAATAATATTTGTCGATAGGTATATCAAAATAAATAGGTTACCATTTACTATTACAATTAGTTGGAAGGTATAGTAGAATAAAAGATAAGTGGGTGGTAAAATCAGGTCAAACATAGGACAAATAGGGTGACATTAGGTAGACTGAAGAGAATTTAGACTTAAATATTGTACAAATGTGACAAGTTTGAGTTCAAGAGGTGAGGAACAAGTATTGAGGGGAGTTGTATCAATAAGGAGAATAACTCGAATAGAAGTGGGACATAATCTTATATCTGGTTACTTTTGGTATTTCTTTGACTATTTTTGTTATCCTTTCTTATCTTTTTTACTTTTCAGTCTTCATTATGATTTTTATATAAGATGCATAAATACAATATAATTTAGACACAAAAATGGTACTCTTTCTTTATTTTTTTAACCTTTTCTCACATGACTATTATAAATAATTTATTCATACGTTTTATTATATTAATCGTAATCCCATGCATCGCACGAGTGCGAATTCTAGTGGGTGCGTAGTATGAAGCAACCCCAATGTGCAAATGCCATGGATGTATAATAAATTCGGAAGAGGGATAATAAGTGCAATGTAGTGGAAAAATTAGGATTTAGACATGCACCTAACCTATTACAATTGTCATCGATATTAAAAAGTTTAAAAAGTTGTGAATAAACCATGAACTAGCTTTGTGACGACCCCACTTTCCCCTAAGGCGGACCAAAGGGGTCAGCGGACCGCCTGCCTAGCTCTCGCCAGGACTCACTCACTCACTTGTTCAATAATACTTAACAATTAAAATCCGGATATAATCTGAGGAAGGTACAATGTCTTAAAGATACATAACATCAAATACAATTCGATGAATACATGATTCCATTATACAAAAGTCCACAAAGGGCAATATCCATAATTCTCCAAAAATACATAACAAAACATATGAAAGCCCTAATCTCAAGAGTTGGCACCACCACTTGGTTGCTCATTTCCTGCTAAGGAAAACAATGGAAAGGGTGAGCTAAAAAGCCCGTGAGTTCCCAAAAAACATGCAAGCCACTTAACACATAAACAATTTCACTTTGCAAGAATGCTTGAAATATAAACAGATAGAAAAGCAATTAACAATACAATGTAGGATCTGACGGGCCCTGGGGCCAAATTCCTGAAACTTCCCACGATCCACGAACCGGTAGTTGACACTCAGTCAAGCTGTCACTATTACCATGTAGAACTTCACTTTCTCCTTACTCCTCCAAACCCCCGGACCCCGCGCCAAACACTTTTCACTTCACTTTAAAACGTTTCACTTTAGAACACTGCACTTTAAAACACTTCACTTTATTGAGTACTCTCCATTAGGGACAAGTCCATACCAAGTCAGTACTTTTCATTTCACTTCAGGTTGTTGCTCTTATGGCTGGTTCAAAACCAAGTTCGAGCATAAATCACTGGTCGAGTCCTTGTGCTTTGTGACATTTTAAATAACCCTATGGCTCG
Organism: Gardenia jasminoides; assembly: GCA_013103745.1. Classification (NCBI taxonomy): domain Eukaryota; kingdom Viridiplantae; phylum Streptophyta; class Magnoliopsida; order Gentianales; family Rubiaceae; genus Gardenia; species Gardenia jasminoides. The sequence goes on along the minus strand of CM023099.1, from coordinate 27,663,962 downwards.
GCCCTTTCTCCTCGGCCTAGGCCTAGCCCCCAGCTCGAGTCGAAGGGTTCACCTATAGGTCTCAGGGATTTCCTGACCTTCCAAACACATGCAATCACTATAATACACTTTAAAACACTTTACAATCAATCACTTCAAATCACTTTCACAATCACTTCAAGTCACTTTCACAATCACTTTTACTCAAATGGAGTAGGTGCGATAAAGTACACACCATCCCCATTGGAGGGTTCAAAAGTCAATTTTCACATAACAATCACTTCAATACATTCATTTACAACATTTGCGTAAACCTGAAACAAACATGGAAACTCACGAAGTGGGTTAAGCTTCCACGTAAGGTTCAAAGTCACTTCACACTCCCTAAAATAATTTAAAACAAACAATAAGATTCACTTTAATCTTTTCCATCCACTAATACAGTTCAATCTCATTTTTAGTTTCAAATGATAATATTTTCCAAAACTTACTCGAGGAAAAGTATTCATTTCACATAGCTAAATTTCCAAATAAATTCCTTTGGAAAATCACTTTACCCATTTAAAAGAAAACATCTCGTCGATATATTTATTGGCACTACAAGCACGTTCACCTTTAATCAAAACTTCCATTTTAACCCAAACATTTTATACCAAGTCATTGTATTCAAAAATCCCTAGATTTTAGTCAAAATATAATAAAACCTTCAAATTCAGTCAAATAGCACTTTTCACTCAGGTTTCATGAAAACTACACTTTTACCCTTTTAAAATCAAACATTCACTCACCCACATATACACTCACAATTTGAACAATATATACATTTTTCTCAAAAGCAAAACCTTCGAGAACATTCACAACATTCCAAAATCAAACATTGAATCCACCAAGTATGGGTTTTGGCCATAGCATATATTTTTCCTCAATTTCTCAATCAACTGAAAACCCTAATTTCTAACCATATCAAAGCAAATTCACAAATAACAATCAATTCCCAATCAGGTCCTCAAGTCCGCTACCTAGAGGCCACCTCAAGTCCGCTACCTAGGTTGGGATTTCAAGAGCCCAACTTCATCTTTTCAGATGAATTCATTTTTATCAATATTAACTACAGATCTACACTAATCAATACTAATAAAGCTAGATCTACAAGATTCGGGGTTTATACCTCCGGATCTGTCAAGATCCAACGATATCCGGCAAAGCCCAACAAGATCTGTCAAGCTTTTCTCCAAGAAAGTCACTCCCCAAGCTTGATAACTTCCAAAATCCTCGAACCTACTCGAGATCTTCAAGATCTGTCGAAGATATCAATCACCAAGTGCAAGATCAAGCCCAAGATGATCACCCAAGCTTTTCTTCCTTCCTTTTCCTTTCCAAAATTGGATCTCCTCTCTCTCTCCTTTCCTTGGTTCTGGAAGTGAGGAGGTGAAGATCAAACCACAAAATCATCATCAACTCTTCACAACTCAAGTTATTTGTAGGAAGAAAAGAAAATGGAAGATCAACCCACTTACCTCTTGTTTTCTTCCAAGAACTTCAGCCCAAACCTCCTTCTCTCTCTCCTCTTCCTCGGCTTCTAGGATGGTGAAGATGATGGTGGGTGTTGGTGTTTCAAGTTTCAAGAAGAATGGATGAAGATTGGAAGAAGAAGTTGAAGACAAACTCTCTCTTTCTCTCCTTTCTCTCTCTCGGCAGCTCTCTTTCTCACTGGTTTGGCAGCTGAAAATGGAAGCTTGGTGTTGCAAGAAGTCAAGGCTTTAAAACCACAAAAAGTGCTTTTCCCTAATTTAAGGGAAAAGTGCTTTTGTTACTTTCAGCGTCACTGCGACAGTCTAACTATACTGGTTTCTTTCATCCCGACACTGTCTCACCATAATAATATTTCAAAATATCACTACATATGCTCGATTTCAAGTCCAAGTCACTATTCAGCGTCGAGACAATTTTTAGCGCTAAAATTTGGCCAAAACCACACACCGGCAAACAATTCGTATAAAATTCTCTAAATTGAGAAATAATCACTTTAAACATATTTTCACTAATATTTCAATAAATAAACTCAATATAAATATTATTAGGCATTTTAGAAATAAATTTGAATTTTTGAGGCCCTCACATCCTTCCCTCCTTAAGAGAATTTTGTCCTCAAAATTCCTTACCTTTCTAGGTGAATAACTCTGGATGACTCTTCTTCATCTCTTCCTCCAATTCCCATGTTGCTTCCTCAATAGTGTGATTCCTCCAAAGAACTTTGACCAATGGGATCTTCTTATTCCTCAAGTCTTTCACTTCTCCGTGAGGATTCTTACAGTTAGCTCTTCATGGGACAAGGATTCATCCACTTCAATCTCTCCTAAAGGCAACACATGGCTTGGGTGCGGATGGTACTTCTTAAGCATGGATGGTGGAAAACATTATGAATCTTTGACATGCTCGAGGGTAAATCAAGCGGTATGCCACTTTGCCTACTGCTTGAGAATCTCAAATGGTCCCACATATCGTGGTTTCAATTTCTTCCCCTTTTGGATACCACTCTCCTTTCATAGGCTTAACCACAGAAATACTTTGTCCCCACATGAACTCCAAGTCCTTTCTTGGTTATCGGCATAACTCTTTTGTCGACTTTGAGCCGTTTGGAGTCTTTCTCGAACTAGCTTCACTTTCTCAAAAGCCTCCTCAATCCAAGGAATAGTGGTTGGATCCAAAATTTTCTTTTCTACTTCATCCCAATGAATGGTGATCTACACTTTCTCCCATAAAGTGCTTCATAAGAACCATCTGAATTGAAGCATGGTAACTATTGTTGCAAATTCAACTAGTGGCATGTGTCGACTCCAACTTCCTCCAAAATCCAATATACATAACCTCAACATGTCTTCCAAAGTTTGGATTGTCCTTTCAGATTGTCCATCCGTTTGAGGATGATAGGCTCTCAAACTAACCTTAGTCCCCAAATTCTCTTGTAACTTTTGCCAAAATCGAGAAACAAACCTTGGGTCTCTATAGGAGTGCTCATCACACTGTAGTCTAACAATTTCATCCAAGTACAAGCGAAACTTCTCCAAAGGACATTTCATACTTACGGTAGAAAATGGCAGTTTTAGTAAGTGATCCACTATCACCCAAACTGCATCATCTCCTTTTGACTCCTAGGTAACCCAGGTCACAAAATCCATAGTGATATGATCCCATTTCCATTCGGGTATCTCTAAGGGTTGCAAAGTCCTGAAGGTTTTACGGTGCTCCTTAACTTGTTGGCACGAGGCAGTCACGAACAAATCATGCACATCTCTCTTCATTCCATCCCACCAATACATTCTTTTCAAGTCTTGGTACATTTTATTATTCCAGGGGTGAATGTATACTTAGAGCGATGTGCTTCTTCAAAATTTCTCTCTCAACTCTTCATTGTCTGGAACAACAATTGATTTGAAACCTCAAAATTCCCTCGACCCAACAAAGTCTAGGGTTTCTCCCTTATATTCACTTTTCCAATCCATTTTGCACCATGGAATCTCCTTTTTGAGCCTCTTTAATACGTTCTAGAATGGAAGATCTCAACACTATATTCCCAAAGATGACTTTCTGTTTCTCCAAATGAGGGTTCCATTCCCCAACCTTTTCTAACTTTCCACTCTTTTTACCATCAAGCCTTTATTTGAGCCTTCGACTTAAGGCATCCAGCTACCTTGTTGGCCTTTCGGGGTGATAACTTATGGTGCAATCATAGTCCTCAAGGAATTCTACCCATCGCCTTTGCCTTAGATTCAATTCCTTTTGAGAGAACAAATACTTGAGACTTTTGTGATCGGTAAAAACCTCAAATGTCACCCCATACAAGTAGTGTCTCCACTTTTTCAGTACAAAAATGACTGCGGCCAACTCCAAATCATGTGTTGGATAGTTTTGCTCATGAGGCTTTAATTTCCTAGAAACATAGGCAATAACTCTTCCATTTTGCATCGGGACATCCTAATCCTTCTTGAGGATGCCTTCAATAAACTACAAACCCATCTTTTCCATTTGGCAAAGTCAACCACGAGGGCCGTTGTCAAGCTTCTTTAACTCTTGAAAACTAGCCTCACACTTTGGATTCCAAGCAAACTTAACATGCTTTTTAGTCAAATCCATGGTGGCCCACAATCTTTGAGAAATCACAGATGATATTGGTAGTATCTGCCAAGCCAAAAACTTCTAACCTCGGTAGGATTTCTAGGTTGCTTCCATTGAGTCCTTGTCTCCACTTTGGAGGGATCCACAATTCCATCCTTAGAAATTTTATGCCTAAAAGGACACTTCCTATAACCAAAACTCACACTTGTTGAACTTAGCATACAATTGATGTTCTCTTAAGTTTGGAGCACTATCTTCAAGTGTTGAGCATGATCCTCTACGGTCTTTGGTATAAAAATGTCATCTATGAATACAACCACAAATTGGTCCAAATAGGGTTTAAAGACCCGTTGCATCAAATCCATAAATGCATGGAGCATTGGTCAATCAAAGGGCATTACCACAAACTCAAAATGTCCATGGTACCTGAGTTAAAGCGGTTCGGCGCGTCTTCCTTTCTAATCCTCAATTGGTGGTACCCTTGCCTAAGGTCTAATTTAGAAAAGACCAGCGATCCTTGCAATTGGTCAAATAGTTCATCAATGGCGGCAAAGGATATTTATTCTTTATTGTCACATCGTTAAGCCCTCGATGTCAATGCACAACCTCAAACTTCCATCCTTCTTCTTAACAAAGTCAGGGGTGCTCCCAAGGTGAGTCACTCTCTGATAAAACTCCTCCAATAGATCTTGTAATTGGACCTTTAATTCCTTAAGTTCAGTTGGAGCCATTCGATCTGAGGTCTTAGAAATTGGAGCTGTCCACGGCAACAAATCAATCTTAAATTCCACCATTAAACTCGGTGTAGATTTTCTAATTCCTGCAGGGAAGACATCGGAAAATCCTTCACAATCGGCACTTCCTCTAACTTCATTTTATCACTGGGGATTTATCAAAAGGCCAAATACCCTTGAGCCCTTTACTTAACAATTTTCTGCTTTAATCCGAAATGAGGCGGATGGCGCTAATCTCCCTTCGTCTAACCTCAAGGTAGCCTCTCGGAATAGAAAACTCCAGGTCTTTTGCCACAATCCAATTTAGCATGATGGAGCTAGAGAATCCATCCCATGATAACATCATACCCCTTGATGTCTAGACTAATCAGAGTCCACCACTAGCTTCCTTTCTCCTATCAAATATCACAATTCTTGTATACCCAACTAGTAATTAAACTTTGTTCCCAGTGGGTGTCTTAACTTCAAATCATTAAGGTAATCTAGTAGGCTTTATGTCTACTCCATTCAAAAGGAAGGATTCACAAAGAATGTGATGCACCGGGATCAATCAAAATCTTAGCTAGCGATGAAAGATTGGGATGGTACCTTCAACCACTTGTGGGGTCGAGGAACTTCTTTGTTGGTCAATGGCGTGAATAGCTGGTACTCTTGGTCGATTCCTAGCGGCACTAACTTGGAGTGGGTTTGCTTGCTGGTTGGTCATACCTCCTCTTGGGCCATCGGACAAGCGGATGCGATACTCAGTACTACCACACTTGAGACATGCTCCACTCTTTCTCCAACATTCATTCTCCATGGTTTGACTTCCACAAAAACCACAAGACCCTGAGGTAGGGAGACTTGACTTCCTTGGAACCTCCCTTGATAGTCCTCTTCCTCTCGCTCCCTCTAGACACTCCTCCTCTTGGTATTCTCTTAGGGATTTGATCCTCTTGGCGAGCTAGAGGGTTGGTTCTACCCATTCCTCTTCCAAACTTAGGGGTTGGAACATTCATGTCCATTGGACCACGACTACCACTAGGTGCATTCCTTTTTCTTGCATTAAAATTCCTTACTTGTGCTTTGGCTCCTTCAATCCTCATGAGCCCTTTCCGCGGCTTCACTAAAAGCAGGCAGCTGCTAAGATTTCTTGTAGCTCATTCAATCCTGGACAAATCTTCTTACCCTCCTTTGCTGCGGTGGCCACCAACTTCGGGGGCAAATCTTGGCATTTAGTAAGCATGGCTTGTCACCGTCACCTCTGATCCTGTTTTACACCTAATAAATCGTCCCTTTTCTCTTGCACTATTGGAGGAAGAAACTTGGCATTGAACTCTGGTAAAATTTACCCCAAGTCCTAGGGTATTCTCTCTTCCCACTTGGTTCTTATCGGCCCACCAAGAGCAGACTCCCTCAAATTGGAAGGTGTAAAGGTTATTTGCCTCTCCTGGGATATAGTCTAGAGCAGCGAAAATATCAATCCTTTCTAACCAACCCTCGACAACTTGAGGTTAGGTTCACCCAAAATTTTGGGGTTAAATCTTTGAAATCTCTCAAGTGCTGGAATCCTCGCCAACTCAAACCAGCGTTACCAAGGTGTTGCTCGGTCCAGGAGCCTTGTTGTCCAACCATATGATCTAAAATTTGGTCATCACGGTTTTATGGCGTAGCCATTTGCTCTAAAGTTAACTTGACTTGATTACGATGGGTAGATTCATGGTCATTTCCATACTTTGAAGAAGCCTAGTTCCACGCCCCGACCTTAGTCCTCTCCTACCGTCCATAGTTCTCTAGAGGGCCATCAAATTATCATAAACACAGGAAAAGTAACAACACAATTAGAACAATTGCTCTAGAAAATAGACAAAACACTTTCATAATTACATTTCATTTACAATACAATGATACCAAGAGTACATCGGAACAAGCATCTTTGTCAAAAGATACACATTGGTATATCAAATTACAAAAAAACAAAAATATGGTACTTATTGTAAGCATGCACTTTACAAAGTTGGGAACCCAGCTCTCTGAGACTTACTCCCCGAAAAGATAAAAAGCCACAGGTCAAGTCAAGCTAATCCATGGGTCCGGTAGAAGAAGTCTCAGTAGGCTCATCCTGGAGGATCGGACATCAAGTGCTGTGGATCTCCCTCGACCATGATAGCATCTCGCCGACTCAATGGGAGGCTCTCTCTCCCAAATCGAGTCGCATGAGAGGCTGATCAGCAGTCTCCTCTACTTTCGGTTGGCCTCAATCACCCCTCAATCAAGGCCTCACGACGGCAATATCCTCGGCCCTGAGCCGCCACTTACTACTACTTGGCTTCGCTCGTTGCTTGACGAACCTGACCTCAAAGCTCTCCAATCCTCGTCGAGTGCGAGCCTGATGGTAAGCTCTCTCTCTCGGCTGCACGGTTGATCCCTAGTCAACCTCTCCTCTCGGTGGTCAAGCGCCACCTGGGGGATAGGCGTGGGTCTTCCAACGCACCCTTAAACATTGCGGCTGTGCGGATCCTAGGGTTATAGGCGACTTACAGAACCAAGCGATAAGGCCGGGGTAGGCTTCCTCGATGTCGAGCGTCCTCACTCCGGGTAACCTACTGAGAAAGAATCCCTCGTTAATTTTCGTTCTAACTTAAGATCAACAATACTTATTCATAAACACATAACCCTCACTTCACGCTTCTCCTAACCTACTAGACTCTTAACAACTACTAACTCTCACTATGCGGACTATTCAAACCCTAGGCTCGATACCACTGTGACCCAAAGGACCAAGGGGTCGGGACCGCCCTACCTAGCTCATGGAATACATTTCAATCCACTTGTTCAATAATACTTAACAATAAAATCCACGGATATAATCTGAGAAGGTACAATGTCTTAAAGATACATAACATCAAATGATCGATGAATACATGATTCCATTATACAAAGTCCATGAGGACAATCCATAATTCTCCAAAATACATAACAAAACATATAAACCCTAATCTCAAGAGTTGGCACCGACGGTTCACTCATTTTCACCGCTAAGGAAAACAATGGAAAGAATTGAGCTAAAAGCCAGGTAGAGTTCAAAAACATACAACCCTGCACACATAAACAATTTCACTTTCAAGAATACTTGAAATATCATGAGATAGAAAAGCAATTAACAATGTCTGATGTAGGATCCCCAGGCCACCGGGGCAAATTCCTGAAACTTGCGATCCTGCGAGCCGTTGGTTGACTCAGATCAAGCATCACTATATGTAGAACTTCTTTCTCTTACTCCAAACCCCAGAACCCATGCGCCAAAACACTTTTCACTTCACTTTAAAGCGTTCACTTTAGAACCGCGCCTTTAAAACACTTCCACTTTATTGGTACTCTCGTAGGAACAAGTCCATTCGCAAAGTCCAGTACTTTTCATTTCTCTTGGGTTGTTGCTCTTATGGAGGCGGTTCAAAAACCAAGTTCGAGCATAATCAGCTGGTGCGAGTCTTGTGCTTTGTGACATTTTAAATAACCCTATGGCTCGGCCTTTCTCCCCTAGGCCTAGCCCTTATTCAGTCAGTTCACCTATAGGTCTCGAGTTTCGACCTTGGCTGCAATACAATCCACTATAATACCTTTAAACACTTTTACAATCAATCACAAATCAACTTTCACAATCACTTCAGTCACTTTCACAATCAGCTTTTACTCAAATTAAAGTGCATAATCCCGTTAAGGGTTCAAAGATCAATTTTCTGCAATTAATCTGATACATTCATTTTAAAACATTTGCCGCGTGGCAATAAGCGTGCTCAGAAGTAGGGTTAAACTCCCGCAAGTGGGTTCAAGTCATCACGTCATGGCTCCATAAAATAATTTAAAACAAACAATAAGATTCAATCTTTAATTTACTTTTCCATCCATAATGATTCAATTTCATTTTTTAGTTTCAAGTGATGTACTTAAAACACTTTCGAGAGGAAAATCTTCATTCCACGCGAAGCTAAATTTCCAAATAAATTCCATTTGAATCAAAACCCATTTAAAAGAAAACATCCGTCGATATATTTATTGGCTGGCACCTAAACCGTTAAATTATCAAATACTTCCATTTTAGCGAACATTTTATACAAGTCAAATCTGTATTCAGCATATACACAGTAACC